>JANRMT010062804.1:3778502-3807505 GCA_026402145.1 Polypterus bichir lapradei
AAGTTGTGTTTTTTTTAATTATGTTTTTCTCAAACAATTAAAAAAAACTTTATTTTTCTCCCGGGCAACGCTGGGTATTTCAGCTAGTTGTGAATAAAATCAGACAGCGGTATAAAAAAGGGTTGGGACATAGCAGTAACTTCATTTAATAAGTTAGAGTGGGGTTTTAAAGGGTAGAGTTTTATAACACAAGTGCAGTATATCTTGCTCCTGAGCTTGTCTGTGTTATCCTTGGATAGAGTAGAAAAGAATTTTATTGAGGACCAGTGGATGAAACATAGTCTAAATATAAGACTAGTTTCCTCAAATCAATGTTTTGTCAAAAATAAAACACAGTCCTAAATTAATAGTTGTTTCAACCATGCCAATAATTTGTTCACTGGAAAATTGCTTATTCCAGTGGACACATAGATTCTCACAACAACGATTCAATCTCAGATAGCCAGGAACTGCACAGCTTTCATGTACCACACACTTCTGGTCCGATTCCAAAAGCAACAAACAAGTGAATGCATATAAAACAGCACCATTAATAATAAGCAAAATGGTGTCAGGAAAAGATACAAAAATATTTTAACCATTAAAAAAATAAATAAATAAATAAAATAAATATCAGAAATGAATTGATCAGATTTCAAAACCATAATAACTATACATATTTTTCAAAAAGGCTGTTCCAAAACTGTGTAAATCCTAACATTTTGATTATTACAGTGACTTCCTGGATAGGTGCCATTTTACATCTGATGGGCTGGAGGAGGGTTAGGGAGGGACCAGGGTGGGGCTTATGGTAATTTCACAATTCCTCTGATTGGTCAGAATTTTTTGGTTAAGGGCAGAAATGGAGACTAAGTAAGCTGCTATATTTCTATTAAATCTTTCCCCATGCAACTTTTAAATTAGTTCATGTAAGTTACAAACCAACTTAATTCACGTGTATGTATATATTGTCAAGCATGGGTTACTAAGTTGCACAGGAGACTAGAAAAGAGAACCGGTTTCCAAGGAATGATGTCTTTATTGTTGAAATGGCAGGTACAAACACAAGATTTTTTCCAAACCGGGTTTGTCAACATCAGAAAAGTACACATGAAGCGGCTGTCAAACGTGGCACTTCAGATATTGTCTCCAGGTCAAAAGAACACAAAGTCCTCCTCATCAAGTGGGCTCAATGGCTCGGAGGCAGCAACTGGGAATGAGAAAGAGAATGAGCCATAAGGTTGGCCAAGACTTGATCATTTAAATGTTCCAAACCTCGTGCGAGAAGCACGTCGCACGGAGAGGCTACAAACCTGCAGCTGATCCTGCAATGGGGACAGGTAAGAGTGTGTTGCTTTCCCTTTGAAATACTGTTTAAGAGGGAGTTTCTGAAGGGTAGCTGTGTTTATTTTCCATAGTTTTACTGTTAAAAGCGGCGACATTGGTCATAATGTATATATACATATATATATATAATTTATATATTTACATATATATATTATATACATATATAATGTGAAGGACAAAGCACAAAGACTCGTATAAAGGTTTGAGACACTGTCCAGTATACTGTAGGTCACTTCGATTCATCCCTCTGTTACACAAAATGACATAACAGACTTCAGTAGAACTTGATTGAGTGAACCAGGGGGAAGTGAGGTCATCAGGCGTGGACTGGAAATGAAGTCATCCAGTGACGTTGTGTCTTTGAAAGCCGGAAGTGGATTACGTGTTGTGGATGTGAGTAACTGTGTTCGAGTTCCATAAGGTACATTTAATTGTCTTCCTTTCTCCTGGAGAATACGAAAGAGAGGCATAAGCATTCCTTGTCCATTCCCTTCAATTGTTATTTTTATGCAGCGTCTGGCTTGTTGGTTCCCCCCTATTCAAGCGTGTGTGGCTCTCTATATATATATGTATATATATACATATACTGCATATATTTACATTCTGTATACATATTTGCCTCTTTGCAAATGTGTTTGTGTATCTGTATGTATAATGTGAGTGTGTATACAAGATCTGTGAAAAGAATGAATGAAGCTTGGCAGTTATTAGCACTGCAAAATGATCCAAGCCTATACATTTTTAACCAAAATCACTCTAGCAGATTTTATGTCATGACGAAAATATTTTATTTTTTGCACATATTTCTATGTCATCTGCATCACTTATGAGAAAGAAGAATGTATTTTTAACAAGATATGATTCTTCCATTTCATTTCCACATAATTAAATATTGTCCTGCTTGTAAAAATAAGGGAAAGTCATGTGCTGTACAATGTGATATATGTATTTTTTGAAATAAGTATTTGATAATTGGTTTATTGAGCACATCCCCAAAAGATGCAATTTAAAATAAAGATAGATTGAGTACGTGCTGATTCCCCTTTGTAAAAAAAGAAGCTTCATACAGTTTAATGAGCATCAGTGTCAAGACCTGTTCGATCAACAATCTTGTGCATGTGGGTGAAATTCAATTAAATTTATTCTGGATAGATCCAGGGCTGAAATATTCAGATTCTTTTGCCTTTACAGTGTTTTGCAATATAAAAAGCTACGTGAAATCAGTTTTTCTGTAGTTTAAGAAAAGTTTGAGCTCAGCAGGAATTATCTACCCCTGATTGTTTTTTTACTGCAGTAGAACCATTTGTTGTTTTTTTTCTTTTAACTGAAAATCATTAAGCTATCTGCAGGGAAAAGTAAGGAACAATAGGAAAAAGAAGATAGTGGGTTAGAATAATATCCACATGTTTATTACTGTGTTGAATTGAACACACATGATCTTGTAGCAACAGGATAACTGTTTCATTCATGCTAACTTGCTTTTCCAGTTCAGGGTCATGGGGGGCAGCACTGGATGCTAGGCTGGAATAGTCACTGGATGGGATGCCAGTGCTTTACAAAGCACACTCACATGCATACCCCCAAAATCAGATTTACTGGGCCAGTCTGGATTCCCTTATTAAAGTAATTATACACATCTTGAATTTCCCTTGAGATCAATGAAGTATCTATCTATCTATGTGTTTGAGATGTGGGAGGAAAACCAAAGTACCAGCAGAAAAATCCACACAGATATTAAAAGAATACACAGACACCATATGGACAATGAATGGGTTGGGATCTGACCATTGGCAAAGGACCTATACTGTTAGATTCCATTTACAGTGAATGCAGGAAGTATTCAGACCTCTTCCCTTTTTGCACACTTCACTGTGTTGTAGATTTATTTTTAAATAACCCATAATGACAAAATGAAAACATGTATTCAGAAAGGTTTGCAAATTTAATTAAAATCAAAAACTGAAATCTCTCATTCATGTTAAGTATTCAGACCTTAGTTCAGTATTTTGCAGAGGTTTTATTGGGTAATACACTACATGTATTGCATACCTGGACTTGATCAAAAATGTAAATGGCCCATTTTCAGGTCTCTCCACACATGTATTGTGAAGTTTAAGTCTGAGCCTTGGCCAGGCCACCCAAAGACAGTCAGAGACTTGTCCAAAGCCACTACAGCATTGCCTTGGCTGTATATTTTGGGTCATTATCATGCTAAAAGCTGAACCGGTGCCCCAGTCTGAGGTTGTGTGTGCTCTAGTGCAAAGTTTCTTCAAAGTTTCTTCTCAGTATTTGGATGCAATCATCCTTCCCTTACTTCTGACCAATCTCCCTGTCACTGAGAAGCACCCCAATAGCATGATGCTGCCATCACCATCCTTCACTTTAGGGATGGTATTAGGCATGTGAGGAGTAGTGCCTAGTCTTTGGCAGACATAGCACTTCGAGTTCTGCCCAAAGACTTCAACATTTGTCTTATCAGTCCTGAGAGACTTTTTTCTCATGCTGTCAGTGTGCAAGTGGGCTGTCATATGTCCTTTATTCAAAAATGACTTCCGTCTGGGTACTCTGCCATAAACGTCTGACTAATTAAATGCTGCAGAGATGGTCATTCTCCCAAAAGGTTCTCTAATCTCAGCATAGAACTTCTAAAGCACTGTTAGAGTGACCACTAACTTCTTGTTCACCTCCTCGATCAAGGCTGTTTTTGCGTGGTGTAATGGTCGGCTGGGACCCTTGCCTAGACAAAACGTCCGGAGAGTGGAAGGGCCAGAAGAGGAGCAGTATCTTCCCTGGAACATGAGAAGGCAACTGCCCTGGTGAGTGTTGGGGCCACGGGAACAGAGCTTGGAAGCTCAACCCTGTGGGGGCCCGTGGCCACTGCCAAGGGGCACCTAGACATTTGCTAAGCCCTGGACTGCAGCACTTCCACCACACCAGGAAGTGCTGCAAGAAGGCCATCAATGAGCATTGGAGCACATTTGGTTACAATATAAAAAGGCTGTCTCACTTCATTCAAGGAGTCAGAGTTGGTAGGCAGAGGACAGAGCTTGTGGAAGAGGAGTGGAGGTGGCAGAAGAAGAAGAAGAAGAAGTAGTAGTAAAGAAAAAAGAAAAGGACTGTGAGCAATAGTGCTGGTAGATTGTGCACTGTGTGTGCTGTATATATATTAAAGAAAATAAATTGTGTGTGCTTTTGGACATTGTCAGTCTGTGCATCTGTCTGTGTCAAGGCTGATCATCCACAGTGGTCAGTCATTTTGGTCGGACATCTATCTCTAGGAAGACTCCTGGTGAATTCAAACTTCTTTCATTTTACAATTATAGAGGCCAAAGTGCTCTTTAGAGAACCTAAAGCTTTAGAAGTGGTTTAATATCCTTGCCCTGATCTAGGCCTCACCAAAATTTGATGGCAGAGATCTGCAGAAGTTCCTTGTACTTCATGGCTTGATTTTTGTCATGACATGCGGTGTGAATTGGTGGACCTTAACTACAGAGGTGTATGCCTTTGTTTTTTTTTATATATTTTTATTGATTTTAATTAGAAACAGATAACATTGCATACAGTCAAGTTAAATTTAACTAATCAAAGCAAAATTCAAACCCCACCCAAGAGAAAGACAGAGGAGCCAGCAACTGAAGCTACTCTATAAAAGGAGCAAGAAATGATGGGTAACCTTTTCCCGAAAATGAAGCTTATTCTACAATGTTATTGATTAGATCCTGCCATTTTTTAAAGTTTTGAACAGATCAGTTTTGATTTTTTCCAATTTCAAGTAGTATAGAACATCAGTTACCCACTCACTTAAGAATGGTGGGGAGGGATTCTTCCAGCTGAGCAAAACAAGTCTACATGCTAGTAGTGTAGTAAAGGGAATTACAGTTTGTTTGTCCCTTCTCCACTTTAAGGCTGTCTGGAAGTACACCAAACACAGCTGTTAATAGGTTAGGAGTGATTGTGACGCCAAGGCTGTCTGATAGCATGCAAAGATTTTTGTCCAAAATGTTGTTAATTTGGTGCACACCCAGAACATGTGGCCCAGTGAGGCTGGAGCTTGATTGCAATATTCACAGTTTGCATCTTGCCCTGGAAATATTTTGGACAAATTTAAAGATAAATGCACTTGATAAAATATTTTAAGTTGAATGACTGAATGCTTTGCACATGTGGAGCTCGAGTGTATTCTGTGCATGGCTGCCTTCTGCTCCTTTTCTGACATACTAAGTGACAGATCCTTTCCACAATGTACTCTGGGATGTTTGAAAGGAAGAGATTTTAAAATATTTTTATAAATTGTAGAGATGCTATCTGAGTCTTCAAGACTAATCAATAATTCTTCTGAAACAGAACAAGGTGGAAGGTGAGGAAAATGGGCAGGTTCTGTTTAGCAAAGTTTCTAGCTTGTAGGTAGTGGAGAAATTGTATTGATGGGAAAATGTATTGGAAGCGTAATTGTTCGTAGGATGTAAAGGCATTATCTACATACAAGTCTCTAAGTGTTTTAATCCTGGACATTTTCCAGACATTGAATAAGGTATATGTTTGAGTAGGTGGAAAAAATGTGGTTGTTATGTAGACGTGCAAAAGATAAAAGCTTTTCTGTCTTGAGGTGCTTCTAACATAGGTTCCATATTCTGAGAGAATGAAGGGTAATTGGATTTTTAGTGTAATGATTGTAGTTTATATTAACTGGGGCACAGAGCAGGGAATATAAAGAACTACTCCAAGATTTTATTTCTATTGCAGACCAGGCTTGTGGATATTCATTATCATTTTCCAGGTGCTTATAGCTTGTATATTTGCCGCCTAGTAATAAAACTGAAAGTTGGATAGTGCCATGCCCACTTCTGCTTTAGGTCGTTGTAGAGTCGCCCCTTTTGATGAATGAATGTTTCTAATTCCAAATAAGTTATGATTGAGTCTAATTTCTTAAAAAAATATTTGTTAATGTATATGGGGATGCTTTGAAATAGGTAGAGCAGCTTGGGAAGGATGGTCATCTTAACAATGTTGATTCTCCTTGCTAATGTAAGGTGGAGGGAAAACCATCTAGTCATGTCTTGTTTGATTTTTTTCCATGCAGACAACAAAATGTTGTTGAAAAAGAGCTTTATATTTACTTGTAATATTTACCCCTAGATATTTAAACTAGATAAATGGGAAGGTGTCCATTCCGATATTACATGCTAGAGAATTCACTTGTATGTCTAATGAATCAAGTAACTTGTTACATTGTGTCTTATCTTCTTCAAACTGAGTAGAATATAAGGACTTATACTACTATCTAAATGTGTAAGATATATTTTTATGGTCAATGATTTTATCTCCGTCTTTATTAGCGATTACCGATATTGCATTGTGAACTTCCTGCTTGTGGATTTGTTGGGCTAAGATCATATTGGTCTTTTCTCTGTTCATAATAATGATGTCACGATTTAAAAATAAGCTGTTCTGTTTCTTTAGTAGTCAAGAGGTTAAATTGTGATTGCAAAACCTGTCTTTTCCTATATAATGCCTTATTTGGAGACCTGGTGTATTCTATATCTTTTCTTGGAATTTCACTGATTAACTCAGACACTTTCTTGCTTTCTGATTTATTTTTGTGAGAAAGATATGAAAAAATTTATCCTCTTAAAAATGCCTGCTGAGACTTCTGAGGATATATTTGCCTCATGAAACTAATCAATTTGCTTGGATATGAATTCCGTACAGTTCTCATCAGCTAATGACAGGGGGTTAAGACGGCAACTATGAGATGAGTGTGGGATGCAGTAATTTAAGCTCCATGATCAGAGGGGCATGGTCAGAGATATCGTCATACTTACAAGATTTGATAGTGGGCAATAAATTATTGTCTATGTGGAACAGGTAAGAAGGAGTATGTTTTAGGTTAGGATTTAAGAACCTCCATGGGTCAGAGTTATGATCAATTACAAACTGTGTAACTATCTCTGCAGTATTAGATGTTATTGCTGTTGTATCTGAGGATCAATCCAGGTCTGGATTTAAAACACAATTAAAGTCTCTAACCAGTATAATTTTGTGAGTGTTCACATTAGGGATAGACGCAAATACATTTTGGAAGAAAGCTCTGTCATCCATGTTAGGTGCATAGATATTAAACAAAATTACTTTAGTATTAGATAAATTGACCATTACCATGGCATATCGCCCTTCAGAATCAGATATTGCATGTGACACTACAAATGGGAAGGTTCTGTATATTAAGATTTCCACACCCCTGGTTTTCTTTGTATAGCTAGAGTGAAAGATTTGGCTAGACCACTCTCTTTGCAACTGAAATTGGTCCTTGTTTAATAAGTGAGTCTCCTGTACAAATACTATCTTGGCATTTAGACTTGTTAAGTGCGAGAGTTCTCTCTTTCTCTTTTTCCATGATTGAGGCCCTTGACATTCCAGCTCACAAAGTTCACTCTTTGGTCATAGTAATGGTGTGTGCCTTTGTAAAAAAGTCTAGTCAATTCAGTGTGCCACCAGTCAAGTTCTAGACACATCTCAAGGATAAGTAAAGCAAACGTGATGCACCTGACCAAAATTTTAATGGCTCAGCAAAGGGTCTGAATACCTGTATGAATGAAAGATTTCAAATTTAGATTTTTTTTTAATTATAAACCTTTCTGGAAGTATGTTTTCACTTTGTCATTATTGTTTATTAAGTGTATATTGATGGGTAAAAATGGAAAAAGTAGCCATTTAAAATTAAATCTACCACAAAATAAAACACATAGAAAGCTCTTGTAAAATCCACAGTATGTTAATCAATTTGGAAGTACTTCATTTTACTATGTGTCTAAACAAGACATTATGTTTACGTGTATGTACTGTATTATGTTATTAGTAATTTGTAAAGCGGTAAGTGTATTTTTCCTGTGTATTTGTTTCAGCACTCTGAGCTCTCACTCAGTAAAGATCACTATGTAACAATAAACTGAATTGAAACTTCAGATGACACATTTCCCTACATTTATAGGATTATGCTAGCTCCAAAACAACCACACACATCACAATAGGAGAGAAAGGAAAATATTCTTAAACATTACAGGAAAAATAGCAATTGGTTTATATTGTAATGCTTATTTAATTTACTGAAACACTGTATGGTGTGGAGGCAGCGTATCAAATTGATAAGAACTAAAGCCTCGGGTACAACAAGGTCAGGGGCAGGTTTCTTGTCAATTGCTTAGTGTTTAGCTATTCTGCTCTGTTCAGATTTGCCACTTGCACTGCCTCTTTATCATTAACAGACTTTTTGTTTATGATTTTCTCCTTGACCTCTGAAAATGTTAAGGAATCTCATGGTTGTATTTATTTTGGTGCTTGATATGTTTTTAACAATACTGAAAGTAGGTAACGTTGTTCTTGATTGAATTCTCCCAAAAGACCTTAAGTTCATTTGTCAAGTTTGGGTCGCAGAGTTGCATGAGAGACAAGAAGACACGACCAGGTTTTCAAGGAAAGAATAACTTTATTGCTGAGAAGGCAGGAACAGTCTCAAGGAGGAATAGACTCAAGGCTTTATTCAAAATAGGGTTTTTTGTTCAGCATAAAAGGTTTAAGTTCCCTTCTTCAGATGAAAAGAACACAAAGCCTTCTTTAACAAGCAGGTTCAGTGGCTCGGAAGCAGTGGCTGTGACAGATGCAGTTTGGAGGAAAGACGACAAGAGAGTGAGCAAACAGATAGTTCAGTGCTGGGCTTAAAATGTTCTAAACACCATGCAACAAGCATGTTACATGTATGCTTGCAAACCCGCAGCTGATCCTGCAGAGAGCTAGTTAAGAGTGTGCTTGTTTCCCATTGAAATACTCTCTAAGTGTGAGTTTTTTAAAGGACAGTTGTGTTGCTTTGCCATTGGTGTACTGTTTATCAGAGTGTCAGTGTGCAGCGGCCAGCTGTAGGCGGTAGAAGACGCAGCAGAACAGCTACCATGATGTCTTTTTGCAGCTGCGGCTACACTAGTCACACATTATTTGTTTTTGAATTCCTTGTTACAAATATTTTTACCCTGCTTTTTGACTACAATTTACGATTTTGTCTCTGGTTACATATACTTTTTTATATTAGGTTACCAAACCTTCCTGCACCGATTCCTGACCGCAATTCTTAAAACACTTCCTAAGCATTGTTTGTTTTAGTTCTGATATTTGGTCTGAAATTTCTGAATAAGCAACATCTCTCGATTACAGTTCCTCTAAATGCTGCTGTTGCAGTCAGTACACTCATGGCATTTAAATGTAAAGTGAGTCCGGGTTTCTGGCAAAATCCGCTTTATTGTTGTCTTAAAGTTATCCATACGGGAGATGTCTCTACAGCACACACGAAAACCCGGCCCGCATGCAAGGACACTGATGTCATCCTGCATCCACTCTCTTCTCAGATTAAAAGAGTAGACAGACTTCCAGCACAAATGAGGAGACAGTGAGTACACAGCCAAGTTAGCGGCCAGTTTTAAAAATGTTCCTCGCATCAAGCATCGGGTGACGGACCTGTTACGCAGTGAGCCTGTGAACTTACAGTCACAGCTGTGGTGGACAAGCAATGCCTGCCTGCATTAACAGAAATTCGTCACTCAGCACAGCTGGAGGGTTGTCGGGGTCTGAAAAATCTCACACTGTACATAAAATGCTAGGGTTGTGTCTGTCTGTTGCACGATTACTCACAAACCACTGGGGCTACAGCCTTGATTTTAGTCATAAGCTTATTATGTCATGTGTGCTGACAAAGCAAAAAAATATGCATAATGGCAACCTCTGCAATGTTACCAACGTTTGCATCTTTCTTACAACCAATAGCATTGGCAAAAAAATTGAGATGTTGACATGGCAGAAAGAATAAGAAGAGCAGTGACATCTGCTGAGCATGTATCAAACTACAGAAGCCCATTATGTAATAGTAAGAACAGGTTCTTGATCTTAATCAAAAGCTTATGAGATGATATGCACTGGTGAATCAAAATATGTTACTATTGGCATCCTCTATGAGGTTATCAGGGTGCAGCAAATTGCAAAAGCTAATTACATGATAGGAAGAAAAATTACAGTTCTGGCATCTCCTACCTATTGAGGACAGGAGGCTTGGCAACCTGTTTGTGCTCGTGCACTGCTGAGGCCATAATCATGATATTGGGAGGACCGGAGGTCCACAAGTTTTTTGTAAGGTATAAAAATGCTTAATTTTCCAAGTTTTTTTTTATCTACATTTAATCTTTACAGTGTTTTGCTTCTCTAAAATGTCATTAATGTAAATGTACTTTCAAATTGCAAATGCTGAAGGTAGAAAATATGTGAAAGAATGAAAAGCTTTTCAGGTACATCCTTCTGAATTCAAACAAAAAAGCGCATAACCATATATTTGACAACATTATATTAAGATGTAATTGACATGCACATAATTACTGTTATGCTTTCTTGGAGATAAGTACTACTATTTCTAGATATTCGCCATTACAAGTCACCTCTGTAATTATACAATATTAAGGCAGCTAATAATAGTTTTATAACTCAATTATCATTATAACAATGGCACTTTCTGGTAAACACTATATTGAAATGACAAAAAAAGCCCTTACTGCTTACACCCACCAGAATTTTCAACTATATGAAGAGTGTGTATTATATTAATTATATTCTATTAATAACAACAAAATACTGACCACAATAATATTTTTTATTCTGGTTTAGTTCGGAAAATAAATGTTAAATATGCATTAAAGCAAGTACTGTGTATCATAACAGGACCTAAATCTAAAAAATAATTTTCCTTCAATTTTGTTCTAGTTCACTGAAGCATACCAAGCATTCAGAAACCATTGTTGTCCACACAAACCCAGTATTCGATATTTATTTGGTTTTTAATGCTGAATATTGACAACAGTGTTTTACTCATTTTTAGTTTGTGTTTATTTATTTTATGTTGTTTCTAAATTTAAAAATTACCTGATGACCCATGAAATATCTGTGGGAAATTGCTCCCCACTGACATGGATGCCTTTAGGGAAATCCCTTAGAGATGTTCTCGATTTCATGGTAAGATGAACAGGTGATACGCTTTTGGTTTCTGCTTCAAAGTTAGAAAGTGGAAATTCCCCATTTTTTCTCTCTCATAAAACCTTTATAGAGATGTGAATTGTGTCTAAACACACAAATTATGTCCCAACCACCTTATGCTTGGATGGAGGCCAAATTACTGCACTGTTAGAAGTGCAGCACAGCTACTGCAAAGCTATAAACTCAGTTCTGATATTACCTGCAAATGAACTATCTGCCAAATAATTAACCAATTTCTAAAACGTCTATAAATATACTGTGATGTAATGGGTGGAAAACTCAGGCCTTTTGCTTTCTAGACAAGGATTACTTTAAAAGAAAAAACACTTTCATGTATACATTAGTCAGAGAAAAACGATTCCAATTTGAGCGTGTCTGCCATAATACGCAACCTTCATATATCGCAGTAATCAAATTCTTTAAAAAAGTGTCAGTCTTGCTAATGCAATTAGACTTTCCCTGGCTGGGGTACTTTGGTTTTTCACATCCGTCTCAAAGCTAATGGTCCTATCCCGTTCCAGGAGAGCAGGTCTAAGGAATTCTGTTAATTTCAGGAAGACAGAACTCAAGTTCTGTTGGATTTGTTTGGATTTACTTGCTACTAATAGTCTCCAAACTTTGTTCCTTTAACTCCAAGAATAAAGTGTGCATTAAAGAGAACTTTCTTAAAGTTCTTTTTGTGTAACTCAGAGCCCAAAGCGAGATAACAGATAAAAAATATTTATCTGTGCCCCTTGAGTGAAGTTTTTGCATTCAACATTATGCATTTGAGTGTTTTGTTTAACGATACAGTGCTATTTTTATAAATGTGTTCAAGAATAAATTGAATCAGCGGAAATGAAATGAACTAGCACTGCTGTCTCACAGGTTCAGGACAATCCCTTTGAGTACTGGCCTGGTTTCCTCTCTGTATAGAATTTGCACATTCAGTCTCCATTTCTGTGAGTACTCTGGTTTCCCTCTCACATCCCAAAGATGTGCATGTTTTGGTAAATATCCAAAACTGGCTTTGTATAAGTGAGTGGGGGCCTTCTGGTGAGTACATTTTGCAGCCCATCTAGAGCTGGTCCCTGTCCTGCTCCCAATGCATGCCAGGATGTGTGTTTGCCTGTCAAGATCCTGAATAGGCTTTAGATAGTTTGAGGATATCACATTATGTTATAAATCAGGCCTGCACCACTGCCTCATAGCTCCAGGTGAATAAATCTGAATTCTGGCCTGATTTCTTTTCAATATGCAGTTTGCACATCCTCTCCAACTCTGTATTTTTCTCCAGGTACACCAGTTTTCTTCTCATATTCCAAAAACATGTATTGGTGTAATTCATTTTGTCCTGTATGACCAAGTGTGTGGTTGAGTTTGTTTTGTGATAGTTCTGGAATACTTGGATGAATATATGAACTGGGCTGACATTTCTGCCTCCCATATCCATGACACAAACTATTCCCAGTGTGGAGTTTGCATGGTCTTCAGTTTTCATCTCACATCCAAAGATCATGTTACAGTGATCTGTAGCTTTAAATTGGTTTGACCACTACATCATTAAATGCAATCCATTATAGAATTGCACCTAGTCTATAGAGGGTTCGTGAGCTGTATTCAATGCTGCTTTAACAGACAACAACCTTGAAACTGGAATAAATAGGGTTAATAAAAAGACAAATTAGATAGAACTATAAAGGTGCCACAGCACAGTGTCTGTATCAGAATACATGTGCCAAATTGTCATCCTTTGACTGGAAGAACTCCATCAAAATAGCATCTGTCCTCCAATAAAATATCCCTGCACCAAAACTCCATCCTCCCTCCTGACTCTTTCAAAATGGGATCCATACTCAGACTTCTGACAAATCACTATCCTCATTCCTGTGAGTGGCCAAACAAGCCAAAAATCACATATTTATGTACGAAAAACTATTGGTTTACACATTGAGGACAAAATATATGCAATGACCATCCTTTACCTGAAATGAAGTTACCACTGCATCCTGCCACTGGTTCTGAGGAGGAGCTTCCCCCTGGAATGCCCTCAGAAACCGGACAATGGGCATGTAGAGAGGATGTGATTTTGTCTGAGGTCAGAGACCAGATGCCATTTTAAATAAGGTAGGAGTGGAGGTAGAGTTTTGTTAATTGGTGGAATGTATGAGGGGCCAAACAGGCCAAAAATCATATTTTTTTGTACGAAAACTATTGGTTTACGTGTTCACATCATTAGTTTATGGATAATTACTATCGATTTGCATGCATACTTAATTGGTTTGCGTGTGAACAACACTGGTTTCATTCATATGAACTATATTGTTTCGTGTCCGTATGTTATCGGTTTGTGCGTGAACTATATCCGTTTGTATATGCATAGCACTGGATTGCATATGAACTATATTGATTCCCGTGTGTATATCACTGGTTCAAGTATGTTTCTTATTGGTTTACGCTCGCATGTTATCGGTTTGCGTATGAACTATATTGGTTTGCATTCTGTGTCGGTCTAATGATGGATTTGTGTATGCACTATATTGATTTCATGCACGTCTTATACTGGATTCATGTGGGTAACATGTCAGTTTTGTGCTTCAACTCTATCTATGTGTGTACCATGTCGGTCTCTCGTACGAAACATACTGGTTATACGTGCACACCCTATCGCAACTTTGTGTATGAACTATATCGGTTGTTTACGTGATCTTCAGCGGAAATGGGAGGGGCAAGAAACAGGAACTCAGGGGCCTGTGGAGTATGGAGCGTGTAGAGAAGCTGACAGGAGAAGCATCTTGGTTTAAACAGCGCAGTATTTTTTTCCACACAATAGATTTGAGAAAGGACTTTGTGGTAATTATTACTATTTAATAGAATCTGCCATTGAGTCTGTAATGAACACAAGGCTGAAATTAAGTACGTTTTTTGTCGTCTTTTTATTCACTTCCAGCTACATGTGCGCTTGCAACCCACGACTGTACTTTTTCACACAGCTTTTGCAAACCAGTTACTTATTCTAAAGACAAAATATTCTTTATTTATGACTGACGCCTTTATCCAGTATAACATTTAGCTACTACTGGTTACATTTCTTATGCCCAGCGATCCCGCACCGTGCCGCCTAGACAGGTGAAGTGACATGCTCATGGTCACACAGTGTCACTATCAGGACTTGAGCCAACAAATGCAGGGTTTAGAGGACAAAGCCCTTCCCACAATGCCCCAGTGCTTGCACGTCTGCAACATTTATATAGTATTTGACATAATATGATCGTGTCCATTCTTTGAAAAGCTAAATTTTCCATATTTAGGACCAGTATAGGTGAGTTACATCATATTGGGCCACCTTACCTTTCACAGTTTTGTGACAAGGCATATGCGTTTCTTAAGATGCAGCTGAGTTTTACCCTGCTCTGTACGAGTACCTGCGTATTTCCACTCTAATACCTGATAAATAGGATTTACTGTGATATTTAATGGGCACTGTAAAGTGTTAAATCACGTTGGACCTCCTTTGTTAACTTAAAGTTGTGTTTAACACTTTGATCTGTGCAGAACCAAAATGTGGAGTATTTATTTTTTCGAATAATGGATCAGTTTGTAATGATGCTGATTAATGTACATGCTGTTAAAATAGAATAAGAAGATGGTGTGCAAAAGCTGTGTGAATAAGTAGCTGACTGCAAGCATAGACTGGATGTAGGTAGGAGTGAATAAAAAGCGAGTAGAATGTGCACCTAACTTCGGCCCCGTGATCATTTCAGAATTAAGGGAAAATACTGTTAAAAATAATAACCACCAAGCTCTTTCACAAACATACAGTGACATGCAAAAGTATTCAATTACTTTAAGAGACATCCTAATTTTCTATATGACAAAAGAATTTTTCATGTTTATTCATTCAGTCTTTTTAATGTTAACTCTGGTGCTGTAACAATACATTTCCAAAGTCTAAATAAACCATTTTCTGGAGATATTTAACTGAAGAAGAAAAACTCCAAAGTTGGTGTTTGCATTAAGTATTCAAGCCCAACAAATTCATATTTTGTCAAGAACCTTTTTGCTGCTGTAACAGCCTTTGTTCTTTTGTAAGTATGCCTCAGTTCTGCACATTGCTCAGGAGTGATTCTGCCCCATTCTTCTTTTCAGGATTTCTAGAGATCCTCTATGTTGGTGAGATGGCACCTCTGAACAGCAGTTTTCAAATAGTGCCACAGATTCTCAACAGGGTTAAGCTTAGGGCTTTGACTTGGTCTCTCCAAAACATTCACCTTTCTGTTTTTGAGCTATCCCAGTGTCACATTGGCCTAATGCTTAGGGTCATTATCATGTTGAAAGATGAATCTTCTTCCGAGCTTTCATAGCAGACTAGAACAAGCTCTCTTGCAAAATTGTGCAATATTTGTGTCCATCCATTGTCCCTTCAACTCTGACAAGATTCTCATTCCCAGCACATGAGAAACATGCCCATAGCATGAGACTGCCACCACCATATTCCACTGTAGGAATGTTGTTTCTTGAGGCCTGGGCAATGTTAGTGTTGCGCTTCACATACCTCTTAAGTCTGACCAAAAACTTCTATTTTGGTCTCATATGACCATAAAACCTTCTCCCACATTTTAACTGGGTCTTTCTCATGCTTTGTGGCAAACGCCATATGTTCTTTTATGTGGACCTTCTTAAGGAATGGCTTATTTCATGCTACCAACCCATAAAGGCCTGTTTTATGGAGAACTCTTGAAATTGTGGACACCTGCACCTTTACTCCAGCTAAAAAGCTTTGCAGACGTCCGAGAGTGACAGTTGGATTTCTAGTCGCCTCTTTCACCAGTTGATGTCTCACTCTGATGTTGAGTTTTGAGGGATAGCCTAGTCAGAGTCTGTGTACTTTGATGAATCCAACAGTGTGCAATGGGACATTCAAACTCTTGATATTTTTATAACCATTCCCTGCCTTGTGCATTTCAATAACTTTGTTTCTTACATCAGTAGAATACTCCTTTGTTTTAATTTTTGCAGTGACTCTACACCAAAGATCACGACCCTTACAAAGGGGGCTGTTTATATCCAGAGAGATAGAAAGGACTCACAAGTAGCACCTCATCATGTTTAATTATGACTGTTAAATGACTGTCACCTTTGTAATTAATTTGTCATTGGTGTAAAGATGGAGCTTCCAAAGCACAGAGGTTTAATTACCTATGCAAACATGAACTTTGGAGTTTTTCTTCTTCAGTTAAATGTCTACAGAAAATGGTTTATTTTGACTTTGAAAATGTTATGTCACAGCATAAGAAAATACTGAATGAATAAATATGTGTATACATCTTTTGTCTTGCAGAAAATTATGACTTTCAAGGGAATTGAATACATTTGTGTACCACTTAATGTTCGTGAAAGGGCTTGGTGGTGATTATTTTTAACATCTGAAATGATCACAGGACTTAAATTAGGTAGGCATTCAGCTGGATTTTTATTCACTCCTAGCTACACATATGCTTGTAGTCAGCTACTTATTCACAAACCAGCTTCTTCTTCAATGTTAAGAGCAAGGCAAAATATTCTACAGCATGCACATTAATCTGCAAACTGATACATTATTTGAAAGAATAAATATCCCAGATTTAGGACTTGAATGGGTTGAAACTGTTACTCAACTTTAACAAAGAAATCTGTCCTGAACACAATCATATTATGTAAAATAATATACACGTTGCAGATGAGCACTGGGGCATTGTGATAAGGGCTTTGTCCTCTAAACCCTGCATTTGTCTGTTCAAGTCCTGATAGTGACACTGTGTGACCATGAGCATGTCACTTCACCTGTCTAGGCGGCACGGTGCGGGATCGCTGGGCATAAGAAATGTAACCAGTAGTAACTAAATGTTATACTGGATAAAGGCGTCAGTCGTAAATATAGAATATTTTGCCTTTAGAATAAGTAACTGGTTTGCAAAAGCTGTGTGAAAAAGTACAGTCGCGGGTTGCAAGCGAGCATGTAGCTGGAAGCGAACAAAAAGACGACCAAATACGTACTTAACTTCAGCTTTGTGTTCATTACAGACCCAATAGCAGATTCTATTAAATAGTAATAATTACCACCAAGTCCTTTCTCAAACCTATTGTGCGGAAAAAAATACTGTGCTGTTTAAAATAAACGCAGATGCATCTCCTGTCAGCTTCTCTACACGCTCCATGACTCTACCGGCCCCTGAGTTCCTGTTTCTTGCCCTCCCATTTTCCCTGAAGATCACGTGAACAATCAATTTAGTTCATACAATACAAGAACCGATATAGTTCATACAAAAAGTTGCGATAGGGTGTGCACGTATAACCAGTATGTTTCGTACGAGAAACTGACATGGTACACAGATACAACCAATAGAGTTCAAGCGCCAAACCGATATGTTACCCACATGAAACCAGTATAAGACGTGCATGAAACCAATATAGTGCATACACAAATCCATCGTTAGACCGGAACAGAATGCAAACCAATTTAGTTCATACGCAAACCGATAACATGCGAGCGTAAACCAATAACAAACGTACTGGAACCAGTGATATACACATGCGAATCAATGTAGTTCATATGCAAACCAGTGCTATGCATATACAAACGGATATAGTTCACACACAAACCGATAACATACGGACACGAACCAATATAGTTCATATGAATGAAACCAGTGTTGTTCACATGCAAACCAATTAAGTATGCATGCAAACCGATAGTAATTATCCATAAACTAATGATGTGAACACGTAAACCAATAGTTTTCGTACAAAAAAATATGATTTTTGGCCTGTTTGGCCCCTCATACATTCCACCAATTAACAAAACTCTACCTCCACTCCTACCTTATTTAAAATGGCATCTGGTCTCTGGCCTCAGACAAAATCACATCCTCTCTACATGCCCATTGTCCGGTTTCTGAGGGCATTCCAGGGGGAAGCTCCTCCTCAGAACCAGTGGCAGGATGCAGTGGTAACTTCATTTCAGGTAAAGGATGGTCATTGCATATATTTTGTCCTCAATGTGTGCCATAGGTATGTCCCATTTAGCCCTCTTTTTTATTTTGTATTTTTGTTGGGTCAGTTGCAGGGAATGTCATATCCCTAGAACCTGTGTCTGACCACCGAGCCATTGACAAATGTCAAACATTTGATGAAGACACTGTGTCTGATTATTCATCAGGAGGAGAAGTAAATGTTCCAAATGTCTGAACAAACTCCACTCTGATCAGTCCCATGTGCTAATCGTGATATAACTGTGTTGCAGGAGCCTGTAGCCAGCACACATGAACCTTTTGTAACATCCACATCAAAAAAAGGAGATGGTGAGGTTGCTTGAGCCATCTGTTGTACTTGATACGAAATGATTCAAAATGATATACTGTGTATACAATATAGAGGAAAAAAGGCATGTGTCATTGTGTATTTATTTTCAGAAAAATGTGAGGGCTCTATATAAGAGATGTCTTCAGCATAAAGTCACGTACAGGAAACTAAAAATGAGGAAAATACAGCAGGACATGGAACTTCATGAACTGAAGACAACCAAAATGAAGTTGCAGATAAAAATACTAGAAAAACAATTGGTAACAAAATTCTCTTCTCTTTCCCATGATGTGTATGTGTGAGTGTATCCTTAATTTATGTTCTCCTCCTTACAGGCTGAAGGTCCGTAACATATAATAAATCAGTTTTGTGTGAAACCACCGTTGTCTTTTTCATTGAAAGTGTTGGGCCACAATTCTGTCTCTGGCAGCTCTGCCACTGGTTTTCTCAAGGTGCACTGGGTCAAGGTCATCATCAGGCTGCACCAAAACCTCAGGGACTCTCTCTTTTCTGATGGTCGCTATGTTGTGTAAGACAGAGCATGCAACAATTACATCATATGCTCTGTCAGGTGCAACCCTCAGCCTTTTTAGACATTGAAATCTCTCCTTCAGGTGGCCAAAGGTCATTTCAATTCGTGCCCTTGTCCTAGACAGAGCTGCATTATATCGAGTTTGTGGCCCAGGGTTGGGGTCAGGAAACGGGGTCATTAGAAAATTCCTACAGGCACATCCCCATATCAAGCAGGATTCCATCATGATGACCTGTGGAATATGTAAAAATTGTGAATACAATACACACATCACCATGATTAATAATTGGATTATTACCTTGTTCAAATGTCCGATACAGGTGTGACTCCTTAAAAATTCTAGAGTCATGAACAGACCCTGGCCATTTAGCCTCCACATTTGATACAAGGTAGGATGCATCACAGATCATCTGAGAATTGATAGCATGTAGGTCAAACAAATTTACTGTCAACATACCTATTGGCTATTTTCAACTCTTTCAAAAAGTGACATTACCTGCACGTTAATAGTGTGGAAGCCTTTTTTGTTCACGTAATCTGGCTCATTTGGACCTGATGGGGCCTTTATTGCCCCAATCACATTTGGAAATCCTAGGTAATGAGAATGTTAGGCTGATTGTGAGGTTCTTTATGGAACCGTAGGTGTTTTTTCCTGTGTATTACCTACCTGCAATGGCATGAAACGCCTCTTTTATGGTATGCACACGCAGGTGTCCAGGAAACACTATGAAAACCCGAAGGAGCCAAACAGACTTTACGAATTGACTGACAAACTGCACTTTTCGACAGATGTTCCGCATCGCCTACAGTATATAAAAAAGTGCCGCTTGTAAGAAACATCAAAGCAATGCATACTGTCTGTGTGGTTGTGAGAGCCCGACTTCACCGAGTTGGACTTCGAATGTAAGGAGCTAATAAATCTTTGAGGTGCAATATTCCCCCTCGGCTAAAGCGGTATCTTTCGAAAAGAATTTCCTCCGGGAGCAATAAAGGATCTTGCCGATCGCGCAAAACCCTCTCTATATGAAATTCTCTTCATATAATTTGCCCACCATTATCAATTGGTCGCTCATTCATGAATGGCGAAGCCATGACTGAATGAATTCCACGCACCGTCACTGATTACGTGTGTGAGCTAATCCTTGTTTACATAGAACAAACCTGCTCCGAGCAGGTTTGAGGATTAGGATGTTTTGCTATGAGAACACTTCCAGCAAGAGTTTCGAAAAACTTGACAGATCCAGGATCAGGCCAAATCATCAACAATTATATCCGGGTAGGCAAGTAATCCATGTATGAAAAATTCCCCCCTGCTTTGAATATTTAGACTGCGTTTATTTGTATCTCATCCACACACAATGTCATGTTACAGAACTGCCTGCTTCTTTGGTAAATTATTGAGTTCTGCGGACATTAGTTTCAGGTACTTCTTGATAGCTGACAACAATACTGTTGTTGAACCAAACTAAATGTTTTTATACTATTGTTCTGCAGAGAAAATGGTATGTACCATTGTTTAACTGATCATCATGTTGCTCTATGCAGAGATTGAAGCATTTATATATTTTTGGGTAAATGAGAATAAAGTAAAACAGAGAAGTGTTGTCTGAGACTCGTGACTGCTACCTGCTTCTTTTATGCTTTTTCACCATATCGCTTGTAGCAACAGTGGCTTGTACCTGACCCAAGTTCCCCTAGGCCTGAGGCCGGTAACACTGACCATCTTATATATAAACGTCTACGTGTGGAAGTGTGTATGTCAGTCCGGCCCAGAAGTGAGAGGTGGAGTCAGGCTAAGGGCTCCACATCTGAGGAAACACAAGCGAGGCTGGCACGTTGGTAAAACGAAACATCCAATGAAAGAGTCACTTTTTTATTCGCTATTACAGAAACGTGGCAAGCACATCAGCAAAATGGTATCCCTTTTACTTTTCCTCCTGCCGCTAATACACAAGCGATGCGAGCACGTCTGTAACACGAAAAATCCTAGGAGAGAGATGCCCAGAGTAGTTCCTTTCAATTACCTGACATCTCTACATTTCAGTTTTTTCTGACAACTTCAATAGTTTCTAAGACTTTTTATAGCACTGGCTTACACAGCTAGTATAAATACAAAAAGAGAATTTGTTAACACATGTGTATCTCCTTTCTAGTGATTGTCTGGTAGTAAATGTATTGTAAAAATGACCGATGACTACCATGCCCCCTTCTGAAGCATCCAGAGAGAAGAGAGAGATCTTTGGCAGAGGTAGTGAGCAGGGAGGAGGATGGGGTTTCATTGCCCAGTGTAATGCAAATGGCGTTTGGTTAGATAATTAATGTGATTTTGAAGGCGGGAGAATGGACATTTGCCAGAGGAAGGATGGTGTTTTGTTGGAAGAAGGAGGATGTCCTAAATTGGACACCATAGTACAGTTAGTACTGCAGTCTTACAGTTCCAGAGACTTGTGTTTAAATTGTAGCTATTGTCTGTGTGGACTTTGTACATTATTCCTTTGACTTTGGTGTCTCTGGTTTTTATGGTTCCTGGAAACATTCTAGAAACAAGTGGGATAGTTTAACTAATGTAATACGAATGCTCCAAAACTGCCTGCCTCACCTAGTAATGTATGCTCAATTATTTCATGGCCAATGCTCAGCATGTGTGCAGAAGAAATGGTTTGAAAATCTAATAAAGAATTTCCTTGAAAAAGGGTGGAATATGAACAGAAAAACTGGCAGCCGCTGCTTCTTACCATAATACCTGGTGGCAGGTCATTGTGGTTGGAATTCGACAGTGGACGAGACGTGTTTGAGGTTTTCTCTGCACTAAACATGCCTCTTGTAATCTATACAATCACTTAATAGCTCATACTCTGCCATAGCTCAGCACCTGACCCGGCATAGAAATGGATGCAGTGAAAGCTGTAACAGGCAATAAGAAATCTTCCTTTGCTCATTGACAGTTCTTTATGAAAGACAATATATAAAACTGGTAAGGTATATCTACAACTGTGCATATACTTTAGATGTTTATCTTTTACAAATGTCAAATACGTTTACAATAGAAAACTATGTAGTGATGCTAATGGTGGGTACTGGTTTGACTTTAAGCTAAATTGCACAATAAGAGCCTAACATCTGTCTGCTTTAATTGAAAAGGAGAAGCTACGCAAAGTGCCTATAGATTTTCCTGGGAGACTCCATTTGTTATGATTAAACACTGGAAGCAGAATAATGTCTACTACAGACTGATGATTTCAGTATTAGCCAATAGGAGATGATAAAGGTTGACCTTATAAAACTAAGTAAACTTCTGGCAATACTTTATCTTATCTCCAATTACAGTGTGCCTACACTGTAATTACTCAGTAATTATTTATGTGAATACAGTGCAATTAAGTGTTCTTGCCACATGGTTAATGTTTAACCTGAATAATAGCATAGGAACAGTTTTCTCTGTTTTATTTCACACCTGAAAGTGTGCTGATCTTCATTGCTACTTGCAGTGGCGGAGAAATGCATTTATAGGTGGGACAAGATCTTTAGTGGGTTCCCCCTTAATGCACACACATTGCAAAATGCACACAAAGATTAGAAGATGATACATTAAACACATTTGCTTTAGGTATGTATTTGCTTATCTTGTATGTGATGCACTCTCCCTATTGAAATATGGGAAAAGTATTTCCTTTCTAATGACTGGGTGGGTTTACTTCCGCCACTGGAAAAATGATTTACCATGCCCCCTTCAGAAACACCCAGTTTGAATTTTTTGGTGTCCAAAATAGGAGAGTGGAGGAAATGGAGGAATAAGGATGGTGTTTTGTTGCCATGTTGTAGGAGGTTGGAGGATAAATTCAATTTTGGATCTGTTAGGAGGGAGGATGGAGTTTTGTTGACTGGTGAAATGTGAATACTATATGTTGAGAGGTTAGGGGATCATTGTGGAACACATAGAAGGAACCATGGAGTTTTGTTGGTTGACGAAACATGAATACCGTTTTGTGAGAGGTTGCAGGCCCAAACAGGAACAGGTAGGAGGGAAGATGGAGTTTTGTTGGCTGGCAAAACGTGAATGCTACTTTGTGGGATGTTGAAGGATGAGTATGATTTTGGTACAGGTAGGAAGGAGGCTGGAGTTTTACAAGAAGAAGAATGGCATTTTGGTGGAAGGAGAATGATTTCTTAAAATGGACACTGTTAGCATGTGTGTGAACGGAATCAATGTTGAAGTAAAGAGGACTCTTTCTCACTGTTCTTTTGTGCTCCAACGTGGCAAAATTACCCATTTGGACAACATGTGTGGGAATCATCTTGCTGTGATATGATGTAGTTACAGAATGTAATCTGTAGTGCACATTATATTATTAATTCTAAGACTTTGTATTAGGATGCACCAGAATGATGTAAAGTAAACAATATTTTTATTTTTTGTGCCATGTTCATGGGACCACATTAAGACTAGCCTTCATCCCATGCTCAGTCCACTACCGGTTACTTGGGTTAAACAGTAAGCAGTACTAATAATGCCTAATTACACTGTAATTATAAAACTAACTACTATGTAATTACAGTGTTGATATACTGCAATAAAACATTTAGTGTAAAGTATTGGTAAAGTTTTCCAACTTTCTTTAATATAACACCTTGTTAAAAAAGATTAATATTAGAATTTGAATTTAAAAATTAAGTAATGTATACTATGTGGTAAAGTTCTACAGAAAAAACAGAATGTCAAAGGTGCAGGAATGTGTTTGCAGGCCCAAATAGTCTGATAAGAAACTTGCAGTGGCAATGTTACCCCTAGTAGCTTCCACCAGCTACGAGAATTCCCAGATGCCTCGAGGCTGCTTGAGATATATATTGTCTTCAGTGTGTCCTGAATCACCACTTCTGTCTTTTTCCAGTAGGACTGCGCCTGGCACACCTTCTGTAGGAGCTGCCCAGTGTTTAGCCTAACTACATGTCCAAACCTTCTCAACTGGCTCCTTGCAAAGCAGCACTCTACTTTAAAGTTCTCCTGTTTCTCTAAGCTCCTAAGCCTATCACATAGGAATATTCTGTGGCAGTGCCTTACATGTTGATTAACATATGCAAGTAAAAATTGCACTGTATTCTATAAAAGTGACAACAATAACATATAACTGATATTGGAGGAAAAACAACAAAAAGAATGGCTTCAAAATATCACAGGTGTTGTACAAGTTTTAAAGGAAAGCTCCAGAACTTTGTAGAGAAATGTGGGTATTCAATAGGTGTTAAATTATCTAAGCATCAGAAACATTATGAAAATATAATCCTCAGTTTTTAAAATTATCATCATAACCAACCAAATGAATGTATTCTTTAATTTAAAACTACAACAACAAACCATAAATTAAATAACAATTTGTCACTTTTGGGTCCATTATTTTAATTTCAAGTAATATGCCATAGCTGCATATACTGTAATTGATGAAGTGTGACAAGGTGATGTAATAGTGAATGCTACTGTCAAACAGCTTCAGGGTTCAGTTTTCAACCCGGTCACCATTTGTGTGGCATTTATTTTGTTTCTCCCCAAGTCAAGATATATTTTTGCTGGTTTTCATTCCTTATCCTAAAAATTTGTTGGCTGTGATAATTTGCGACTGTAAAATGTCCAAGTGAGCATGAATATTTTGTGTTAATGATCTTACAGGTCTGTTTCCTGCCTTGCTCCCAATGCAGACATTATAGACTCCATCTTCTTTTGACTGAGTATTGGAAAGAGTAGGTTTGGAAATAAATGAATTCATCCATATGTCCCTGCTACTGAGAAACAGCACCATAGGATGATGCTGTCACTATCATGCTTCACTATAGGGATGCTATTTAGTGGGAGATGAGCAGTGCCTGGTCTTCACCAGACATAGTGCTCTGCCCAAAGAGTTCAATTTTTGTCTAACCAGACCAGTGAATCTTTTACTTCATGTTCTTAGGGTCCTTTAAACTGTCATTGGACATTTTACTCAAGAGTGGCTTCAATCTAATCATTCTATCATAAACGCCTGATTGATGGAGTCAAGTTGAGATGGCTGTTCTTCTGACAGGTTATTCTACCTCAGCAGAAGATTCTGAAGCACTGTTACGATGACTATTGGGTTCTAGGTAAGCTAATCAAGGTTGTTCTTACCCGGTTACTCAATTTGGCCAAATAGCCGATTTTAGGACAGCTCTCATGGTTCAAAACTTGTACAGAGAGTTCCTTGGACTTCATGGCTTAGTTTTTGTCCTGACATGCAGTGTGAATTGTGGGACCTTATATACACACATCTCTAGTTTCTACACACATCTTAAGGATAATTAATGCACACAAATGAACTTGACCATAATTAGGAGTGCCACAGAAAGGATTGTAGACTGATGGTCAAAAATGGCAAATGTATCCATTTAAAATTAAATATACAACATAGTAAACTGTGCAGAAAGTGACGGAGTCTGAATACTTTTTGAATCCACTGTATCAAAAATGGTTAATCTCCCCACATCCCAAGAAAAACTACTGTAAATATTAAGTTAATGGGAATATTCATTGGGCAAACACATATTGTACTACACTCAGTAGCCATGAGCACAGTATATGTTTACCCTGCAATGGACTGACTCCTGCTTCTCACCTGATGCTACCTGGATAAGTCTGGGTCCTTCTGTGAAAAAGTCACTCAGATAATAAAAGGCTGAATGGAATCTTTTTAAAAGCATTCCATCTCTCTTGCACGTTGTGTTCCTTCAATAAAAGCTGTGTACTGCCTTTTAAAGTATTTGTCTGAGTGATAAATACAAATGGATGCAGGGAATGCTTGGAAGAAAACCTTCACCCAACAGCTGCTGATTATGATTAGCGCTGCCACTGATTATGTATACAAATTTTTTCACCTTTCATCTGTATCATCGTCTAAGCATTCAAACTTTTTACCCCTCTAATGCTTTACTGAAATGGAAAAGGGAGACAGACACCAGATTGCCTTTTCCATGAGTTTACAACAATAATGTGCAAAACGCCCCTTAACACCTTTGTCTCACAGCTGTCATTCCCTTTGCAGATGATACTTAAATTGCATCAGCTTTTGTAATTTAGAAGTACGCCTGATCGCCGAGTGCCAGTCTGTCTGAAATTGGCAGAAACATTCTTCTGATGTTTTGTGTTGCTAACTCTTTGGCTTTGATTTTCCCACTTATTATGTTTATAAAGTGTCACACTTTTCCATATAAGGTGAAATCAAAAAATGTCCGAGGATGAAAAAATATAAATATATATATGAATAACAAAAAAAAAAAAAAACCTTTGCTATAGTTCTCTAAATGAGAAATGCTATTCAGTTCGTTGTGGCTTGTTAATCAAAATCTAGCATTTACATGCCTTGATTAATGAACGTGTTTATTCCAGCCGTTGAGACATTGATTATCAATGTTACATAGACACGCTGTCACAGGTGTTCACAGCAATTGCTGGTGGTAACAAACTTAGTATTGAAAAGATGGGACCTGCAGTTAACTTCTCTAGCGATTTCAGCAAATTCTGCACAGGAAGAAAATGAGTTTTGCCTGAGGCATCAATAGAGAGAAGTGTCTCTCATCTGGGGGGCCATAAGTCAGGAGTTAAAGGGTAACAGGTCAGGACTCTATGAACAGTTCTCTCCCACTTGGAGCCACATCTGGCACTCAGTCTAAATATTCACTTTTCCCCCCTGAGAATTCAAAACTGCATTTGCTGCCCATTGTGCTTATTGCTTACAAACTGTAGGCAGACAGTGGATTGTATAGATTTTCACTCCATCGATCATGTGACAGTCAATGCCGTCCCTGGAAAGTGAAATCTCTATTGGAGTGCTTAGATGTAATGATGGCAATAAATACAAACACATATTAATTAACAGTAAACCGCTAAACTAAATAAAATCCCATGCTGCTCCAATGACTTTCATGGACATTGTGAACATATCCTGGATATTCACATGCAGTAATCCTGATGATACCAATGCTTAATCATAAATAGTAGAGATTAAAGGGTCCTGGTTTCAGCCCAAACAGATTTCACACAATAATTAAAAAGTGAATTATTAAACTCCAAAGAAACAGATTGAAAAAATTAGAATAGATAAGCCAAGCTACAGTATGTTGTACATTCATGCAGTTGGCATGTTCGTTACTGCCTTTGCCTCAGAGCACCACGAAATGGGTTTGAATCCTGGCCTGGTCAATGTCTGTGCAGAATTTTCAAACTCTCCTAGTACTACAGTTTTCCTATAATGTCCCAGACTGGCTCCTGCCTTGAACACAAAGTTACCAGGGTAAGCTTTAGCTACTTGTAATGTAAAAGTGGATTAAATGTAAAAGTAAATGTAAAAGTGGATTAACCTAGAACAATCAACTACCACTGAAAAATATGAGATACTGGCTGCACTTGGTTTTTGGGACAAAAAACAACCCGAAAACTCCCTAGCAGTTTTACTATATTCGTAAACCTGGAAAGGCATCAGCTAGCTCTTAAGAATTACTCATTGCAGAGGACATGGGCCCACCTGTGCTTGTTACCCCACTGGCTTTCATAAGAAGACACTGGCAATATCATATCTTAGCCATATTGCTGGCATATGAGTCCCACTAATCTTTGTCTCGAGAAAATACCTTCAGATAGACAATGTTTCAGTGAAAACTTCAAGCCTTGTCCTCCGTTGCTGAGGTGTTTCACTTACTTGCTTTTGAGCCACGGCATTTGCTCCCATTCAACGTTCTGTCTTTTCATCTGTGTCATTAGCATGATGTCATTGTTGGGCAGTTGCTTTTGCTGTACACAGGTCTTTCGTAGTTTAAAGTGAGGTGCATACACACTCCAAAAAAATGTAAAGGTGCATGCATGCACCATATAATGGCTGTGGTTGAGCGTGAGCAGAGTCAACTGCTCCACACACACACACACAGGTTTTTTGTTTATATGTGTTGTAAAACACAAAAAAAGACAGAAAAACAGTTGGGGATCCATTCCGTATATTGTACAGAATTGCAAGCAAAATTATTAGCTCCAGAGTACTGTCTGGGTCAGCGTCCAAATAGAGAAAGGATAGAAAGGGAAGGTGCTTGGCTTTTATAGTTGCAGGGGAGAAAGAGTGGGGTCCGTGAGGGTTCAAGCTGGAAGTGAGATCAGAAGGAGGCGTGGCTAGGAAGGAAGTACAGGAACTGGTGAAGCTTTATGCGGGTTTATGTTCAGGTGATCTGCAGAAGAGGGAGATGAAAGGTTAGTGCATTTCATCAATCCCTGCTCTTGTTTTCTGCCCTCGGTTAAGCCCTTAGCCTGCCTCCCAAGCGCACGTGTGTGACAATGTCTAACACATAGATTTTGGCCAGAAAATAACTTTTTAATCTGCTCTTACTGAAGGTACACTGGTATTTTATCACATACCACAGCAAACCATTTTTAGACAGTTTATTGTATAGTACGGGGAATAGTCAAGCTTAACATTACCTGATAATGTAGAGTACAGTTAAATAAAGATGGTGCTACGTTAATAGTATTAGTTTACTCTGCTGTAGAATTTAAATCAGTACAGCATCATACAGTGCAGGTTAAAAGATTTAGATACAGAGGACACAATTACTGGTATACTCCATTCAAACAAAATGTTAAAAAGTTGTCTGGTTCTCTAAACAACTACAAGTACGGCCAGTTTAAATCCAAAAGTGAAAAGCTGAAGAACATATAGATAGATAGATAGATAGATAGATAGATAGATAGATAGATAGATAGATAGATAGATAGATA
>JANRMT010062804.1:3807515-3844323 GCA_026402145.1 Polypterus bichir lapradei
ATAGATAGATAGATAGATAGATAGATAGATAGATAGATAGATAGATACTTTATTAATCCCAAGGGGAAATTCACATACTCCAGCATACTGATAAACAACAATATTAAATTAAAGAGTAATATCAATTAAGGTACAACAGGCAGACAATAACTTTGTATAATGTTAATGTTTACCCCATAGGGGTGGAATTGAAGAGTCGCATAGTGTGGGGGAGGAACGATCTCCTCAGTCTGTCAGTGGAGCAAGAAAGTGACAGCAGTCTGTCACTGAAGCTGTTCCTCTGTCTGGAGATGATACTGTTCAGTGGATGCAGTGGATTCTCCATTACTGACAGGAGTCTGCTTGAGCGCCTGTCGCTCTGCCATGAATGTCAAACTGTCCAGCTCCATGCCTACAATAGAGCCTGCCTTTCTCACCAGTTTTTCCAGGCGTGAGGCCTTCCATTTTCTTTATACTGCCTCCCCAGCACACCACCGCGTAGAAGAGGGCACTTGCCACAACCGTCTGATAGAACATCTGCAGCATCTTATTGTAGATGTTGAAGGACGCCAGCCTTCTAAGGAAGTATAGTTGGCTCTGTCCATCCAGCTGCACTCCCAGGTATTTATAGGTCTGCACCCTCTGCACCAAGTCACCTCTGATGATCACGGGGTCCATGAGGGGCCTGGTTCTCTTAAAATCCATCACCAGCTCCTTGGTTTTGCTGGTGTTCAGTTGTAGGTGGTTTGAGTCTCGCCATTTAACAAAGTCCTTGATTAGGTTCCTATACTCCTCCTCCTGCCCACTCCTGATGCAGCCCACGATAGCAGTGTCGTCAGCAAACTTTTGCACGTGGCAGGACTCCGAGTTGTATTGGAAGTCCGATTTATATAGGCTGAACAGGACCAGCGAAAGTACAGTCCCCTGCAGCACTCCTGTGTTGCTGACCACAATGTCAGACCTGCAGTTCCTGAGACGCACATACTGAGGTCTGTCTTTAAGATAGTCCACAATCCATGCTACCAGGTATGAATCTACTCCCATCTCTGTCAGCTTGTCCCCAAGGAGCAGATGTTGGATGGTTTTGAAGGTGCTAGAGAAGTCCAGAAACATAATTCTTACAGCACCACTGCCTCTATCTAAGTGGGAGAGGGATTGGTGTTGCATATAGATGATGGCATCATCCGCTCCCACCTTCTCCTGGTATGCGAACTGCAGAGGGTCAAGGGCTTGGCGGACCTGTGGCCTCAGGTGATGAAGCAACAGCTGCTCCATGGTCTTCATCACATGTGACGTCAGAGCGACAGGCCGGAAGTCATTCAGCTCACTAGGACGTGATACCTTTGGGACTGGGGTGATGCAAGATGTTTTCCAAAGCCTCGGGACTTTTCCCTGTTCCAGGCTCAGGTTGAAGATGCGCTGTGGAGGACTCCCCAGCTCCAACGCATAGGCCTTCAGCAGTCGAATGACTAACTGACAGAGTTAGGATGAGCACTCAAATGAGAAGGAGGCATAAACTTTAACAGCTACAATAGGGAAGAGGTCACCATCCAATATCTCAAGCATCCTTGTTAGTTATGTAATACATAATGGAATGGAATGTTGAAAATAATATCTTTGTGAGTCAGTTAATAGATTTTTTCACGTATGTATCAATTACTTTGTGTTTTATATTTGTGATTATTTTATAATATATTTTTATTTATTTCTGAAAACCAGAACATTACATTGGCTTGCTATTCTTATAAAAATAAAATAACAGATACTGCCATTTACTTCAGAAAGAATACAGGTAAAATATAGGAAAAATAGAAACACAAAGGAAAAACAAAATAAAAAAAAATAAGATCCAATTCCCACCTAAGAGAGAAAGAAAAATAGAGAGACACGAGCAAAAATACCTATTTCACTTTTTCAATGTATAAGAACAATTAATAGCATTTGAGAGTCAATCTCAAGCATAGCGTGCTTATTCTAAAATACAATTAATTAGTTTTTGCCATGTTCTAAAAAAGTTTTGGACATGTATTCTAAGAGAGAATTTTTTTTATTTGATATAATATGGAATGATGCTTACCAACTGAGTTATAGAAGATCGGTTGGGATTCTTAGAGTTGAGCATGCAAGTAGTGCAGTACAGGATATTACAATTGATTTATTCTTATGCATGTTAATAACATCTGGGAGTACAACAAATATCTTCTTTAATGGATTAGGGGTATTGTGACACTAAGGCTGTCTGAAAAGTATGTAAATATTTTTCTCCAAAATGATGTTAATTTAGAGCATTCCCCAAGCATATGGCCTAATGATTTTGGAGCTTAATGGCAACACTCGCAGGCTGGATTTTGCCTTGAGTACATTTTGGACAGTTTTAAACTAGATAAATATGATGAATAAAAGACATTTTCTTGAATTATAGAGTACTTTTTGAATATAGAACAAGAGTGTATTGAATGTATGGCTAAGTTTCACTCCTTTTCTGAGATGGCCAACATCGCCAGCAAAAACTTCAAAGGACGTTGTTGGACAGTTATCTAATCTTGTGTGACGATGTTATTTTTACTCTATGCTCCAATCTTTCTTTTGGGAGCTCTTGAACCCGACACCATCGGTAATGTAACCGGATGAGCTGGACAGTGAAGACATCACAATGGAGTAAGGGGATGATGCAAAAAGGTGCAAAAGTGCTTTTATTAAAAACACGAACGTTCACGAACGTCTTGGTACACGTACAACTCGGTATACGACCAAAAAGTTCACCAAACTTTTGCCTCAGTTCACGACCACACACTCGGTATGCGAACAAGCCAGTTTCCCTTTCGGTTTGTACATGTTCAGTCTCTCCCTGTGCATTTCCTGTGCAGCGAGCAAGAAAGAGAGAGCAAGAGAGCACGACACACATACACACACACACACACACAGGCAGCGCGAGAGAGAGACAGGCGCACACACACAGGCAGCGCGAGAGAGAAACGCAGACATACAGGCAGCGCGAGAGAGAGCTGGACGCATTAAGGTAGGAAGGCAGTTAAAGAATGCAGTGGGCTTGATTTTGTTTTCACTTCTGTTTCCAGCGATTGGTTCGTAGCGTTCATTGTTGCAATGTTATTTTTCTTGGTGGTTTATTAAATTACGGATTTTTTCAAATGTTCATTTTTTTCCCTGTGCTTAAAACTCATTAAAAAAAGTGCTTTTAGCCAGCGGTTGGTAGCGGTATAGCGTGAACTATTGCATTGTTAGTTTTCTCTGTTGTTCAAGGTTTTCTCAGTGTTATTCAATGTTTTTACATTTAGTTTACTATTACGCTGTGCATTCTATGGTTTAATTAACTATATTTGTGCTTAAAAACTTAAAAAAAATATATATTTACATACAGTTTGTATGGTCTGGAACGGATTAATTGTATTTACATACAATCCTATGGGGGAAATTGCTTCGGTTCACAACCAAATTGGTTTACGACCAGAGTTTTGGAATGAATTATGGTCGTGAACCGAAGTTCTACTGTATTAAAAATAAATAGTGTAGGGTTTCCAAAATGTCAAAAAATAAATAATCCATTAAAATCAGTGAAAAAGTGAAGGTTAAAATCAATAAATAGATCCTTTAAAAACCGAGGTTAAAACAATGGCTGGAAGCAGTCCTTTTAAAAACAACTTTCTACTGGCGCCTCCCCTGCTTCTCCCATCCAGGCTTTGCACCAGGGTAGTCGCCCTACCTGCAGCTATCTTTCATGTCCAGTTGCCTTTCGGTCCCTGGCTCTGTCAGTCCGAGACTTAGGTTTCCCAACGTCCAGGGTGCTCACGCTGCTTTACACTCCTAAGCCTTCTTGAGTCCCACTGCCTACTGTGGCCTTATGCGGCAAGCCAGACACCTTCTGGGTCACTCCAGCTCCTTGATCGCTCAGTTGGAGCGACTGCTTCCTTCAGCCCCACTGAGTCTCGGCCAAACACCCTTTCCAGGGGGCTCTCCTTCCAGCTGCCTGCAAAACACCAGCAAGTCTGCTCTCAGTCACTCACTCTATCTCTATCTTGCACCGGCTCTTTACTTCTCCAGCTTTGCCCATCTTCTTCCTCTAACTTCCATTCTTTCAATCATTTTTTTTGTTCCCCCTCTGCACTCCTGCTCCCACTATATATAAAGGGGACGTGGCTTGGGTGTGGCAATTAGCAATTCCCGGCATCAATTACAGACGCAGACGATTCCTCACCTGTGCACATAAGCGAGGAAACACCCACTTCACAAAGCGCTCGAGAAACGCTCTGGCCACACTACTATGCCCCCTCTATAAGCCACGAATGCAGTGATTATTTATTTAAAAACTGTCCTTTTCTTCTGAGCCGTGGACCCTCTATACCCAGTGGCGTAGCGTAGTGGGGGCGGCAGGGGCGGCAAAGAATTACTGTATATTTTAGTCTTTTAAATTGAAATATTTAAATAAGGGGGCGGCGAAATTTTCCTCCACCCCGGGCGGCTGACACCCACGCTACACCACTGGCTACACCACATCTTGATCGTACATTGTTGCCCTCTCTTGCCAAATGAATTGTAGTCTGGGGTGGTCTGTTAATATTTCACAATAAAGATGTCTCACATAAGGGTTTTAGCATCATGTTTCTTTCCTAGTGTGTATATAAACACAGGTAACTCCAGTTTCTGTATTACATTTTCCCTAAGAAGGGGTCTGAGCTGCTTTGAAAGTCCTACATATTGTAATCAGCTTAGTTAGCCAAAAAAACTTGCCATTTTCCTTCACTTGTCATTGTATTCGTAAATGGCTCTAACACGGTACATCCCTCTGCTACTGTGATGTCAATTGAAAGGTCCCTTTCCTTTGTAATTAAGTACGATCACCTTACAGAAATCTTCTTTCACTTTGACATTAAAGAGCCTTTTTCTGTTATCAGTGTAAAATAAGCCAAATTAAATCCTGTCAGGGCTGGAGCAATCATTGTAGCATTAGACAGAAGAAGCATTGGGAACAGACCCTTGTCAAGGAACCAACATACTCACTAGTATATGACAAATTCAGACTTGCCAATTAACCCAGCACACTCATCTTTGGAATGTGACAAAAAAATCCAGCAAAAAATCGTACCGCTTCCATTTCCACCTTGGCATAGTTCTTTAGGGGTGTAGCATGGTCCTGAGTCATGAAAATGGATGAGGGTGATCATGCACAATATAAGAAGAACGGGTAACTTAGGAGATGGAGAAAAGAAAATGCTCTTTGTAGAAGATCAAAGAGGAGGTGATAATAGACATTAACTATGTAATGTTGCCTTTTCTTAAAAAAAAAATACATACTCATGCGGCCTTAAAATTGATCTTAACCTTTTGACTAATTTGCCTTATGATGGAACATTTTGTATACACAATTGATGAATGAAACAGAAAGATAAGTAAGTGAAGTGAAATCTGCAGGAGGTTATAAATTGAAAACATGTCAAGGGGCAGGCTGGTAAGTGTGTGCCCTTCATACCACGCCACTTACACTTCTTTTTTAGTAAAAGTCACCCTTTCACATTTTACATTTTTAAGACAAAACATCCACAAACACCAAGAGGTCAACATTTCTTTTCAGAAGCACTCAGTGCACCTCATATTCCTTTTAAGTATGTGTTGCCAAGTGTAAGTCGACAGAAAGATGTGCGCATTTGCCACTTTATTACAGATTATTCAACACATAACTGCCTGACAAAGTCATTTAATGGAATCTGAATTCCAGCTCTGTACCCCTCAATTATCAATCCATCATTTTGCCTATTCCAAGTTTGAAATAGAGCTGTCATTGTGAAGGAAGCATGATTGGGGCTTAATAATCATACAAATATACAACAAAGAGCTCTATTAACAGCTCCAGCATCAAGCATGTGAGGGAGACTTTTACTGTGCCTTTAAAACATCATCTGTATTAAAGGCAAATCCGCCTCACTCTTCTAGACAAGAGTAATCTGCAGTAGATTGGCTTCCCTTATCAATTAAATGCTTGCTTTGCCTCTAGTGGATAGCTTGAATTAAAGCAGTTATTAAGTCATTAATGATCCTTCTTATGAGGGATAAGAAGTTCTGTTTGCTTTTTCAAGCAAATGCATACAGGTTCAATCTGCCAACCAATCAATCACAATTTAATTTATATAGTGTTATTCATGGGGCCCTCTGCAAAACAAGTTACAAAGAGGCAGTTCAAAAGAGAATTGACTGGAATTTACCTTAAACTTGTCTTGTTAAATTTAGCACACCGTGTGATCAACTGGGGCCAGAGCCTATCCATGCAGTGTCAGGCAGAAGGCGAGAACCGGCCATTAGTCTGGTAGCCAGTTTAGCATATAAATACTCACTCGTACTGGCTTAATTTAGAGCTACCTGTACTTATATACCTAGCCTGCACCATTCATTCATAGGAACAGAAAAGAAGAGTACCTGGTGAAGAAAACATTCAAACTCTACACAGTCACTGACCAGGCCAATGTTTAATTTCACTTTGAGGCGACAGTGCTTATCACTGATCCACTAGCATACTCTCAGTTCACATACAGTAAATATTACAAGCTATATATCCATTCATCCATTTCTTGAACATGTACACTCCACCACCAAGGGCCCTAGGGAGTATGATGGAAAGGCATAGAAAAAAAAACATAAACTAGACACCAATGCATTATGTGGTCACTTAGGAACTTCCACCCCATCTAGAACTACAAATGGGCGGCACTGGTTAAGGAATTGGTGTAAATAAAGAAAATCCACACTACCATTAGGAGAACATGCACAGTTTACAGAGATAATACATCAGTCGGGAATCGATCCAAGGTCCCTGAAGCTTGATTAGATTGCATGGAGCTATTACTGGTTGACTATGTCAGAGTGTTGAACACGTTTATAAATAGAATGTGAAAACAAAAAAACACAATAATTAATCATTTGTATGACTGATCTTGTGAGAGTTATGGTAGTAACATGCTGAATATGTCAAATTAGACTGCTAATAGGTTTGTTAAATTGAGTTTTTGATTATTCAGGCTGTCCTGAAAACAAAGGAGGAGACACCTCAGTATAAAGTCGATGTGGCTAATAAAATGGAAAGTCAGTGCCATGGCCTCTCTGCCAGTAGTATATCACATTACTGTATAACATAAAGGAAATGACACAGTGGTTTGTGCTATATCCTAACACTCAAGAGTTCTAGTTTATTATACAGTCCCACCATAATGCCCCTTGATTCTTAGTCACTAGCTTTTACAATATAACTTAACTTTTGTTGTCCTTTTCATTCAATTCCGCACATTGCCTATACAAGTCAAGTGGCTTTATTGCCATACTATCCACACAGATGTTGGCAGCATAGAGTGGTATGAATAAGTTCCCCAGGACTGCAGTTCAACATACACCTACACACAGGACAAGGGCGAGACAAGTAAAGAACTATATTATATTATTCTATACTATAAAAGATAATAGATAAATACCGCATATACTTGTGGATAAGTCGGGACTTGATGTTACAGTATAATTTCTGGTATTTTATAATGTCGGTCGTATAAGTTGAATGCAGGAAACTCACGCAATGGTACAAGGGATTATGATATGCTAATGCCCACCTGACAGAGTAACCACAGAGCACATTGCCTTTTTTTCTATGTGGGTGTGGCAATGCACTGTATCAGTGTGTGCTCCTAACCCCCCTCTCTCTCTGTCTCTGTTGTGCCTACGTACCACACGGTAATACCCAAACTATTCGGAAGCAATGTTTGCACTGTTTTATGTTTTTTGTATCTCACACCCTCATACACCTTTATCATAAGAGCATCCCTTATCTACAATGGAGCGTTCAATCAGAAGAAAATATGAAGCTGGTTTTAAACTAAGCATCATTGCAGTAGCGAAAGAAATTGGTAACTGCGCTGCTGCAACAAACTTCGATGAGCCTGAGAAACTGATGTGAGATTGGAGGAGGCAAGAAGATGTTAAAAAAAAAAAATGGTCTCATTTTTGAACGGGTGTATAAGTTGGGGTATGATTTTATGATCAATTTTTCGGGTTTCAAGACCTGACTTAAACGTGACCATATACGGTAAATAATATTTAATGAATAGTCGTAAATTGAAGTACAACAACACTGAAAACAACAGTAGGTAATGGATATACTGCATATAAATAAGCCACTATGGGCAGATCTGTGGGCAGGGGTGCAGCATAGAATTCAGAGTCCAAACAGCCACTGCTTAGAAGCTATTGCACCTTCTGCCAGATGGAAACGGGACAAAGAGAGTATGGGGAGGTTGAGAGCAGCTCTGCACAAAGCTGTAGGCTTGGATGCAACACTTACTAAGGATGTCTTTACTGAGACAGGGTAGAGAGGTCCCAGTGATCATTTCTGCTGTGTGTACTCTCCGTTATAGGACCCTGAGTCAGAAAGAATGCAGCTCCCAAATTAGGTGGTAATGCAGGTGATCATTATGGTTCAAATGTTGCCCCTGTAAAATATGGTGAGAAATGTGGTCGTCAATGAAGTGGAGGCAGTGCTGTGCTTTCTTGACTATGGAGGTGGTATTAATTGACCAAGTAAGGTCAGCTGCCAGATAAACAGCAAGGAATTTGGTGCTTTTGTGATGTTCAGTGGGCTGTGGACAGCATGGGCCTTTCTGTAGTCAACTATCTTCATCTTGTCCATGTTCCAACAATTTACATATCTCCATTCTGAAAGCTGACTCATCCCATTTGCTGATGAAACCCACCACAGATGTGTTGTCAGCCAACTTGGTGATGGTGTTAGAGCTGTGAACAGAAGTGGGATGAGTACGCAGCCCCTTGGGGGGTGGGGGAGATCACCAGTGCTCAGCATGATATTGCTGGAGATATTTTTTTTTGGTGTGCATCGCATGGGGTCTCTCTGTCAGGAAGCCTAGGATTCAGTTGCATAGGGAAGCTTTGTAGGCCAGCAGACTCAACTTCCCTATGAGCCTCTAAGAGATGCAACATGTAGGACAGTATTTATAATTAATGTTCCTTTTGCCTATGTGTAGAACTTTTCATTTTTCTATCTAAAATTTCACTTCCAAGAATTTGGTGATTTTTTAAGATTGTTCAAGTCTTTTTATAATGTTGTTGTCTCCTCAGTTTCCACTGTCTCTCCAATTTTAGTGATATCTGAGAATTTGAAGTTACTAACTAAAGCAGAATCAATATAATTAGAGAAAGTAACAGTTGTACCAACAAATTAAAAGATAAGATGAATACTTGTCTTTGATTACAGAAATAACAATAATATTAATTATACAGAAAGAAACAATGTCTTGTTATATTTTAATTCAATGGACCAAACATTAAGTATACTGAATAATTGCGCAGTTTAGACATTATCTTTGACAGCATTTCTTTTTGTCACCAAACACACTACAGCACTATCAAGTTCAGCTTGCACACTGGAAAATCAAGACATGCAGATTCAAACCTTTTTTCTAGCAGAACTGACTACTGGGATGCGTTAGTCTTAGTCTGTTCAAATCATTCTATTTGTACCTTTCAATTCATTCAAAATGCTGCTGAAAGGAACATTACTTGAACTATGTTCAACCACATAATTTATAAATACATAAAAACCACAATGTAAATTATTATCTACTAAATATCTCAAGGATTAAAAAAAAACAACTGTTGAATTTACAGCGTTGCCTCTGCAAATATAGTCCCTACTTTATGAGGTCAGAGGTTAAGATTAAAGCCGATTGTTTGAAGTGATTGCTCTAGAACAACAACTTGCATATTGTTCCAGGAAGGAAAGAAACCAAATGACATTAGATTAACCAATAATAACCTAAAGACATATAGACATCTCTGAAATTTTTTGGTTTGCACCAGTGTGCTCTGTCATGGCGTGCTATGCAGTGTTGGTTCCTGTCTATCATCTGTGACTTTTGTGACTATACTGAAGTAGCAATTGCTCACCAGCATTATTCAAAATTCCTTTTGTATTTCCAAGTAGATAAAGTTTGACCTATTCTGTGTTAAATGCTCACTGAAATTCTTTCAAAGTCACCTAAAGGGGCCAAATTTGAGAGGTATAAACACATATTTCCGTCAGTATTGCTCTGTCATGTACAGTTCAAGCTCCTTAACACAGTGCTCTTCATGAAAGAAATTTTTATTAAAATGAGGCTCTTTATTTGTTAAAAAATGTTTTCATGAAATACTGAGGACTAACAGCTAATCAAAAGGAGTTATACTTTAATTTCTTTTCCAAGTATTATTGTAATTAAATGCGTTTAGCTACTGTGTGTTCTCCAAGTTTGAGAGCCACTGTTCCGTGAATTTGTTAAAATGAATTTGCTGTGAAAATAAACACAGCTCTCAATTTAAAAATATCACCCACTTTCAATTATTCTGTCCAGTTCAGTAGGGGGCAGAGACAAACAATTAATCAGATTTCTTTCAAGGCACAGAAAAGCAGCGTTTAAATCAGAAGAAAATTATAGACAGGACGTCCAAGCTGCGGACCCCCCGGCATCCTTGCAATCGTAAAGTAAACATAGCTTGTAATTTTAACCTCTATAATTACAGGATACTCAATTATTCTTCTCTTTTGACTGAAAATAACCCTAGAGCAGTCTATGAAGCTCATAGAATGAAAGAAGTTTAAATGTGCCATTCATTCGAACAAAAAAATAAATAATGAAAGTATTAAGTGTATAATGATGGAGGATTTCCAGCCTAAAACACAGCCATGAATTGTTGCGATCAGATGTCTTCTGTTATTAACAAAGTATAAATACATGCAAATTTTAAATTTGCACATCCCACTGCTACTTTTATTCTTGAAATTTTTGCATGTTTTACGAGGTAACTTTCTTTGTTCAGGTAGTCAGATAGACTAGTAGTTTTTTTAATGTAAGTACTGCTGCTGTAGTTCAATTCAAAGCTAATTTGTGGAACTTATCTCGATTTTTTCCTTGCTTCAGCTCTTTACTTTCATTGATTGTGATCTTAAAATTGCTGTCAATTATATGTTGTGTTGTTCTCCTTGATGCATACACACATAGTCAAACCCACTTAGTATAATTTAGGGTCACATAAGAAAGAGCCTACCCTAACAGCACTCGTGTACAGAGGATACTCACACACACATAAGACCAAGTCAGTCACTAATTAAACTAACTTGTACATTTTCAGGAAATGAGGAAGGAAAACCATACAGACTCTGACAATGACCATGCTAGCCTTTCAAACCCGAGACACTGGATGTGTGAAGCAGCAGTGATAACTACTGTGCTTTGAGCATTGGAAATGTACTGTAGAAACAGAATGTATTACCACCACTATTACTGTGCGACCCTCCATTGATGCATTGCAAATCTGCAAAAAACTGCATGCTGAAATAATGTTAGAAATGGTTCTAGTCTTGAATATGAATAAAGGTAGAAAAGATTTTCAACCTTCCCTCCATAGTGCATTCCTATCACAGTTTATGGTTGTAGAAAGATTGTAAGAAAGAGGAGAGGAATTTATCAAAAAATGTTAATAAATCAATTTACTAATTATTAGTTTTCATTTTTGAGAATACCAATACTTATTTTGACCCTTTTGGGAGGTTCTGTCTTTCTGTGCAGATGTGGCTCCTAGCTATTAGATTTGTATCTGTTAAGGCATAACTTGTGTTTATGTATTTTAATGCTGTTTTTGAATGATTGTGTGTCTTATTGTTACACATTTTCTGTTATGTTTATTTTGTTTGGTTATTTTAAATGTTTTCCTATGTTTCATGTCTTTTGTGGATGAAGCTATGAGAGGTGGCACCACCCTGATGTCACCTGGGCACACCATCTGGCTATTTAAGTCAGCTCAGAAGGCCTAGAGGTGGGAACCATTCATCTGTTGTGGAGTTATAGTAAGTGCTTTTTGCCTTGCATTTACTGGCTTTTTTAATTTGTTCTGCTCTATTTAATCGATACTGAATTTTGGATTTCGTATTAGGATTGTGTTTATTTAGAACTGACGATTTGGCATCTCCTTTGTGCCTCTTGGTGTTCTTTTGAGCTTTTCTTTGAAATTTTTGCAAACAAATCTTTAATCCACAAAGATTTTTTATTTTCTCTTTTATACAAGCCAAACGTTTGACAGTTACCCTTCCTCTTGTGGTGCTTCACCCATAGCTTGAGACTTTTATAGTTGTTTTTTCCAGCTCCTCAGTTGAGTCCAGCAGGTCTTTTAGAAGCCTGGCTGAAGTGTGGTGATCCTCTGGTGGGCAGATCAGGTAAGATTCAGGCCTGTTCCTTAGCTTGTGTTGGAGGCCTCACCCATTTCACCTTGGATGAAACTCTATATCACAACAGTATCATGGTAATTTATACCGAATCGTAGCTCCACATTTAAGCAATCAACTTTTCTCACAGCAGAGTGCAGTATTTGTCTTTCCACATGGTCCTTTGTCCTATTCTGTGCCGTTGTCTTCCTCAGCTTGCTTTTAGGATCTTTGATGTGTTATATTTTGCTTCATAGGGAAAAGCATGACTCTTTCTGGAATAAGAGTGTAGATGTAAGTTATTTCTTCATCTACAGGACAGGTTTTAGTCACTGGCACTAAAACCTGGAGGAGTGGATCTTAAGGCTAGCTCACCATGTCCAATTCCAAGGCTCTAAGGAGAGCAGTTTCCAGACAATTAGGACATCCAAAATTCGGATACTCCAAAAAAGAGTGGCTCAGCATCCTACTCCAATGAAACAGAAAAGTGCAAGCACCCACTTTTATGGGAAAGCTTCTGGTGATTGATTAATACCATTTGCTATAAGCTGAAATTCAGATGGTAAATGTTGCAAAGAGCTACAAGGTAGTCCAACAACTTAGAACAAATACAGGTGGAATAAGGTCAACATATCTGTGTTATGTCTGTTCCGTGTGTGTTATGATGCTGGCGAAAAGGTGTGAATAAGTCTCAAACTAAACAAAAACCTTAGCAGCATTTCACTGGTCTGCCTCAGAAACATGTTATGATTCTGCCAGGGTTTATTCACTGGCTTAACTATATTATAATTTTGTGTTGTGTTTCAATTAGTATCTTTTATGTGTTTATGGTTTTGATATAATTTTACTTAAAATTGTTTTATTATTATGTATTGTACAGTATATTTGAGTTTCAAAGCTGCATTTCTTTTTTTAAAGGGAGGAACTCTAAGAGCCTTTTAAGGGACTACTCTCTGGTTTTATAAATCATTCTGAGCAGAGGTACACTGAGGTTTGAGAAAGAAGAATTATTTGTAATTATGTGTGATTTTTCTTGCTTCTGTCTTTGGATTTAGTCTTTATACTTGCTTTTGATAGCTTGTTTAGGCAAATCCTTTTCCCTCATATTTGCATTGTGTTACTTTGTCCTTGTTTTTCTTTCATTTTTGATAAACTTCTTGAATAACTTCTTTATGTTTGAGGAACATCATTTTGCTTTATCCTTTAAGCCAAAGGTTTTATGGTACTCCATTTTAGAATTTTTTTGGAGCATTAAAAGGTATTTTTGAAACTTTTAAAGCCAGGTCCTCATTTAAGGCCTATTCAGGCTAGAAATTTGTCTCTTCAGTTGAGGTCTATCTACCTGGGGTGAGGTCTGTTTCTGAGGCTGACCAGTGAAGTCTTGATCTGGTATTCATTTATTCTGATGCTTTTTCACCCCTTTATGCTGTTTTATGTTGCTTTATCACAACACCCAGGCAGTTGGAACACAAACTCAACAGACAGGCTTTCAGGACTGTATAGGCCCAAAATGCACAAGCCCTAAAATACCCATTAAAGGAGAGAAAACCATAAAACCTCACATCTGAAAACACAAAGAAAAACATTGTTTCTCAAATATAAAGAAAATATTAAGATAATCAAAAAAAGAAGAAAAAACATAAGGGAAGGCAAAACAAGACATAAATGTGGCAAGGCAATCCAATAAACAAGTCCAAATCCGCTATCAAGTACCAGCCCTACAATATTTCAAAGTGGCTTAGTACCAGTTAAATGACCCGCTTGAGCCGACCCTGTCCAATACATAGAATCCAAAAATAAAAGCAATAAATCCACAATAAACAGAAAGAATCTGTATTTATTCTCAACACAATCTTTACTCCTGAAGTTCCAATGTCACGCAACAAATACATTGAAATAACTGGCGCAGCCAATGGTACACAGCCTCAGCATTCCTCCAGACCCACAGGTCCCCCTTACTAGCCCTCCACCAAACCAGCCAAACACATATATACAGTACTTAATTTTTGAAAAAAGAAACAAATTGTGCATTTTTGGCTTAAATGAAACAGTGAGAGACATGTGTGTCTCATCATGTGATGTTACAGACAACAGACATGTAAGTACAATAATAGTTAAAATATGCAAAAGATAACTAGTAGACAAGGAAAAGATCCATCATGGTAAGAAAACAAAAACATCTAAGCACTGCCCTACTCAAACAAATGACAGAATAAGCCATTGCCATACTACAAAGGATAACATCTATGTTTAAAGCATCAGTGGAAGAGGGAAGTGTCAAAATGCTACCTGTCATAGGCTGTATCACAGGACTTTGGGACGGCTTCAGGAGCTGTGGTGGTGGTACGCCATGAGTGGAAATGTTGTTTGGTACTTTTGACGTGTTTGAGGAGGCCTGTCATTTATGTCAATACACAAGTGCCAGCACGCCAACATTCCAGCGTTACTTCATACCATAACGGGTAAAGGACATCCGTTTGGCTGAATGAGTAGCAGCAGAAAAAATGGAGGCATGTAAGCTAGACGTGCAGAGTAGGCATAAAATTTAAAAAGTTCCAAGGGAACAGGAAAAAAGGATAAAAGCAACTTTAGGAAAAAGTTGGGAAGTGCATGCACATGACAGCGTGGGTCTGTGCTGGCAGCCACACACTAGCAAGCAAACGACACATCCAAGATATAGGGAGACTTCTGCCTAGATCGAGGATATGGGGGTGGAAGGTAACAAGCAGCGTCACTGACAGGTTGGTGTCAGACTGGAGTTAATGATTGGCCAGGTAGTTTGGCTCGGCAGATAGAACAGAGGAGTTCCCAGCAGGGGTCAACTTTTGACCATCTGGCATAGGAGAGAGAAGGTAGCTGAGTGATTGTGATAGAGCGATCCTTATCTAGCATTCCTGTATATAGAGCATTATTTGATTTTCTTCACTGACTTTTCTGTATTTTGTCCTTGTGCCATTTTTTTTTTTTTTTACTTTTAGAGTTTGATGTCTGTTTTTTTCTGTCGTCTTGATATTTGTCTTGGGAGAAGGAGGAAGAAGAAGAGTTGTCTAGTTGTGTGTTTTTGTTATTTTTTTCATCACCTTTATTTTTGAGCCATGTAAATACTGTACAGATTCACTGTCATTTATTTTTGTTTATTGTTGCATATATATTCAAACAGTGTCATTGCAGATGACCGCATATAATTAAAGTGCATAAAAATAGAATTTTTGTTTTCTTACTGGCACTTTAATAAAGATTTTCTTTTGAATACTTTTCTTTCTGTTCCTCCAAATACACTACTGATCCATTCGGTTACGTTACAGATGCCCAGAACCCAAGTGTGTGCAGGGGTGCCAGTACACAGGCCGTCACATACCAGCGAGTGTCATAAATGGAGCAGATTACTGTACTGTACATCAGGTTAATTAAGTATCATGGTGAGCATGATAGAAAAAGTTTCTTCTCTGTTGAATTCCATCCATTGTCCAACCCGCTGAATCCGAACACAGGGTCACGGGGGTCTGCTGGAGCCAATCCCAGCCAACACAGGGCACAAGGCAGGAACCAATCCTGGGCAGGGTGCCAACCCACCGCAGGATCTCTGTTGAATTATTATTGTAATTTTTGTTGTTTCAGATTACAGTATTATTTTTTTTCATGAAAGTCTTTGTGGTCTTGGTGGCAACTGCACTATTGCTAAACCTTCACTTACAACCCTGCATCTGATCTCTGAAAGGCTCCATTTACACTGTAGTTCCATTCTCATTTTTTCAGTCATATGTGACACACATCTGATTTTTTAAATACGTATGAGTAGCCAAAAATAATATGGACTCAAAACTTTCAGAGATGATTTACACTACTCGCTAACAAAAGTTTTATATGTCCTGTCTTGCTCATGCGAATTCGCAGATGTCCTGCCCTGAATTAATGTGATGTAGAGCAGCAACCAGAATCTTTTAGTCTGCATCTGTGACAGAACTGCTTTATTCATTTTGTGCATACAGAGCACATTTAGGACAGACTCATCAAATATGGATCAACTGCAAAATTTATCTGAGTTTTCAAAAAAAAAAAAACTCAGGACACAATCAGTTTTAGCTACCATGTGCAATTCTTTGGACAAGAGCTTTGTAATGTCAACAACAGCATCCAAAAAATGTTAAAGGGGTGAAAATACTAAATACAGAAATTTTAAATAGGGTTTCCATTGTAAATATTTTTTTTCAGGAAGAGGCTCCCCCTTCCACTGTTGTGGACGTCCCACAAATTCTGAACTACTGCAGTGATTCAAATAACTTAAAGACATTAAACATAACTAGTAATTAATAAACATAACAATATTAACAGAAATTACAAAAACAAAACACAAAAGAAAATAACATTAAAAATAACAATGAAATAGAAACCCTGGCTGTAACAGAACACTGTGTACCACAAGCAAAATGCAGTAATGCCCACGTGGTCCTACACTGTCATCAGTAATTAAAGGAGTGAACAGTAATTTGACAGCTACAGAGTATGTAAGGTGGGAACTAGTCTCCGAAACCAGCTTCAAAAGAAAACAATAATAAAGCACTTTCTTGAATATTAAACAGAAATATTTACAATTAGATGGTGAGCAGAACTGATACAATCTGATAAAATAAATATGCAGACCTCATACATTAGGCACCCCAATCTAAGGTTATAAAGGGAGAAGGCGGATTAACTGTAAACCACAAAGTACCCTGCCTTCCACTTTTGTGTTTTAGGAATCCATAAATATATTATATTAACACTAGAATCCCTGATGCCTATGACAAAATTTGTAATGCCGGGTCACCTTAAATTCCTTTGCACCTCTCCATCAGTATCTTTGTTTTCCAAATGTGTCAAACAGCACAAGCAGCAACCGGCCTGCTATTCCACCCCCGACCAACGCAGCTGAAGTTCTCCCAACTCAAGTCTCTTTATCGTGGTGTGAGGTGCCTGGAATTGTATAAGGTAAATAATATATTGCTATTTGGAATACATACATTTCATGTATGTATGTGTCTACAACAATCTGGGTAAATGTTGGATGACATGTAATGCGATGCAAGAAATGCGGAACACATAACTAAAACAGAAACTTTTTCCATGTTATAGTAATAATGACGTGAAGTGTATAATGTGTGAAGACATTAGTCCATATATCAAATGAACATGTGCACTTTTATTCAAGTATATAACCAAAGAAAAAAAATCATTCAATTTATATATTGCTGGTTACTCATGATTAATTACTCTGTTAAACTGTTAAATTATGTATCATTCCAGTGTACTTAATGTGTACCAGAAGTAGGGAACCAAGTAATAAATAATCTGGTAAGAAATAAAAAAATGTTTAGATACAAAAGACATACTGGATAAAGCATCAGATTTTGACTCTCAGGTCGTTACTCACTGCATAAACCTGAGTAAGTGACTTAATCTGTCTGTGATACTACGGTACGATGGCATTGCAAGCTCCTGATAGGTCTCCCTCTTCAGGGGCCTCATGTATAACACTGTGCGTAGAATTCACACTATAACATGCCGTACGGATAAAAGCGGAAATGTGCTTACGCACAAAAAAATCCAGATGCATAAATCTGTGCGTACGCCAACTTCCGCTACATAAATCCCGGTCAGCGTGAAAATTAATGCACGTGCACGCACCTGCTGTCCCGCCCCAACTCCTCCCAGAATTACGCCTCTTTGAATATGCAAATCAATATAAATAGCCCTTAAGCTCAGTCTTCTGTGAAAAGGCAATGGCAAAAGCAAGAGAGAAAATAGAAGAATTTCAGCAAATACCAAGTGGAGGCAAAGAAAAACTTACTATTTTTCGGTTTAAACAGTGGTATAAACAAGAAAAGGAAGTTGATCGAGTGACATAGCATGTTGGAGAAACTCGAAAGCTCACGTTCACAAAGTCACGCAGTGCCCAAAATAAAAAACAAGTTGTCAGATATCACAATCGCCGTGAAAAGGAGAGTCGTAGCCCACTGTCTGAGTGTCATATGAAAGCTTATTAGGGTACAGAGAAAAAAAGGCACACAGTGGGGAAAAAGCATGAAATGTCAACTTTAATCTCTAAATTTCTACTTTAATCACGTAGTTTGTTTTGTCATTAAAGTAGAACATCATAAACTTAATCTTAAAATCATTTAATTTACTAGTTTCTCAATCCCATCGTAACTAAAGTAGCATGTTAAATGCTTTGTTTTGTATTTGATCTTCTATGTGCTCTATGTGTGTGAATCACTACGTGCTTCCGGGCTTTCTCTTCCTCCGACAGGACACAGAATCCATTACATTCGTGATATTACAGCTCTCTGAATAATTAAAATACTGAGATGTATACGTGATACCATTTTCATGATGATAGGAGTTAAAGCTTGTTATTAAACATGGGAACACGGTGGCGCAGTGATTGTTCATGTCTCACGCAAGATGCTTGCTGCGCCATGTACTACATTCGATGAAATACTTTATTGTAGCAGTACTGTCTCCTTCAAACGTACTAACCTCCAATGTCTGTCCTTACTTTTCTTTCTCCAAATACCCAATTGCCACACAATCAGCTCTGTAATAGACGTTAAGCCATCTGTAAGCTTAGAACGCCGATTCTTCAAAACTTTTAAGGAACATCGAAATATCTTCGTAGTACGTGTTTAATTATTCAATCCATCTATCTTTCCAGTGTCACGTCAGCAACAGCAAGAATACAGCGCAAGGCAGGAACAATCTGTGAACGGAGTGCCAGCGGCTCGTTAGCACAGCAGCACCATGTAGTTAAAATTAAAGTTTTATCTGTATAATAAACATATTTTGCTGCATTTCATCTTTAAAATGATATCGTCATCATATGTAAATACGCGCTTTATAAAGTGGCTCAGGTTGTGCAATATTATAACTGTAGTGCAAGTTTACAGTGAGGTGAACAAGGAGCACTTGATGAACTGATTGAGTGCGTTTAGAGTCCTTGGGATGAAACTGTTTCTGAACTGCGAGGTCAGTACAGAAAAGGCTCTGAAGCGTTTGTCATTGTCATGAGAGCAGTTCAATAGCAGCATGGCTGAGGCAGCGTGTGCTTGATGCTGTATACCGATAATTCTCTTTCTGATCAGCTGCTGTACAGCTGTGATTCCCCACTCAGATACAGTGATATAAATACTCCGAGTGGTGCAGTGAGAGTAATATGGAAAAAGATGATCCAATGTGGGATGCGAGGTGCAGTGAGAGTAACAACGCTAAAGCAGTTATGGTATTTGGAATAGTTTGACCATTCTGTGGACCATTATATTGTTACAGGTTAATTACAATCAGATGCATTAAACTAATAAACAATATGTGGTTAATTTCAGTGTATTTATAAAGCCACGTCAGGGATGTGGATTTTATAAAAGAAATGATAACCACACAGGAACAGTAGCACTGCTTTGACACTGGGTGACGCCAGTCTGCAAAACCGAGCAGAGAACTTGCGTACGACAGGGTATGAGCTACCATGGAAATGTGCGTGGTTTTACGGCAAGTTTAGTTTTTATACATCGCGATTTGAACGTGGAAATGTTCTTATGCAACATTTTTGTGCGTACGCACCGTTTATACATGAGGCCCCAGGTGTTTTCTAGCAATGATGTCTACTTCATCCAAGATCCTGAATCTCTCTCTCGCTTGAGTGCAAATCTTACAGAAGCACCTTTCATATTTAAAAATACTTTCTGCAGTTCACACAATTACCTCCTTTGTGTCGGGCACTTATTCTGTGTGTGGATGTTTTTTAATACAGTAAAGACAATTGTAATTACTGATCGATCCTCCTATTGCATTTAACGAAAAAACTAATCTGCTTTTTACAAAAGGGTAGTTAGAACTAGTTTAAGTTTTTAAAATGAGTGCCAAAGAAAAACATCTGTCCACCATTTGCCTGCTAATGTTGGATTGGCACATTGTTGTCCTTTAACAGAGACATTTTTACATTCTACATATTTCCCTGTGGATTGTCAAGGGGTTATATGGTTTAAAGTCTCCTTGACCATTTGAAAAGTCCACTCCAAGTAGGCATCAATCAAGTATTTGGTCCAAATTCAGTCTATTGCTCTGCTGCCAACTGGCACTGAAAGCTATAAACGTGGAAGAAAGTGAACCCCTAGGGGATTGCACATGTGGTGGATTTAAACTGGTTTATCATTTACGGTTTTCAAAAACCAAAAGAAGTAGAAAAAACATGCACTAAAATTCCTCACATAGTATTCCTCTGGTATAATCCTTTTATTATTTTGTTTTCTGCATAACATAAAATTACAGCAATTTTAATACAGTTAAAAGGATGGAAGCACATTAAGTCAGCAGCATCACATCAACAACAACATTAACAACTTTTTTATATAGCGCGCTTCACTGAGTGCAGGCGCGTAGCACTGTGAATCATTCTCAGTTAAAATACCAGTTTAGATTATACTAATTACTAAATACAGAACTGGTACATATATAAATGCAGATTTTTAAAAACACTGAGAACAAGGTATAAACTGATTAAACATAAAATGGACACCATCCATACCTGTCCATTAATAAATAGATACATTTTGGCCAGTTGACAATGGAGGAGATTAAATTGTAGCTACAGAGAAGTCTTCATGTCTGCTCAAATGAACACATAACTACTGTAAATAATTTAGATGGGCCACTGTTCAGACACAAATGTGCAGCACTGATATTGGGGATAAACAGTAGAGTCCTTCTGGAGCTGTGCATTAGCAACAATTGCTGGTTCTCAGATTTCACGTTTGAAGTTAAACAATCAAAAGGAAATAAAACCCCTCTTGTGATCAACACACGGAGTATTTTGCTGCCAATTTCAAGAACCAATGTGGAAACAGCTGTTAGAAAACACTGCACATACCATATCTGACATTCCATATGCTTGCTTAGTATCCTTTATATGCCCATATTTGTAAGCATCCTTCATCTATCCAAAGCGAATTGTTTAATCTTGAATTACAGTGTGCATGCTGTTTTATAAAGGTGTATATTGTTGAAGGGATTATATAAAATTATGGCTTTTAGTGGTAGATTGCTGTCAAATTAAGGATGGAAAATAACAATACACATTTCTGAGCTCCTGCCACTTCTTTGTTATTTGTTATACAGTATATTTCACTGGCAGGAGAGAATCTTAGCAGTTCAGAGAAATGACACTACTCCTCTTGAGCTAGAGGATTCAGAAGGGGTGGTTTGGTAATTTGGGACAGGCTCCCGACTGGAGACATTTGAGGAGGCTCTCAGATAAATCCACAGATAGCACCAGGTTCTCCCTGAAAGTACATTTCACCGTTAGCATGTAAATCTTCAAGAAACTTTTTTGAGAAAGATGTTTGGCCTGTGCTGCTTAGCTCTAAACCAGAACAAGCCATTAAAAAATGGGAAAAAATGTTAATTACTTGTTGATATATATGATTATATGAGGATTGTCCAGGAAATGTATAAGCGAGTTAGGACATGGGTTAAAAGCAGTGTTGGGGTAACAGACAAGGTACCAGTTAGAGTAGATCTGCACCAGGGATCTTCTTTAAGTCCTTACCATTTTGCTGTGGTTATGGATGTGTTGTCTTGTGGAATAAAAGACTAATCCCCCTGGTGAATGCTTTTTGTTGATGACATTGTATTCTGTAGCACCAGGATGGAGGAAGTGGAAAGGAAGTTGTAAGGAAGGAGAAGGGCTTTGGATGAGGGTTGAAGATAAACAGCAAGAAGACAGAATATATGTTTAATGATGATAAGGATTAAGACGTTAACCTGCAGGGAAAGCTATTGAAAAAAGTGCAAAAATTTAAATATCTAGGATTAGTGGTACCCCGAGATGGAAAATTAGATGCAGAGATAACCCATTGAATACAGTGTGGATGGAACAAATGGAAGAAGATATCAGAAGTATTGTGTGATCGAAGAATTATGGCAAAGATTAAAAGTAAGGTTTTTAAGACAGTGGATGGAACTGAAATATGAGCAGTAAAGGGAAAAAGGAGAAGTTGGATGTGGTAGAAATAGGAATTGTTGAGATGGATGTGTGGACTTACAAAAAAAAATGACAGAATAAGAACCAAGACAATCAGAGGAATCACAAAAGTGGGTCACCCAATTACAAGAGTTGCCAGAGAAGATGGGAAGGCAAAGGACAGGAAAAGTTAAAAGAAATGAGAGAAACCCACAGTGGCAATGAAGATGTGATGTGGCATGTCATTGTTGGAAGGCTAAATGGTAACAAGTCACTACACGTCTTCTAGGCGTCTAACAAAAGCAAACTGTTGTAACACAACTAAAGGTTAGAGACACAGCTGAGATCTCTAAGAAAATGTGTAATGTTCCTCCAGAGAACAGGAGGCCCAGAACATGACTAAGACAGAAGCATCACAGAGTACATTACATGCTTTCAAGTGGGATAATTGGAACCAGGTTGTTTTTGTTCTTTTACTTTTTATGAAGGTGTAATCTGTGAGGACTGGAAGAAGGCCAGTCATAACCCTCCAAGTAAATCACAGTTTCTGAGCATGTTGACTTTCTAAACGAGAGAGATCTGCTATATTAAATGCTCCTGAAGCCTCTGAGTGTTATGGCTTAGCCAGGGTTTTGGCCCTTGCTCAAGTAAAGTATTCTTTAATTTTTTTTTTTTTGCTTGTTAAATATATTTTTTATACTTTGTTATTGATAATGTGTTTGATCCTCTTGTGTGTTCTGACTTGAATATTATTTTGTTTATAAATTATTTGTTATGCATGTGTTATGTTCGTGTGTGTGTTTATGTATACTTACAGTATATGCCATACCCGCTTAAATTAGAATATCAGAGGCAGCTCCACTGTGACAATCAGCTGGAGGACCATCCTCTGCCTATTTAGTCAGGCCCTCTAGACTGGCACTGAAGTTTGTGAAGTAATGTATTACTGACAGTAATATTGGATTTTTGTAAATTTCTGCTACTGTATTGGACTGCCTCAGACTGTCATTTTAGGCATACCCATTTTCCCTAAAAAAGTTTCAAGTTTTATGGTTTCCTTTCTCTTGAAGAGCATTTTTTACACATTTAGGGTGTTTATGCTATTTTCTAATCTTTAAAAATCTTTTTCTCATGTTTGGGGCTTAGACAGGCTGAAGCCTGCCAGTTGAGTTTGGGGTCTGACTCCCTGGGGTGAGACTTATATTGGGAGGTAGATTCTGAGAGTTCCTGGTCTGGCTTACGTATTTTGAAACCTTTACACCATTTTCATCATTTTGTGCTGCTGTGTCCCTAGAATAGAAATGATAAGAGCACAAGAAATTTGTTCCAAAGAAGAACTTCCACTGACTCTGAAGAAGATTCTGCAGTTAGGCAGTGAGTAAACCCAGCAACGATATCAAGTTCTTCCTTGGCAGAGGACTTTCCATGGTTAGAGTCACTAAGAGCTTGTGCAATACTTAATCCGTGCAATGAAGCAGCAAAGGTCATGAGCAACATAAAGACAGAACACAACACAAAGCATACTTGCCTTTGAAAAATATAATAAAATATGCTGGCCTCTAAATCCATAGATAATGTGCAGCAACACACAATGAAAAAAAGAAGTTATAGGCCCTGAACAAAACCAGAACACTGTCAGACCCCAAACTCATCCAGCAGGCTTTAAGGCCTGCCCAGGGCCAAAAAGGGGCACTGGTTTTAAATAAATCGAAAAAACTTTTAAATGTCCCTAACACACAAAAAATGCTCTTCAAGGGAAAGGTAAACTGTAATAATTCTGACTTCAGAAGACAAAGATGAACAAAGGATCTTTATTAATGAAGGGTTTATTTATATAAACAAAAACAAAACAGGTAAAAAGTAAAAAAAAAAAAAAAAGACAGACAAAATGCATATGCCTAAAAAGGCAAACCAAGGCAAACAAATGCAAATTGCTATCCAGAGATAAAATCCAGAATCCAGAAGGGAAAATGCAATAAACCAGAAAAATCCAACTTAAACAATACTAATTAGACAAAATGCATTTCATAACAATCCATGAACCTGTGCTGGAACCACCTCCTCAGCCTCAATGTAAAATACGAGGGGCAGTCCAACAAAGTGATGTCATGGTAGCCCCTGTTCTTGAGGTTCCACCCAAAAAACACAAAGAACATAAGAAAAAGGTGTAAATCAACAATAAATATATGAATACTAAATCATAAATAAACCTAAATATTAACAAAATTACATAATAACAAAAACTACATGGCAAATAATAATTAAAAACCAAACAAATCACAATAAAGCAAAAAGTAAACAAAGGTAGGGCACAAACCCTGGCTGTAACCTAACAAATGCAGGTTGTCTGTCTTAATAATATAACTCCTATTACAGAGACTTAATAAAGTCAAGAAAGGAATTTCCTTTTCTTAATGATTCCTCAGCATAATCTTTATCAGGTAGAGAATCTATGTTTTCAGTAAAATATCCTAACACAGAGTGGAGTTCATGAGGATCACAATGTCTGCATATGTTGTGCAGAAGTAACTTAGAAGCTGTCAACCTTATTACGATCCTATGAACTATACACTATAGGCTACCAGTAGTATTTGTTGTTGTTTTTTGTGCATTTTTTCATTTAATTTGTTTCTTTTTAAGTAGTTTGTTTGCATATAAATGTATACTAGACCCGGGTTCGCTTCCCGGGTCCTCCCTTGCGTGGAGTTTGCATGTTCTCCCCGTGTCTGCGTGGGTTTCCTCCGGGCGCTCTGGTTTTCTCCCACAGTCCAAAGACATGCAGGTTAGGTGGATTGGCGATTCTAAATTGGCCAAAGTCTGTGCTTGGTGTGTGGGTGTGTTTGTGTGTGTCCTACAGTGGGTTGGCACCCTGCCCGGGATTGGTTCCTGCCTTGTGCCCTGTGTTGGCTGGGATTGGCTCCAGCAGACCCCCGTGACCCTGTGTTCAGATTCAGCGGGTTGGAAAATTGGATGGATGGATGTATACTGTGTGTTTTACGCTTTTGTTCAGGTTTCTTTTAAGAATTTTTAGTTGCTTTGTCTCACGTGAGCCTGTTGGATAATCAGGTACTCAAATCTGACTACAAAGGACTTGTGCAAACCACGTCCTGGATTACCTGCTTTTCACTACATCCCCTTTAATTGCCCCTGGGTGACATAACTGTGTCACCTTAGCAGAGGTGGGTAGTAACGAGTTACATTTACTCCGTTACATTTACTTGAGTGATTTTTTAAAAAGATTGTACTTCTAAGAGTAGTTTTACTGCACCATACTTTGTACTTTTACTTGAATACATTTGTGAAGAAGAAACGCTACTCTTACTCCGCTATATTGGGCAACACTTGAATCGTTACTTTTTTTTCCATTAGATACGCTATATTTTTGACAGAGAGAAGCCGCCAGTGGATCTACTGCATGACTGTTTCACCAATTAGACATAGCAACAATAATCACATGGCTTCGTTTCACAAATCAGACGTAGCCATGCAGTCACATGACCACACACAAACTGTGGCGGCATAGCAGCACAAACTCCTCACAGACAGCAGATAGAGGAAGAAAGAATACATGAAAAATGAAAGCCAACTCCTGCTGAAGCTTAACCATCACTTCACTGAGTGAAGAACAAGCACGTTTTAACCAAACATGCACAGACAGTCATGGTAAAGTGAGACTTCTTGTACGTGCACAAGCTGCCTTGTTCTAATGTTATTTTCTATCAGCTGTGCTATTTGGAGGGCAAATGAATATGCAGTATAATACTGTCAGTGTACAGTATATCTTGTCACTGTACGATGTTTGCACTGTTCAAACATACATGTTACCTACTGTAGGTATTGGCTTCAAAAGCTTTGTTGTGAAAAACTGAGATTTGGATCTTTGTGTTATTTGTGCATCTTCATTTTGTAAAGATGTTGTTTATTTTTACTCATTTTTTATTTTATTATTTGGAAATAGCAGAATTTGCATATTATTTTATATTTTTGTCTGCCTTATTACAACATTTCTAAAAAAGAAATCATTTATTATGATCATTTACTCAGTACTTGAGTAGTCTTTTCACCAAATACTTTTTTACTCTTACTTGAGTAATTTTTGGATGACTACTTTTTACTTCTTCTTAAGTAATATTATTTTGAAGTAACGCTACTCTTACTTGAGTACAATTTTTGGCTACTGTATCCACCTCTGCACCTTAGATATACTAGGGTAGGGCTATTCAATTACAATTTCAATTGTGCCATATTTTCACACCAAGAAATTTAGCTGGGCCAAACATTTTCAGCAGGCGGTAAGCCAGCAGGTAATGACAAATTTTAAATTTTTACAGAAATGAATGTATTTAAAAGCAAGTAATGTTTATTCATTGCTTCCCTTTTAAAAATCTGACACAGGCACATCAAAAATGTATTAAAAAAACAACAAAAAGCTATAACTGAACAGAATCTGAAGTAGTAGCAATACTTTTTTCCCCACTTTTGAAATAAAAAAACAAACATTTTGCTCACATCTCAAAGTGCATAAAATGAAAATAAAAAAATGCACAGTATTAGCAATTACATTTGTTTCCCTTTTGAAATATGAGACCCTCCCACAATTTAAAGGGGTGGTCATGACAGGCAAGGGATTTTTTTTTTCATGGAACTTAACTATTTTATTCACACTTTTCTAATCACTGATATGACAGAGGTTAAATTTGAGTTCCACAACGCCGTTCCTGTTGAATTTTTTTTTTCCCCAGACTCTCTGCATGTTGCACGTATGGAGTGAAAGTGGATTAGTACATTTTTTTAAAATGTCTTTGTGCAGAGTTGTTGGATATCAAGTAATTAATCATTAATTATAATTATTACTATTATTATTATTTTTACTAAATCATTTTCCAGGTTTCTTTGTTGACGAGTTCCCGTTGAAGAATTTATTAGTAACAGAACATATTGTGCGCACGCCAAAACGACTGAAGTAATAACTAACAAAGTGCAATTTTTCGATACCATTTTAACAACGTTTACTGTCTGCTGTCGATCACTGAGCACCCTGGTAAAATGACAATAATGCACTTTCAACCTTAAAACGCAGACTTCATCACATCGCTGAGTATGACGAAACAGTGGGCAGGCGACTGCTCGCACATGTTTACTGACGGACAGGCCGGTACTTTACATGGAGTATGCATTAAATCAAAAGACAAACAGCATGCAAAGATGCACAAACACAAGGAGATCGGTGACAATCACACCTTAGTGTGCCTGCAGAAAGTCAGAAGGTACAACTGAATTCCACGGGGTAAAGATATCTTCGTAACAGAGGACCTATATGATGGGCAGAGGAATTTCGAATGTTTTACAAGCTTACCTTTTGTTTTTATGACCGGTTGCATCATATCCAACCTCTTGTTGAAATTCAGCCGTCCCCTCAGTAGCACCGTGTACTCAGAAATATTTTCCCGCACGCATCTCCAACTCTGATGTCATTTTCACCACAACTCCCCCACACCTAGCGCGGGAAATAAAACAACCTTCATGCAGCTCAGGGATAAGGTAGGGGAGCCCGTACCGACACATATGTTAACAGCACATACACTCAACTATATATATATAAAAAAAGCCTTTTGCATCTGTTACAATATACTACTTTAAAGTTTCAATGACAATTCGCCACTGGCAAACTAAGTAAAAATGATATTAGTCATACCTATTTTTGGTTGCATTTGTGATCATTTTACTTGAAGTCTGGAGCCCTCGCGGGACCACCATGGGCCGCCATTTGAATAGGCCTGTACTAGGGGGAAAAGCCCCATGCTCACTTCGCTCACCACACCTCCAAACAGGGGGGGCGTGCTTCATGCTGGCCAATCGCTCGTGTTGTGAAGTGGGGGGGAGGGGCTTAACGCACGCTAAGGAGATGCGGACGGATCAGCTGCTGGCTTGCAGCTGCTGCTACCGAGCCACGTCTTCTGCTTGTCACTCTGCGCATCGATCATTTAAAAGCCAGTACAGCAGCTGTCCTTTTGTCTCACTTCCTTTACTTGTGGGATGTTAAAGTGTGTTTGAGAAATTGCTTGTAAGTAGGGCGTGACGTGCAAGTAGTTTCGCGGGACTTCAAAGTGTCTCTCCGAGATGATCACATCTTGACCCCAGATTATTTTATTATAATTAATATATATATATATAGTATATATAGTATATAAGTATAATGGTAAAGTCCCATAAAGGTAAATGATAAATTTCTTTTGATATCAGGCATTGTGAAATTCCTAAAGAAACATTTGCACAGAATCACATTCACAGGGCTTGGAGTCACTTGTATTGTTATATCAATGCTTCAGAGTTTTTTCACTTGTTCCTTTATTCCACATGCCTTACCTAATTTGTAACTATTTATGGTTTCCAAATCTTAAGCTTGGACATTCCCATTTTATAGCATCATCCTGGCGGTAAAACACTTAAAAGTAATTGAATTCAATGTTCTTTGTGATGATGTTTGTCTCTGTATATTCTACAGTTTTTGGATTCTTGCCTGTAATTTACGACATTTAATAAAATTCTGGTTTAGCACATGATTTTTGCCTTAACTGCTGCTAGCTTCCTTCCTCTTTTGCTCAAAATTTGCTTCTTCCATTCAAGCTTATCCTCCCTAATTTCATACCGCTACGTGTATGACTGGAGTAAAGTCTAACTCTGCTATCTATGCACATGGCCAATCTCAAAGCCAAAGTCAATGGAGCATGCAGAGAGTGTAAAACTGTATTCTGTCATGCAGAGTATTTTTATTGGTTAACACTCTTAATTACAGGATTTGTTTGAAGTGGATCCTATCCTAATATACAGAAATGAGTCTCAAGGCAGGAAATAATATCTAATGGCATATTAGTCCAACCACAAGGACAATCATTCACAACAACCTACCATGCACAACTTTAAGAAATGGGAGAAAATAACATGAATTTAGGAAGAATATGCACAGACTTATCCTTACAGACAGTAATCTAGCTGGGAGTACAATCCTACAGCTTTAAGGGAGAAGTGGTAACTACTACATTTTTGTTATTTTACTTAATAGCTTAGGTAAAATAATTAAGTGAAGTTTTAGAGTATAGAGTGCTCTTCTTTAATTAACTAAAAAAGCCCCATCTCTTGAGCTGCACTTTTGCCTTGGGAGAGGATATCTGATGCATCTGGTGAATCAGACAGCTTGCTTGTTTTTTATATTGGCACCATTCAAGCTACTGCAAGGCATTTAGATATCTGAACATAAGACTGTTCCATTTGACACATTTAAAGATGATATTGCTGTTGTTATGGTTTTGTTGTCCTGAACAGGATTGTGGGGGCTACTGGAGTTTATTCCAGCCAGCATACAGCACAAGGCAAGAACAAACCCTGGACAGGGTGCCAGTCCATCACAGGGTGAACACATGCACACAAGCCATCCACATACTAGGGCCAACTTAGTATTGCCAGTCCACCACACTTGCAAGTAACTCCACGCAGGGACACAAACCCTTGTTTCTGAAAAAGACAAAGTTGTTCAATTTTTTTCCTTTCCAGACCTAAAATCTTTTTCAGCTTTCTACTTTCTTTGATTAATTTGTGCAGTTGTTGATTTATCAAATATCTAAGGTGCTTTCTTAATGTAAAGAAAGTTGGACTTTGGAAACAATTAGATAAAGTTCACAACTGTTAAGAATTACACAAACTAGGGAAAATGGGAGTGATTGAAGTATTACAAAATTCATACTATGAATAAAAGATTAACTGATATTGAACATTGAAGTCTTGATTTATACTCTGTGATCCTGAAGTTCCTGCTATTTCCCCTGATCATATACCTGAAGAAGCTTCTTTTTTAATGATAAGGTAACTGAAAATCTGAGTTAGTGATAAGCCAGTGAAATTTGTGCTATTGATGAAGAAAAAGTACATTTAGTTCCTGTCTGGATGTGTTATTCCAGTACCACTTCTACAGGTATCTGCCTGCCACTTAGTGTTTAAATAAAGTTCTCTATGAAAAAATAAAAAAAAGCACATGAGACATTTCCTGTTATGTACAGATATTTTGCTGAGCCATGTGATGTGTGTCATAGTTGTTCTGGTAGTATGATGCTGACTTTCATATTCATGAGGATCTCAATCCTAAAGATGTGTCTGGGACAAAATTAACAACAACAACAACAACATTTATTTATATAGCAAATTTTCATACAAACAGTAGCTCAAAGTGCTTTACATAATAAGGAATAGAAAAATAAAAGACACAATAAGAAAACAAAATAAATCAACATTAATTAACATCGAATAAGAGTAAGGTCCAATGGCCAGGGGGAACAGAAAAAACAAAAAAAAAACTCCAGACGGCTGGAGAAACAAAATAAAATCTGTAGGGATTCCAGACCATGAGACCGCCCAGTCCCCTCTGGGCATTCTACCTAACATAAATGAAACAGTCCTCTTTGGATTTAGGGTTCTCACAGAAGGGCTTGATGATGATGGTCACGTAGAATTCTGCCTTTTAATCCATCCATCATTGTTGGAGCATCATGAAGCTTTGAGTAGGTGGAGGTGGCACAGGCCACCACCACAAAGAAACCGGAAAAAGAAACGAGAGTAGGGGTCAGTACGGATTTTAGAGCCACCATGAATAGTTATAAGATAACTATTAAAAATTAAGACAGTATATTCCTCAACAGTGCTTGGAGGATACATATTGTTGTAATCTGGGCTCTGCATTGCACAAATAAAAATGTACAGCAGTCCCTTTCAAAAGCACACTTCAGTATAGAGACATGGGGTCAAATGTGGGGAATTTCTACATAACTTTAAGTCATGAAAGATAAACATCTTCAGCAAAAACTTGGCTTGGTTTTTGTCTCAACCAATTCAATTAAATTCTAAGATGTATTCTTCAGAGCTGCTCTCATTAGGTGGAAGGTGCTTTGCTTTCCATAGAGATCAGAACCACTGAAGAACCACAGTTGGGGTAAAATGATTCTTGCTTCTTCTGACTTACATTAAAAAATAGTGCATTTAATTTATTTGTTTGTTTATTATTTTTTCAACCAGATCACCCGAAGAAAGTGAAACTGCTGCTTCCTCCATCATAATACACTCAGCCTCATCATCTGCAGGAATAAAGAAACAAATGGCCAGTAGTTAATTAACAGCAATGGATGGGCTTTCATGTAATGCATTTTCCTGTGAAGAAAACACAGTAATAAAAGGTATGTTTTAAAGTATATTTGTGCAAAAAAATGCAGCATATCACACTTTTAAAAAAATGTACTGTGTACCTCTACAGTGATGTGAACAAGAGCCCTAAAATATAATCAATTTTACCTATGAGCATTTGGTATTACAGAGCCATGAGAAAAATGCAGGTAAACACAAAAGTGAGGCACTGAAGGGCACAATTCCTTGCTGTTTCACCTAAAAACACTCTTTTTGTATATTTTATTTTTCATCATTGCAAAATCGCATATGAAATGAATTTTGTGTCACTTTTTCAAAACTGTATGTAAAACAAAACATGGCTTTTTCATGCATAACTAATTGCAATGAATCCTCTTTTTGGCATATTCACATCCTATGTCAATTTACGGAATGTCTGTATGTGTTTTTCTCATTATTTATTTATTTTAATGTTATGATAACAATGTCATCTTGACACAGTTTTGGATATTTTTCCAATACTGTTATGTGGTGTTTCTGATGACCAAGCCATGTTACGTAAGACAATGACATCTCATGCCAGTCACATGGGTGTGATGTCACTATGTAAGATGGTGGTGCATAGCATTACTTTGTCCCTACTTTGGATTAAAGACAATACAAAGAAACCAATTTAGCTATACTATCTGTTAGGATTTTGATGCTTAGTTTGGTTATTTCTTGTATTTTTGACCTCAGTCATTGCAGTTGTCTACTCCTTTGTATTTTTTATTTCTTACAAAAATAACTACCTCTTTTAGAGATCACAGCAATACTTAAATATGTATTAATTCTGGGCCAATAGAACATATAATAACTTTTGGATTTGCAAACAAGTTACACCTTGGAAAAATTATTAATAAACAAGTTACTTATTGTTAACTCAACTATATGACTGTGTTCAGAAGCCCTTAAGAAGGTTAACAGAATGTTAGGTTATACAAAACAATGTGTAGATTGCAAGTCCAAGGAAGTTATCCTGAAGCTTTGTAACATACTGGTTAGACCTCATCTGGAGTACTGTGTGCAGTTTTGGTGTCCAGGCTACAATAAGAACATAACAGCACTAGGAAAAGTCCAGAAATGAGGAACTATGCTGATTCCAGGGCTACAGGGGATGATTTTTGAAGAATTTTTAAAAATCAGAGCCTTTTCTTTTTAAGCTAAAGGAGATTGTCAGGGGTACCACTATGAAAGAGCAAATGCACTTGCCAACCCAGGAGGTATGAATCAAACCTTTGTGAAGGAAGCACCAGGAAGGCTAACAGTTTGCTGTGATTCTAGTATTTTTTGCGTATTGTAATGTCCAATACCCGTTTCCTTCTCTGTGTTGTTATTTTGTAATAAAGCTTCTTTTATTTCATTTGGCATTCTTATTGGGTTTGGTGTCTTCTAAAGTGCAGGCTCCTCAGTATACATGCTTCAAAATGAAAACCAGCCTGACTATAGAAGGAACCTGCTAGCTCTATGCAGACAGTAAGCAGGACAAGAGTTAAGTAGTAAGTTATCCACAGTTCATCTACCAATATGATTCATATATATATATATATATATATATATATATATATATATATATATATAACACTACATGTTTTCCAAAACAACTTAGAAATCACAAATACATAGTGTAATTATTTTTATACTGACAACCCTTTCCACTAGACTGGAGAGTTTTAGCCTTTTCTGTAATGCACATGATGAAGGCTCACCTAAAATTTGTGCTTACAGTTTTCTTATTTCAGCATAAAAGTAACAAACAATTGCTTTAAAATATACCTAAACAGGACTAGTATTCTTGTCTGTATATATTTTAAAATAAAAATTATGAAAAATTAATTCCCAAATATGTAAACAATTTATGCCCAATCAATTTATCAATCCTTACTTTAAGCAGCACCTATACACAAGAACATTACTACAAAAAGAGACTTAAGATCAATTTACGTTTAAAGTAAGTAATATGAAACAATGCATTGCATGTTGGCAGACGTCCTAAACCAGCTTAGCATAGTGTCAGCAAAATATAAAAATATGCAATACAAAACATATGGGGTAATAAAAAATGTGAATGATTTTGTATAAGCTAATAGGTCCCAAAAAAGGCAAGGCGATCTGCTCTCCTCACATGTACATTACAGCATCCACTGAAGAATTCCATCCAATGCTTCTGATTTTACAGATGACTGAGCAGGTGATCACAACACACTGAATGGATTTACGCTAAACAAAATAAGTCTTTGCCATGGCCCTCCATTCTCACACATTCTGTTGTAATTAGGAACAACAATCTCTTCTGATTTATTTTAATTACCTTCCTGTCAGAGTTAGTTGTTTTCAAAGATGTTGAAGTCTTGTTATCCTATGTCACTTTTACTCAGTTCCACATACTCACTTCTAAAGTCTGACAGCAGTCCCTTAAACATTCCATTGAAGCCACTCTGATATTTAAATGTTTCTTTTACTTTAACTGGAAAACTGGCAATGTGCACTACATCATTAATAACTGACTGTTTCATTGAAGAAAAATAAGTAATAAAATTATGTTATTTTAAAATAAAAAGAGGGTTCATTACGAGTTATTATTGTCACATGTAAAAAAGTTCAGTGAAATTCTTACTTGCATGTGCTATTCCACAGTTTGTGTTATGCCACTGGAAGTTTTTTTTTTGATTTTATTAAAATCAAATAGTATTCCATAGAAATAACTCAAGTTTTACAAAAATAGGTTTGACACAAATCAACCCCACCCCTCACCACTGGAAGTTTTTAAAGGCAATTTGTAATTTGCATTAATTTTATGAGAAAAATAATGGCACATTCAGATTTAAATATGTAATTCAACACATATTGCACAAAACAAATACCCCTACTATAATGAGGACTGGTATGTCCTGTATATACCTAGAGACTTCTAATATAATGTGTAGTACATGAAGAAATAATAATCAAATATCTATATGCAATGACAGGGTGAAAAAAGACAAATTTGGAGTGCCCACCAGGTTGTCCCATTTAATGTATAATTAAAACAAAAGATACTCTCTTTGGCATATTTGTGCGATGTACAAAAAGAAAACAAAAGATATATAGCTTCCAGCAGCAAGGTAAGGTCAGTCTGCTTAGGAGCTCCATCCAGCAGAGTCACTCTTGCCAAAATGACCCCGGTAGGTTATTACAAACCTAGAAAGAACCTGTAAGGAGATTCTACAACACATATCTGTAACACCATTCATTTTATGGTTAAAAAAATGTAAACCTATGTTTTCACTTGCATCAGGAACTCCCAGGAGACAAAACTAGGAAACAGCTAACGATGAGCAGAACAAGCAAGATTCTATTTGCATATGGTTTCACAAAACTGGCAGTAAAATTCATTTTGCAATTTCACAATTTCAAAACAAAAAAAATCACTAAAGAGAATTTAGAGTTTTTTGGAGTGTGGAAAACAAGGAATAATGTTTTCTAAAGCATTGGTCACACTTTGGTATTTACCTGTGTTCTTTTCTGCAGCTGCGTAAAGCATGTAATCCATTCCACTCTGTGAAACTAATTCTGTTTATGTGTTTTGTTCACCTAACGACAGAGGAGTGCAGTACGTGTTTTAAAAATGTGACATGATGCATATTTTCTACGCAGACACACACCAAAACATAACATCATGCCCATCACATGCACATTGTGTTTTCTCCCCAGGAAAATTTCACTACATGGAAATTGCCACTGCCAACACCCCCCATTCCTTAACAACCATCATAATTTAGTTAAGTTTGAGGATATGCACACTTCCAGTAATTTTATTTTCCTTTCACTAGAGATCTTTATTAAAGACCGGCAGATGCATGTGGAATTTATTCATGTAAACACTTCAAGACAGGAGATAAACACTGTTCTACTTGTGTCAACGGTATGATATTCACTGGAAGTAAAACACAGTTTATGTTGCAAATCATTTTGCAAAATAAATAAATTTGCAAATTTAATTTCACCGGATACGTTTCCACCAGAACTTAGATAATTGTATACTTACTCTCTCATTAGATATAGATACATTTACTGGAAAGTCAGTTGTTCTCTTTTAGGTATTTTATTATATTCTTGCAACAAATTTTACTGCTATTTCGGACATGCAAGATGCCCCTTTCTGCCAGCTCCTTTGAAATTCCTTGGCCATAAATCTTTCTTATAGACTAAAGTTTAGAAATTGTACTGACAACACATCCTTAAATGTTGTCAATATTGCATAAAAGGAAGAAGTTGTGCAAATCAGAGGAAATCCAAAACAACTAATGCAAGTATTTAAAAATGACGCTTAGTAAACTTTTGGTGTAGGCCTGTCATCTGTGTGATAACACTGGTTGTAACCAGTTAGTAAATCCAGCATCACCATTCAATTACCAGTGTGCAGACACCAAGACAGTAGATTTCAGTGTCCACAAAATGTTGACAACCACCAGGATGCCTTCTAGCAAGCACCTAGACAAGTTCAGTACAGTACCCATCATCCGCTGTAGTCTGAGGATTGCCTCGCAGTTGCTTTCAGCTCACGAAGTGCTTCAGCACATGGTACATGGAAAGTAGGATGGGGAGGCCAAATTTTCATAGTTAATACTCCATATAATGCAGATAGCAAGCAACTTTTCTTTGACTCATAAGTAATTCCAACGGAATCCCACAATCCTTTGATGCGACTATAACAAAGAATTTAGCCTAGCACCCAATGAGTCTTTTCTCTATAAAACAAAAGAGGAATAATGAGAATCCTGAAAACATAATGGTTCGCCCACCTGCTATGATTAGAGCAGCACCAAATATTGTACAGGGTGGTCCAGTTCTAATTATGCAATATCATTACCCTATAACTTATTAAATTTATTACATAGAGAATTCACAAAAAATTATTTTTGATGCAGATAGATGGCAGCACCTGCCCTGCATTTCAAAATAGCAGGGAGACGGTTGTCAGTCGAACAGCAATTCTTTTGTCTTATATTGTTTTCCAGCATTGCATTAAAAGTTGCATAATTAGATCTGGACCACCCTATAGTTGAGCAAGTCCATTATCTCATTGGCCAGTCCCAGATGTCTTGACATTCTGAGCCCCTGTCACTACAGATAACTCTATTAAGGGCAGTGAAACTCTCCAGCCCTTCCACATTCTTATTGCACATGTGGACTGAGTGCACAACACCATCTAAAGACTTGAGAAAAGCCTGATTTTCATCATCACCCAGGAGACATGAAATCTTAAGAGTTTTGTCCCCACATCCAAGTACTTGAGACAACAGCAGGACATCCAGTGACTTTGAAAGGATTATAACATCATGTGTAAAGTAAAGGACAACTGATAGATAGATAGATAGATAGATAGATAGATAGATAGATAGATAGAT
>JANRMT010062804.1:3848332-3871164 GCA_026402145.1 Polypterus bichir lapradei
TAGATAGATAGATAGATAGATAGATAGATAGATAGATAGATAGATAGATAGATACTTTATTAATACCAAGGGGAAATTCAAAAAATAGAGAAAAAAGGTAGCTAGGTAAAGTCATACATGGAGCTGCTGGAATGGCTGCCACTCGCGGCAGCACCTGAGTTCTATTGATTAGTGGTTCATGATCAACCTGATAGTGAATCCCTTCTACCTTCTCCCACTAGTAATGGGTAGCCTAATACTAGATATCAATAACTCGAGTATATGTCAAAATATAATTTCAATTAAAATGTTAGCATATGTTTTCAAATTAAAAAAGTTGCAATGCTGCTGCTTGGTATGTCAGCTGATCATAAAATGGTGCAAAATAGTGGACTGTACTGATCCTCTGAATCTTTTGTGAATAGATCTTTGACACATAGATTTTTAAGTAACTGAAATATCTCAAGCACTAAGAGTTTTTCACATTTGTTTAAGATCATTTTGTTGCACATATTGAAAATATATGTGTAGTGAGTAGAGTTAGACAGCAAAGGTTTTTAATGATAAGGACCAAGAAATAAAACATAATAAGTGAAGTCATCAAGTTTAAATTGCTCACCAAAAAAATGCAAAGTTGTAAAGCCAGGAAGTTAATTATCACCAAAAGAACTTCACATTAACACAAGGATTATCTGGAAACTTTGATGAGACTTGGATGCTATTGTTGACCTTTAAACATCACATCATATTAATAATGTCAAATATCGTGACCTCCTCTACCATGCCACTGGTAAGCAGAAGCCACTTCTTAGCAACAGGACTCACAAAATAGTGGTGCCCATATACAAAACAAAATTATGTTGTGGCATAACATTATACATATTTTACAAAACAATCTGTAATTTTCAAAATCCTTGGGTTCCAAACCCCTAAGTAAAAGTATATTTTATTTAAAACAGTTTAGCAGAACCCACAGTGATTACAGTCTAGGTTTTTGCAGGAAAATAATTAGAAATTCACACCTTGGTAGCAAAGTTCAAGGTAAAAAGAATCTCCGCATGCAGTTAAATGTGATCCAAAGGAGACAGAAGCAGTGATTCAAACCTTAGTACTAGTGTTCAGTAATGTTGCTTGTGTTGGTAATGTAAAAAAATAAAGAAAAATATCCCCAACTTCTTTTTCTTAAAAGAAATTTAGAACTACAGTATAATAACATAAAATTTTGCAGTGCAGTTCTTTAGGAAAAATCAAGGAAGGAGAAGGACACGCACAATGAGGTCATAAACACAACGCCTTTTGTCATGGTACATGCCCTTCTAATGGAATAAAAATAACTACTTAGTATAAATGTGTACTCGAATCAACATTTTCATATAGCAAATTATCTATTTTTCTGACTTGCTTAGAGTATAGCATGGCTCAGAAGTCTGCATGCATTTTTTATAGGAGTTAAAGACGGAGATTGCATATGCAATCCATATGAACATGTATTTTACTCTGGATATGCTGAATTTCCTCTGAAATCCCATAGATATACAGTTTAGGCTCACTGATTAATATAAAGTGCCTCAGTGAGTGTAGATATTGATGTATGGCTGTCTTCTGTGGTATACTGTTGTCCTATTAAACCTTGTTTTCTCTCTTATGCCCGATTCTGCTAGGCTGGCAGTCCCCTCTGTATTAGACCAACGGTGTTCACAAGATGGATGGATGGCTGTAAATTATGTTGTCACACATTGTGCATTTGGGAGACAACCCCAGGTCTCATTTAATAACTGTTTTACTCCGAGCCAGAGCGTGGCGCTGTTGCCTAATGCCTTCTCTCTTCTCCCTTCTGTAGAAAGAATGATTCAGCAGAATTGTGTCAAGAAATGTAACTGGGGCCCCTTTATACCAACAGCAATACACCAACATACCTACTCACTGTGACGTTGACTGCAAAGTAAGAACTTTTTTTCTTTTGAATTTGCTTGCTTTATAGTCATTCCAGTGTGTGTTCAGACCAAAGTGTGTGTTTATCTATTTATTTATCTGTTTATTTAAAGAGCTTCTGTAAAAAAACAAATTTCTCTTTTGAGGCAAATAAAGTTCCATATATTTATCTATCTATCTATTTATCCTGTTCACTCATCCTGTGATTTATTGTTTGTAGCTCCACGCAGCCCCACCACACCTCATGCCCTCACAGCTATGAGAGTGAGATGTTATCTGCCAGGGTGCAATGTTGATTAGTTAGATGGCAGTCTTCTGTTCATAACTCTTTTTCTCATGAAATAAAAAATCCTTATCATTTGTTGAGCCTATATCTGCATGAGAATTCATTCTTCATAATGGCATGAGCTTCCATTTCATCAGCTCATTAATTTTACTCTCAAAAAGATCGGATATAAAAAAGCAAAATGTACTTGAACTTATAATTTTCAGTGTATGCATTTATCTTATTTTTAGTTCATCTGCTTTGCTTCACTTGTCATGCACTGTAAGCAGCAGACACAGTAATTAATTTTGGAGTATTCTGGTTGTCTGCTAAATACACAGTTTAAATATATGTGGACATTAGCAGAAAACATTTCCATGGTTTGCTTAAATCAATGAATGGAGTAAAGTGCTTCTTTAAAGGCGAAGATTGCTAAATATAAAGAATACCCATTGTTGCATTCAGCTGCACAATCAAGACCCTGAAACCTTTGAATACTGGGGCATCCAAATGCTTCGCAAAATTTTTCTTTAATACTAAAGTCAAGTATATTGTAATAGGTTTAGTTAGTTATATTGTGTGTTGTTTTCATCCTAATATTATAAACAAATATAGAAATTCAGTGAATACTGATTAAACTGAATTAATCGATTTACCTTTCCATTTAACTAAAGAAAGATTAAAAGGTAAAATGGAAGAAGTGTTTAAAATTATGAAGGGTCTGTTAGAGTGCATGCCACCTATTACTTTAAAATTAATTCCTCAATAGGAATGTGTGGGCACAGAATGAAGTGGATTAAGACAAAATTTCACACTAACCTTTATAAAGTTACTAAACAGCATTGTAGACGCTGGTATTATTTTAACCTAAATGACTGTAACAGTTTCCTTTCCAAGAAAATGTCTCAAATGAAAACTCGACAAGTCTACAAATTTTCTGCAAAGCATTTTCAGTGTTCCCAACAATTTCCAGCTTGCCTTCACCCTGTAGAAACAATTTTTTTTTAATTAAACAAAAATTGATGCTCTGTACAATTGGAATCCTGTTATAATGCAAGTAATGGGACCTTAAAAATATTTTGTTATAACGATTATAGGGAAAATACATACTCTTTTGTGACTGGGGTTGCTGGTGATTCACTATCTCTCCCCTGTGTCGTGGCACCTAACACCTCTTATTTTGAATGAAGTCTTAAAACTGTACCTGCCTTCTCTATATAGTAATAAATTACCTCTATTTTCTTTGACAACCTGGACTAACCTTCCTGTCTCTTGTGCAACTCTGTGACCTAAGCTTGACAATTCCTGTATAAAAGAATGTGCTTCTTAAATGGCATAAAATATTTTATATGAAAATGAGAAGTTAGATGCAACTTTTTGTAATAGAAATACAGGTATGCATACAGAATGAAAATGAGATGTTAGGTGTAACTAACTAACTTAGATGTTAGGTGTAACTTTTTAAGTAGAAATACAGGTATGAATACAGAAAACTTTTTTTTTTCTCAAAAAAGAAATTTCGTATCAGGTTGTCTCTTTCTTTGAGACAGCCTGTTGCAGGGTTCCCAAGACACGACTCAGAAAATTTAGCCATGGAATTAAGCATTTTTTGCATCACATTATTATCTTCAGTGGCCATTTTTGGGCCAAAAAACATTTATTATATAGAAATTTACATTTCGCTATAACGAAATTCATTTAACATGATGTTATATGAACATTTGTCCAAGCCCACAAAAAGTATTTGTTATTCTAAAAATGTTATCACTTCGGTATTTGCTGTAATGGGATTTGACCTGTATATGGAGGATTGACTACTGCAATGTGTTATTCACTGGCTGTTCAAATTGTTCTTTGTGTAGCTAGTCAGTTAATTTAAAACATTGCTGAAAGAATAATTACAAGAACTAGAAAATACAGCCTAATAACTCCAGTTCTTATGTCTGTACACTGGATTTCAGTTATTTTTAGAACTGATTTCAAAATCCTTCTTCTTAAATGACTAAGGCCCTGCTTACCTATTTGAAATTACAGAATTGTTACTTACAAACCAGACCGTGCATAAGATCTCAAGATGGCAACCTACTAATGATTGCAAGGATTAACCAAAAACAGAAACAGGGTTTCAAAGCTGTAGAATGATCTGCCTGCTTATTTGAGAGATGCCCCTTCAGTCTCAGCTTTAATTTGTAGACTAACTACTTTAATCTTTTTTGATTAGCTCTGCATATTGCATCTCTGCTTGTTAGTCATTTCTACAAAAATGACTATCTCTCCTCCATTCTTTTTCTTTTCTCAGTGTCCTGCTGTGGGTCTTGGTACCACTGCTCCAAGTCCAGGCTGTTTTCCTGTCCATGGAAAGACTTCTACGATACTGGGAGCCATGGAATCATTTGATGGAAAGATTCTGTCGTCATATTAGATAACCCAGTCTAATGTTGAATGCCCATGAGGGAGTGGGTGGCCAGTTGGCCTACTATCGGTCTTCAGGACTGTGATTATGTGTGACTTTTGTCTGTTACAATTTTCAGTGAACACCCAAAAGAGGTTTATTTTCTCCAGGGATGCTACTGACTGGATTTTTTATTTTTGTTTTTGCCTACTGCATTATATTAAAGGCCAGATATTGTTAGGTTCTATTTGCAGTTAGTTTGTACTGCTTTCTCTTAGTAACATAAAATGTTTGTAATATAATTTACCCCTGAACTTGTTTATAGAGCTCTAAGCCTGCACTTATTGAAGAGTGCTATGCAAAAATGAAAATAATTTAATTGAATTGAAAGTCTAACTGCAAGGCAAGATAAAAACATGGACGAAGAATTGTACAAATTCTGCAGAGTGATGCAATTAGCGTATCAAGGTTCTATAAACATTGTCAGACTGACATGCACGTTGAATTAGATTTTGCTTGCTCCTAAACCTTTTTCCATGTCTTGCATTTTCCAGGCTCAGTTGCTGCACTAGATACTTGTTTACACCTAAGCGTTCATTATAAAATGCTACAATTATTCCAGTTCTACAGAATTTTAGTCAAAAAATCATTTGTTGTGAATGCAGTTTTGCAGTTATAACTATTCTTACTGCTAATAATTTTAAATATTTTTGTTGTGTTATCATGTTGCCTTTTTGTTTTTTGTTGCAGTGGTTTTTATTTTACCCTGGATTTTCATGGCCACATCCAAGTTGTTGATATCAATAATTTCCATTGTAGATCATACAACATATGTTTTGCCAGTGTCACTCCATGTGGCATGATCACATCATCCGTTATATAAGATGGCATTATTCTGGCACAGATATACAAGCTTTGGATTCATAAAACAAATGTTATTGTTTCATGAAATAAATTTGAATTTTAGTTACAAGACCTTTATTGATGAATCTTTGACTACAACGTTTGATCTCCACTTTGATTTTTGACCATTGTTTTAATGTGATGAATCCCAATTTTTTGCCTCTGTCCATTTTCTGACCACTCTATGAGATAGCCTTTAACAATATGTTCTTATCTTCCTGGACACTAACCTTCAAAAATTCCTGTTGGAATGATCAAATTCCATCTTGTCATAACGCCTTCTAATTCATGTGTTTTCTCATCTCTTTGTCCTCACAAAATGCTATAAGCAACAAAAAAACAACCACTGTAGTTAATGTTGGCATTCTGGTTCTGTTCCCTGTCTGATAGCTAATTATGCTCTGTTAACCAGCACAACAGTTGAATTGATTCTTTATTAACCCTATAAGTAAACCAGAGCAACAATCATTAAATCTATTATAGTCTAATCAAGTTACCATATACTATTTTATGGATTTAATTCAATAGATTTAATGGACATCCCACACAGTCTCTGTACTTCAGAGTCCAGACTTTTCGATTTTTAGCTAAACTAAATGCTTCTACTTTTTTCATGTGTAACCTTATATTTACTTATATTTAATACCATTACCCAACCCCTATTTATAGTCAGGCAGCACCATTTGTGGTACACCCAAGTTTATCATCAGTGTAGGTTAATTTCTTAGGCCCAAAAATCCTTCCCTTAAGTAATTAAATGAACATGGAGCATGAGGGTGTTTCCTGATCTTGTCTAATTCATTATAATTTTTTTATATTCCAAAAAATTATATGTGAGTGGTAACATCCACAACTAACTCTTCTCTGGGTAAGGCGAGATGCTCACCTAGGGTGAGATGTTGCTTTAATTGTGTTTATTATTTTGCTATGTATTGCTAGAGGTATCTGGTGATTATGACATCAGAAAGGAAATTTCTTCAGGTGTTGGGGCAACATGGAATTTTTTTTTCATAATGTCTACAAGTTTATAGTGCATTTAGCTTTAGCAGTGATTCTTACCATAATCTCCAAAGCTGAAAACCGATAAAATGCTATGATGTCTCAAGGAACTATGGATACATCATTAACATTGTGCAAAATATCCTTCATATTAAGTGAGATGTATGAGCACTTTGTTCTTCTTGGAAACAAGCTCTGTAAGTATTGAGGTTATGATCATCCACTGTGAGCTTTATTGAACAGACAATGATGTCCAAACTTTATACACCACAATCACTTATACTGACCTCAATTCTTAGAAGATTATCAATCCACTTGTATAATTTAGCTGATGATTGGAAATTTAACCATCAAGATAGTGTGTCCGGTGAATTTTCTTGACAAACTGAACAGTACAAAATCATTTTTGTGGAGCCCATAAGGACTTGCTTCACTCACCTGGCCCAACAACACAAGGGTGAGAGCCTGACTAGTTAAGTTAGCTCCCAAATGAACTAACCATCAAGATAGCATTTGGTGCAAAATTTCTTAAAAGAATGAACAGTGGAACTCATATTACAGTAATCCCTGCTCGATCGCGGGGGTTGCGTTCCAGAACCCCCCGCGATAGATGAAAATCCGTGAAGTAGAAACCATATGTTTGTATGGTTATTTTTATATATTTTAAGCCCTTATAAACTCTCCCACACTGTTAAACATTATTAGAGCCCTCTAGACATGAAATAACACCCTTTAGTCAAAAGTTTAAACTGTGCTCCATGACAAGACAGAGATGACAGTTCTTTCTCACAATTAAAAGAATGCAAACATATCTTCCTCTTCAAAGAATGCATGTCAGGAGCAGAGAATGTCAGAGAGAGAGAGAGAGAGAGAGAGCGCGCAAGAGAAAAGCAATCAAAAAATCAATATGTGCTTTTGGGCTTTTAAGTATGCCGAAGGACCGCGATAAAGTGACATTTTTTAGAGGAGCGTCCGTATCCTCTAGGCAAACAGCCTCTGTGCAAACAACCCCTCTGCTCACACACCCTCCGTCAGGTGCAGAGAATGTCAGAGAGAGAGAGAGACAGAGAAAAGCAAACAATCAAGCACCGCGCGGGAAGCATATCGTATATCATTGAGGAGTTTTTTTTAATACGTAATACATGCTCTGATTGGGTATCTTCTAAGCCATCCGCCAATAGCGTCCCTTGTATGAAATTAACTGGGCAAACAAACTGAGGAAGCATGTACCATAAATTAAAACACTCATTGTCCGCAGAAATCCGCGAACCAGCGAAAAATTAGTGATATATATTTAGTTATGCTTACATTTAAAATCCGCGATGGAGTGAAGCCGCGAAAGTCGAAGCACGATATAGCGAGGGATCACTGTATAACCTTTTTGTAGAGTCTGCAAGGAATTGTTTCACTCACCTGTCGCCAGAAAACCATTGTAAGTGCCTGGCTAATTAAGCTTTGTTCCAAATGACACCATACTTTTAAATGATTAAACAAAAAGGAGACAATGCACCAAAAAGATAAAGCTATTAGGTGCCAAAATATAAGCTAGTAAAGGCACTAATATACCACATTGGTTTAAAAAAAATTGCAAAGAAAAGGAAGTTAAACTAACAGAATTCAACTTTACAAATATATAATTAGAGTCAGAAGAACTAACATCTTACCATTCTTTCAGGCCTGTTTTCTATTGAGAGTAAAATAGGCACCTTGACATTACATGTTAGCTTTTGTGACCTCAAAACAATGCAGCCATTTTGGATCCCCACAGACAACAGGAGATTGTCAGTCAACAAAAATAAATTTAAAATAAATTTTGTTTGGCAGCCACATCTTACATCTGTTTTGAGTCTTTCAGTACTTCAAAGCAGCACAGCGAAGATGCATGCAATAGCATGTGTGAGTATATTACCCATATAATTTAATCTAATCTAGCACGCTAGTATAAGAAAACGTGAAACTCCCATTCAAGTAAGCAGCAACTATTTAAACTATGACAAGATCTGTGGATATCATATCAGTGTCATATCATTTATTTGAAGACAACTGTTTTCATATACCGTAGATGCCGTTATATAAGCCGAGAATTTCGTCCTAGATTTTTGGCTTGGAGTTTGGGGGTTGGTTTATACAACGAGTATCGTTTCAGATTTAAGATTTCCAGCGCAATGCCGGTTTTGCCGATGAATAAGGAAGTAAATAATGACGAAACCACAGAGCCATCTTTCAGATGAAGAAGTAACTCTGCATGCCGGTACTTTAAATTAAATAAAGAATTTATTCAAAAAAGTGTTTTAGTTGTTGATTTTATTAATAAAATTTATAATACATTATCGGGAAGTTTAAAATAAAATTTTTTGTTTTGATTTACGACCAACACCCATTTACGAAACGGATGCGGTCACGTGTATCCGCTTGCGCGATTGTAAACAAACAACCGAGAGCGTTAGTAGCGTCAGTCGGAGCCCAGATACATGTGTTTGTGGATGTAATTTCGGTCATTGCTGTGATTTACCTATATATATAATTCATTAAGACCATGCAAGCAAGACACATAATTGCTAAGGAAGGAAGAGAAGGTAAAGAAAGCGATCACAATCGAAACGAAGATGGACATTGTGTGGAAATATCTCCTCCTCCTCCCTTCCTGCAGCCCAAAGATGTCAAATTAAATGGTGAGTACAGCAGGAAATTGTTTCTAGAATATAATGCCTTTTATTGTCACTATACACATCTACAATGAGATTAAAAGCAGCTCCTTCAGTGCAGATGTCTTTAAGGTTCTGATGGGATCTACGGTACAAGGATACTATGCTTTGTGAAACTTGTCCGGACACCACCAGTCGGAAATCACATCTTTATAAAATTCATACGTTTATTGATCACCAAATAAACACAGTTCCACACAGTACATAGTGCCCAAGCACCAATCACCTCTAATTCGGCTTCTCTGTCACAGTCTGCGGCCACCTTTCCTCTTTTTATTCGAACTTCGTCCTGCTCCCACTCCCAACTCTAGCTGCCAGACTGTAGGAAGGCGGCCACTTTTATTCCCACCCGGATGTGCTCCAGGTGTTCCGCCTAGTGTGGTGGAAGTGCTGCCCTTTGCACCAGAAGCACTCCGGGCGTCCCTGGTGGGCTCTTCCGCCATCTTGCCGAGTGTGGCGGAAGTAACTATTTCCGGGTCCCACGAAGCTTAAGGCAACCCCTGGCGGAGGCCACGGGTCCCAACAGGTTAAAATCTCTTTACTCCTCTTCCGTGGTCCTCTCCTGATCCAGGGCAGTTGCCCCCTCATGGCCCAGAGGATAAAAGAGCCCCATCCCGGTCCTTCTAGGCGTCCCTGCTGGGTAAGGGCCCCAGCAATCTGTGACAGCTTGGTACTGAAAATTGAAAAGCACATTGCATTTATTAAGATCATTTATTTAAAAACTTTGCTTACTGTGATTTGTATATATGAATATATATATTTTTCATTTTGTTGTTGTCTGTATTCAGTCCATTCAGTTTAACTGTTTTCAATAAATCAGACTTTCTGATAAGCACATACTAGAGTAAATGTATTGTAAGGCATTCTTTCCTGTCATTCACTCCATGTTTATTGGAGGCTTTTTACCGTTAAGCAAATCAGGCTGTCATGAAGACTGGTGAATACGTGGCTCTGACCACTAAAATCATGAAATATCTGCACTGATTTACGAGAGCAAGACAACATTTACCTTGTCTTGCTCATTCCAGAGTTGTTATTGGAAACTAGCAGTAGAACTGGGCAAATGTTTTAATGACAGGTACAAAGTAAATGCTCTTGCCAATTAAGGCACAATGAAAATTTACAGCTACTATAGTCATGCAGCATAATAGATAGCAGTTGGATCTGAATCTTGCAGTCTTTGTGAAAATACGTAGCAGCAGGACTAACATAAACTGTTTAGTGTTTTGGTTGTAATAGTTATTCACCTTTTAATTCAAATGTTTAATTTTAAAAATTATTTCAGACTATGCCATGAAAGTAATTAAAATGAAAGCTTGACTGAATGATTAATTAATCGGTACTTAAATTTATCCCTGTATGAACTTTTGTGCTTTAAAGGCTGGAAAACTATTATTTGTGCTGAACCAACCTCTTTTCAAAGGCAGAATCCAGCATATTTCCGTGAATACCTGTAAAACCATTTTCAGAAAATGACTAACCAGAATCCCATTGTGTTTTCTTTTGAGTTCAGTCTTGTTTATTCTGTATATAAATGACTTTCCTTAGGTGCCCCCTGGAGCTGGTTAGCAGATGTACACTGATGATACACTTAAATATGAATCTGGCATTATGTGCAAGTGAGTGTGTAATATATGTATGTATATTATATATATACAGTACACACACCCACACAATTCCCAGATGGAAAAGCATATGGAGAATGCATGGACTAAATTCTCCATTTGACTGAAATAGTGCAATGAACAATAGAAAAGTTCCAATTTTAATGTCAAAATTGAAATGGAAGTCATTCAGGAAGTCTCTGAAACAAAAATATCCTGAAGTAATTTATATATTTATAGAACAAACATGAAAAAAACCATGAGAGCACTTTTAAATGTTTAAAAATATAATACTGGTGCTTGAACTATTACTAATAATTAGATAAATGTGCTACTGTGATCTTGATTCCAATCAGATGAGTCATACATAAGCTACTATTATTTTTCCTAAGCTTACATGTAGTATTTCCAATAAAAATGGAAAACATTAACCTTTTCATTTGTTACTTTTACTTTAGTAATTTGATTTTTGAAACATAGCCTTCTAGCAGACAGTTGAATGTTCTTCTCAAAATTCTTTTTTTATACACAGTATAATATACTGTTACAGAGCGCTCCAACCACAAGGGAGAAAGCATGCTCCACAACCGGGCCATTTCATCTACGCAAATATTTATTTACAAGCTGTACAAGTTTTTAGCAGTTGAAGATGGTCTCTTAGGCTTGTTCAAGTGCCTCCTTCAGTCTATTACTAGCCAGTCTTTTCCATATTTTGTCTTTCTCTTTCTCGCTGAGAGTCTGTGCACACATCAAGCCATTAGTGTACTCACATAAGCTGCTGTTCCTCTGCTTCAGCTTTTCAATGTGAACTCTCCTTTCCAGCCCTCATGTGAGAAAAAGACAGAATGTACTTTGTAGTGTCCAAGGCCCCTCTACTCTTCCCTAGGATATTCTTTATACTCCCATGTCAGATGTTACAGTAAGAAAGAGACCATTTTGAATATACAGCGTGAGCCAAAATGAAGTACCACATTTCTCAAGGTCATTGTGTGAGGTAGAGGCAGCTGAGTGGGTTGGGGTGGGGGTCCTGTGATAGACTATCACTTGTAGTTTTCAGTTGGCAACCTGCCTTAGTCCACTGTGCACCATGCTTTTGCTGTCAAAGCGTTCTACAAAATCAACAAATCCATCATCACTACACAACACACATTCCAAACGCACTTCAGTATTCCTCCTAATGGTGACGTCCAAAATTGGAAAAACAATTATTCAGTGGGTGGCTAAATATAGACAGACGGGTACAACATTGAACAGAAAATCTCCAGGCTGTCTTTGGATTGTACGAATGCCTGAAAACATCCAAGCTGTAAGGACATCAATTTTTTTAGAACGTCTCCTAGACGTTCAGCGAGCAAACATGCTTCTGCCTTAGGCATTTGAGCAGGAGTTTGCATGAGGACCTTAATTTCCATCCATACAAAATTATGGTAGTGCAGGAACTCACTGAGAGAGACTGGGAGAGCCATAGAGAGATGTGCGTAAGCATTCTGAAAACTGTTTACCGAGATGCCATCATCATGTGCAGCGACAAGGCACATTTCCATTTGAATGGTTGCGTAAATAAGCAAAACTTTCGCTATTGGGCTGAAACCAACTCTTGTGAACTTCATCAGAGACCCCTGCAAAGTGTGCATGTTACAGTTTGGTGTGCCATTGTAGAATTTGCCATTGTAGGCCCTTACTTTTTTGAGGAGGGAGGAGCACTTCAGAATGTTACATTGAAATGCTAGAGAACTTTTTGTGGTCCCAACTGGAAGAAATGGATGTGGTGGATTTCTGATTTCAACAGGAAAGAGCAGCAGCTCATACAGTGCTGAGATCCATGCAAGTTCTGCAGGGGATGTTTCAAAAGGAAGCTGATCTCCCTGCATGGCTGTGTCAGGTGGCCTTCACATTCACCTGATCTCGTTCTGTGAGATTTCTTCTTGTGGGGCTATCCCAAGTCGAAGGTATACACACACTGACCTCAAAACCTTGAAGTCCTCAAGAACGCTATTCACCATGAAATCGCAGCTATTCCCCTTGAAATGGCTGAACAAGTCGTGCAAGCTTTCAGAAATCATCTCACAGAGTGTATCGCTAATGATGGTCACCACCTTGAAGACATCATTTTTAAAATGCAATGAAAAAATCTATTTTGTACAGTGTACCCTTTCTGGTGTCATAATGAAATTTTATCTTGTACCTTTTTTGTAGAATACACGTTTAAAATGTGGTACTTTTTGGATCAACCTGTATATACTGCATGCATATTTACTGTATGTGAATATAGCTGAACTGCTATTTGTATATACAATGGATTCAGAACGTATTCAAACTCCTTCACTTTCTGCACACTTATTGTGTTGTAGATTTAACACTAGAATCCCCGAAGCCTATGAAAAAGCCTGTAATCCCGGGCCCCTTTAAATTCCTTTGCACCTCTTCTCATCAGTGTCTTTTGTTTTGCAAATGTGGCAATCAGCACAAGCAGCAAGCAACCTGCTATTCCATCCACCCGACGGAGTTGAAGTTCTCCCAGCTCAAGTCTCTTTATCGTGGTGTGAGGGGCCTGGAGTTCTATAGGGTAAATAATATATCGTTATTTGGAATACATACATTTCATGTGTATTCCATGTCTACAAAGATCTGTGTAAATGTAGGATGACACAGACTGCGAGGCAAGAAATGCTGAACACATACCTAGAATAGAAACTTTTTCCATGTTAAACTAATAATGATGCAAAGTGTATAATATGTGAAGACTTTAGTCCAAATATCAAATAAACATGTGCGCTTTTATTCAAGAATATAACCAAAGAAAAAAAATCATTCAATTTACATGTTGCTGTCAATGAGTTAAAAACCCAAGCTCAAATGTTAATCAACAGAATGTTGATATGAATTATTGGATAGAACACAGATAAGTACTGCTGCCTTATAACCAAAAGTTTCTGGGTTCAAGTCTGGGTGCTCTGCATTTTGAGAAGTGAGCTGCTATTATCATTACTATAATATAATAAAAACATACATTTGATTTGAGTCTGTAACACCCATTTTAAATTTTGTCTCCTTGTAAAAGTTAGCGCTTTTTAATTATTTAGTTTTATTATGTCAGTGACATTTACGTGGTACAACAAACTTGCCCCTCCCTCTCTGAGTTGATGGTGTTTATCCCCATTCTTTTTACAAGAGCAGCGATGACCATCATAACAACAGATAGCTTCTTCACAGTGCTTTCACTTACTAATAGACAGCTGCACCAGAATATATCTCTGCTTGTCACCATAATTAAAATGGGACTTCCACCTGCAGCTAAAGTCACTAGTGTTTAAAACTCTCAGTGTGTTTTGTTAGCAAAATAGAAACATACATAAGCATCACAAACATCATGGGCCTCTATGCTCTTGGGGTCCCTGGCCAGTGCCCATATGTTAAAATGGCCCTGTGAATTAAGGTTATATAGATGAGAAATGTCAGTTTTAGATTAGTTATAAATTCGCAAACCTTTCTGAAAACATGTTTCACTTGTCATTATATGTTATATATACCCGTACACGAGCCCTTTAGTGGCCCGGTGTTCCTTCTAGAGTTTTTTCCTGCCTTACACTCAATGCAAAGACATCCATGTAGGCACAGGGACAATATTAAAGAAGTTAGATATGAGTTCCAAGTCTGTATCTTTGCTGTAACCACATACAAGAGTTAGACGAAAGAGGTTGAAAGAGGTTGTGCATATTGCAGACTCTCAGGTTATGGTGGTGTACCACTGAATGTTAAAGATGCATCCATGCTAAAGTGCAAACATAAGCAAACAGAACGATTAATGGGCTTCTATATTTTAGATGCTTCCGCTCTTCCACTACAAAGTTTAAAAGCACACTAGTGTTATCTCCAGCTAAAACAGACAACGAAACAAACTAGCCTTAATCAATACTTAATGATATCCTAGCTGTGCCAGCTTCAAATTACTACTTGAGTGTCATAGATGTTAGATCAGGACACTGGAAAATCAAGCTCGCAGAGATGACTTCCAATGATGAGACAAGATGAAATGACTATATTAATAGCAATAGTTTTTGCCATTAAAATGCTTGTTGCACAGAATCTGATGTGATAAAAGTCACACAAGTAAAAAATGAATGTAAAAACATATCATGAGAACACCATTAATTATCATTGAACACTTCAAACATTTAATTTAACAAAATACCTCAACACACGCATGAAACCTACACCCCTTCTAAACTGCAAAGCAAATAAAAGAGAAATAACATCCAAAAGACTCTTAATGCACCTCACAGTGCCATTTTACAATCTAGAAGTCCTTGATAGACCTGAGCAGTTTACTAAATTTAAAAAAGTACTTCTATCAATTTTATCTGTCTAACTTTTCCCATAATATTACCAACATGTGAGTTCTTCTAAAAAACATAAGAGAAGTATGAAAGCCTTGATGTAGGTATTGAAATTATGGTTAACTTTTTAGTCTGTAGAGTGTGCTCCCCTTGACTTTCTCGTATACTCAGACAGAGGAAAAGGTCATCAGAACCACTTCCAGTTGCACAATATTTCTCAGATATGTTATTTCTTTGTTTCTCATCATAACTAATTGATAATATCGACACACAATCATTTATCTCTTTTTATTAATATATTATATACAATATATTAATCAAACTTTATATTAATATGACATTTTTGCACTTAGGGAGGTCAAAAATGGTGGAATTTTTTCATTTTACATATGCATCACCTAGATTATGTGCAAAGTATAAATAGTTGCCGAAAATACAGAAAAAGTGTTAGTATTATATAATGTTTGTTGAAATAAATTGTTATAGGTAAATCTGCATTTAGCTGCATTTAGCTGCATTTAATTATAAATAAAAAAATTATTAAATTAAATGTATTACAAGGAACACAACAGGGATGCAGCAGCTTATTGTTCCCATTACATCTTTGTATTTACATGGCCTGTTCAATGTTTACATTTTATTGTTAAACTGATAATGTATAAATTAAAATAAAATTAATAATAGTTATAGAAAGAATATGTGTTATATTCAATACAGTTTTTAATATCGTGTACTCATTTATATTTGCATTATACAAAAAATTCAGATGGTTGTTTAATTATATAAAATACTACTTCCGGTTGAGTAATTTTTCTCAAATTTTATATCTGTTTGCTTTTTGTCATTATAAATATCTACTGTACAGTATACAAAATTTGAATCATCTATTTGTAATTATAACAATAGTTTACTTGAAAATTACCAAAAGTATTCTGTTAAAGTACCACTTACAGTTGCCGGAAGTGGCCCAAAACTTGATAGGATTCCTTATTTTTGATGTGTGTACAAAATCTCATTGACCTATGGACCTATTGACCACAAGCAGACCCCCGTGACCCTGTAATTAGGATATAGCGGGTTGAATGATGGATGGATGGATGGATGGATGGATGTGTTTACACACAGACAGACAGACATAATTTCAAAAATGGTATTTTCGGAGGAAGTTCTAAAATGTCAGGATTCATCAAAATCTTGAGGTTGAATTGTGTCACGGTTCCTGTACTTTTATTATGCATATGGAAAAGTAAAAAGAGCAAAAAATACATTTGCAGTATATTAAAGTAATCCACTAAACTGTCATACCTGCCCTCAAAAAGAGTGCCACCTACACCACTTAGGTCTGCTAATGTGAATTAATTCAAATCCAGCCAAGACTGTCATTCATCTTGAAAGAAAAAAAAGAAAGCTCTGTGAATGTGACGGGTTGTGTCACATCATTAGTATGTTTGTAAGTTAAAGCTATCTAAAGTCTTTTCTTTTACCTTTATAAATAGTTTTATAAAGGCAGTTATCATTCATGGAAAGGAAGATTGTGAAGGAAAATGACGGGGAGGGGTGAGCTGGAGGCTTCATAGCTGCATGGTGGCACACATCTCAGGCAGGCCAAGCTAGTAGCCCACATAATGCTGCAACTGTGGATAGATGTACTTCTAATTTAGAAGCTTCAGTAAGCTGTAGGAAAGTGAAAAGGGTTGTAGTACTGACAGGAGGGAGAATGAAGAATGTCAGTTAAAACTCAGTTATATGCAACTTTCTGTCCATAGGGAATGTGGTGCATGGCTAACATCATGTTGTGCTCCCTCATTGAAGGGAAAATGAGTGGCAATGGGCAGGATTGGTAATGAAACCCCGTTGCCTTATAAAACAGGTTGATAGATGTCATCTTTTTGCTTTTAGCCTGCTGCTTAGTAGTACAGACCAGAACATAGTTGTGTGTGAGAGGACCAGCGCCCATAAACAATATGGTGGGACTGATTTAGTAAACTGTATGTCTGTTTTTGTAAATAGAAGAGAAGGTCCCTGTTATTGCCATGAATTTTTGTTTAGAAGAATGAATGAAGAAAAGAATCTGTTTTTTTAACTAATTTTTCCATTTTGTCATGTATGTCCCTTCTGGGTGTTTCATTTACCTTTTTTTTTGATGACAAACCACTGATATTCTTTTGTGATTTTGACATATCTTTAAATGAAAACTCACTGGTTTTTGTTCTTATTTTAGGTTAAGTCTCATTTTTCTTCACCACTGATCCTCAGTAATGAACTACAAGATGCCCAAGGTGTGATTGTGCTGGGGTTTAAGGACAAAGGAAAGAATCAAAGGAAAAGAAAAAATTATTTCATCGACATAACCATCTACTTATTATTAAGCTGCTACCAAACTGACAAAATGTAGTAAGAGCGGGAGATGGTTGGTTTAGAAAAATCATAATTTAACATCATAAAAATAGAAATTAAAAATATATTCATATTGCATACGGCTCACTCTGTCTCCTTGAATGACCTCCCTGAGGTACAAGACCACCAAAACACATGCTGGGAACTCTAGATGCCTCAGGGACTATCCTGTTTCCACTGCAGGGAGACATCACAAATGTGAGCACCAGGAGACTCCTAAGAAGTAAACTTGAAACCTGGAGAATGAGAATACCGTATGGCCCAGGAAGATTTCCAAGTATATTTTTATGACCACCATGCCCAGTTACAGTTCTTTTATAGGGATATAAAAGGCCATAAACCAAGGAAGATGGATGCTAACTTGATCATCTAAAAAGACAGGGAGAAACAATGAAAAGTCCAGAGAGACAGGGAAGGGAAACTGTCCTTTTTTTTTCTTTTATTGCATAAAAGAGCCTTTGTACCTAGTCTCAAACACTACAGGAAAGTGTTGTTTTGGTTTAATGGTTGCTCAGTTACTATATATGCATACATACATTCTCAACCCTTTTTAATCCAATTCAGCATAATAAGTGGCTGGAATCTTTGTTGGAAGCACTGGGTGCAAGGTAGGTAACAACCCTGATCACCATTTTCAGTCATCAAGTGCTTTCATGTGCATGTGTCAGCGAATTTAATGAGAAGCATGTAGCCAAACAGGTGAGCAGCTTGTAAATGTCAGCATCCTAAGTATGTGTCCATCCATGTTGTGTCTGGAAGTACAGTACAGCTGCTAGTGATGCCACAGCAAAGTCAGCACATCTGATGGATTAATTCTCAGTGATGGGTTTTTCATTATGCCTATTACAACTCAATTAGGTACTGTGTATTTTTTTAAAATGTAGGATGTTTAAGCACATTCTGTACATACCTGTATTGTATTTTAATAACCCAAATCAGAAAAAGTGATGACGGTATGGAAAATGCAAAGAAAAAAAAAGCACACATTGATTCTTAAATTTACTTTGACTTTTATTTCATTGCAGACAGTATGAACCCGAGATATTTCATGTTTGTCAGGTAAACGTCACTTCATTTGTTAACATACATCCATTCCTGAATTTCAGGCCTGCAACACATTCCAAAAGCATTCACCATTTTGTAATGGCGCCATTCCTTCTCACAACACAGAAAAGACATTTTGGCAATTAAGGTTCCAAGCCACGAAGTATTTCAGGTGTTATTTTGTCCCATTCTTCCTGCAAACACTTCTTAAGGTGTGCAAATGTACGAATTTACGATGCTGCCTGTTCAATACCCAGCTGAGTTCTCTTTCTTGCAGATTATTCTCGGAACACATTAGGGCAGATTAAAAACCTGTGAATTAGTTTAATTTCCAGGAAGAGATAACTGAAATCCAACAAGTGAAGAAATATACAGTGATTGCAGTGTGCCTTTTAAAGACTCAAATGTTGCTATTTCAAATTCATGGATTAACCATATTTTACAAGGACTTTGCTGAGTGTTCTTTATGCAACTCTGGACCCGAAATGCTACACTATATTCAAAATTCATTCAATAAGTAGCAGTGTTCACTAGCAGCTTTAAGTTTGTATATTTAAATTTCAGGTCATACATTTTAAATTTAACTTTTTTTCACTCAAATTTGATTTTATATATTCAAAGTTAACTTTGGATTTGACTTTATGCAGTATATTTAAATCAGTTTTTAGAAATTCTGAATGAACTCCTTATATTTTGGATTTGACAATATATATTTATTCAGATATTAACACCAGATATTTGGTTGGAATGATATAGACAGCAACAAGGTCTTGTCCTATTCAATAAAACACTGAATAGGCCTAAACGTTTGCTTTGTTGAATCGGCAAACAACTTAGCTGTTCTCTTTGATACCTGTCTTAGCTTTTGAAACATATATTACCACATTCTCTAAAATCTGTTTTTTCCAGCTTAAAATAATTGGAAATTCTGTAAAAATGAAGATACTAAGAAGTTAATATATTCATTTATTTCTAGTAGAACTGACTACTATTATTCATTATTCACAAGCTGTTTAAATTATTAGCAGCATTCAGTTAATGCAAAATCCTGCTGAAACAATCACGCTAGAAGCAGAAACAGGACCACATCACACCTCTCCTTATGTCTTTCCATTTCCTTCCAGTTAAGCATGGAGTTAATTTCAAAATCTTTTCTTTATATCACCTAATGCATACTAACCAGAGTGCACATTATCATTTAAAGATGTCAATATATAATGGGGTTCCAAGAACTTTTAAAATGTGGGAGGTCAAGCTTTTATTTACAGTGCCCCAGAGCTAAATACTATACCTGTTACAGTAGACAGTGAAAGCCAGGGGTTTAGTTTCTCCCAAAATGCATCTGACTACATTTTTTGCTTTCCTTTCTATTTTGTCAATTGATCATATCACATTTAAAATTTTAATAGACTTATTAAATTAGACTTAGACTTAAATTATTTTACATATTTATTTATGTTAATCAATTTGAAATTGTTTTTTTTTACCGTGTGGTTGACCCTAATTTTTTTTACATATGTACATTATGTAATTTGTATTACAGTTGAAGCCTCTTACAGCACTCTAAGCCTTCCCTTAGTGAAGATTGCAATACAAAAATAAATGAAATTGATTTCATGCCTTCCAGTATGCACAGTGCCATCCGTATTCTCTATTGCTGAAACAATGTAGCTCAGCAATATGTTGTGTTTCCTGTTGAAATCATATGCTGGGACTGCAGTGTAGCAAAATGTGTGCCTTATGTTTGACTAGTATATACCTCCTCGCCTGTTATAAAGTGTGTAATGGAGTGTGTCTAGTATATACCTTGCAAGTTGAGGAATAGCATATGTGTTATAAAAAGTTGATCTCTTTGTGCTTCCTACTGATTTTGCAATTTCAGCCTCATACTGTCCCTGTATTTATTACATACACCAGAACAATGTCCCAAATCCCCACTATAGCCCTCGTATGTTCACACTCAGTGTCAGGGTTGACTTCTACAGTGGTTAAATATCCCTCCCCCCTTCTTATATGTATTACTCTCACTGACAGGATAGAACACCAAAGCAAACAAGAGATCAGGTTTACACTTTTACACATGCATTATACATTAATAGTGTCTAACTTAACACTAAAATTACCAAAGCCTACAAAAAAACTCCACCTTAAATCCCTTCGCACCTCTCCATCAGCGTCTTTTGTCTTGTAAATGTGCCGATCAAGACAAGCAGTAAGCAGCCTACTATTCCATCCCCCCATCACTGCAGAACAGGCACAAAGTTCTCCCAGTTCCAAGTGAAGTGCTGGAGTTTTAGAATGGAAATACTATATCGTTATTTGGAAAAAATGCATCTCATGTGTGTTCCGTTTCTACAGAAACGTTTTTCATATTTTAGTAAAAAATGACAAAATATAGACATAAACTATATACCGTGTAAAGCCTGAAGTCCAAAGATCGAATAAACACTTTCTCAAAAGGTTCAAGGATGACACAACAGCTTCCATGGTGCAGTGGCAAGAGTTGCTGACTTGTAGATATATATATAGATAGATAGATACTTTATTAATCCCCAAGGGGAAATTCACAAGAGTCCCCGGTTCGATCCTGACTGTCTCGTATATTTACCGTTTTGAGTAGTGAGCTGCTCTTATTGTTAATATTATACAATATTATACAATAAAAACATACATTTGATTTGCATCTGTAACGAACAGATCGGGTGTAAATTTATCTCCTTCCCCTCCTGAGCTGACCCTAAATAACAGCACCAACATAAATTCACACTCGATCTGACACTGTTTCAAATAATATTGCATTAGTGCAATGATGTTTTCTAATTGGTACTATTCAGGTCAAATAATGATTTCTTCAAAATGTCACATATATTTGTCTCTTTCTTTTTGTAGAAACGGAACACACATGAGATGCATGTGTTCCAAATAACGATATATTATTTCCATTCTAAAACTCCAGCACTTCACATGGAACTGGGAGAACTTTGTGCCTGTTCTGCAGCAGTCGGGGCATGGAATAGTAGGCTGCGTGTTGCTTGTCTTGATCGGCATATTTACAAGACAATAGACGCGGATGGAGAGGTGCGAAGGGATTTAAGGTGGATCGGATTTTTTCATAGGGTTTGGTAATTCAAATGTTAAAGCTTCTAATGTGCTTCTAATCGCTTTCCTCTCCATATTGGCTAAAACCTACAAACTCATTCATCTACTCTGATCTCCTACAAAAGTCACGTCAATCCATCTTCTTGTAGCAGTTTTATGCTGTCCTTAGTTTAATGTTTTTTCTGTTCAGAGTGAAGGATTTGCTATTTTCAACCCTGTTGTGACTGGTTTGTGCATCCACTTTCAGCACCCTAGCCTATAACATTACACTTTACCACCATCCTGTTCAGTAGTAAAACAAGTGACACAGGTTGCAGGTCTAGAGGTGCATTCCTCTAGGATTTAAATATCTGTTGCTCTGCTGCAATTCAAGGTCAATGCTTCAACCAATTATCTGATGGGTTCACTTGTTCAATCTGTTACATTATACAGTATGTGGCCTTCTTGGTATCATGAAAAGGTAAATGAAAAAATAAAGCAAATATGCCAATTTTCATATTAAGGTGACAAGCCACTGTGAGCTCCTGAATAGTGTGTAATTTGTATTGATTCTTCACGTGTGTGAGATGGTTATTTTAGAGAAGCAACAACATTTTCCTTGAGAAACTCTATTTTTTGGTGTTTTGACGATGGTACTAAAAAAATACTAGATACTGTAAGTCAAAGCTCTCAATAGCCCATAAATGATTAACTTGCATGAGGTCTGGTGATTGGAATAGATATATACTTTGCTGTCCTATACTTCATACCTTTCATTGATTACTGATGCCCTGTGGACTGGTCACATTGCCCTTATGAAAAATTTCATTAGAGTGAAAAAAAAAGAAAAGCAGACACCATAAATTAAAGCAGTTGGTGAAAATCCCATTGCATTTATTTACATGTATCTTGTTTACTATGGAAATACAGGGACTTGAAGAAAAAGCACCCACAACAGAGTCTGCAGAACACCTCTGCGGGAAACATGCATGTAGTTAATATACACACAACAACAACAACAACATTTATTTCTAAAGCACATTTTCATACAAACAATGTAGGTCCAAGTGCTTTACATGATGAAGAAAGAGAAAAAAGACAAAATAAATAATTAAAATTAGGGAGCACTAATTAACATAGAATAAAAGTAAGGTCCGATGGCCAGGGAGGACAGAATAAAAAAAAAAAAAAAAAAAA
>JANRMT010062804.1:3871264-3958158 GCA_026402145.1 Polypterus bichir lapradei
ATAATAAAAAAAAAAAAAAAAAAACTCTAGATGGCTGGAGAAAAAAATAAAATCTGCAGAGGTTCCAGGCCATGAGACCACCCAGCCCCCTCTAGGAATTCTACCTAACATAAATGACCTCAATTAGTCCTCACTGTATTTAGGGTTCACATGGAAGAATTTGATGATGATGGTCATGTGGACTTCTGGCCTTTAATCCATCAATGCAGGAACATCCTGGTGCTTTGATTAGGTGGTGGTGTTGCAGATCGCCACCACAGAAAGCCGGAAAAAGAACAGCAGAGAAAGTAGGGGTTAGTACGGATTTTGGAGCCACCATGAATAATAATGATAATTAACTGAATATACAGAGCATCAAGATTTAACTAAGATAAAGCTATGAGAAAGCCATGTTAAAGTAATGAGTTTTCAGCAGTGTTTTAAAGTGCCCTACCGTATTAGCCTGGCGAATTTCTATCGGTAAGCTATTCCAGATTTTAGGCGCATAACAGCAGAAGGCCGCCTCACCACTTCTTTTAGGTTTAGCTCTTGGAATTCTAAGTAGACACTCATTTGAAGATCTAAGGTTACGATTTGGAGTGTAAGGTGTAAGACATTCCGAAATATAAGATGGAGCGAGATTATTTAAGGCTTTGTAAACCATAAGCACTATTTTAAAGTCAATTCTAAATGGCACAGGTAACCAATGTAGTGTCATCAAAACTGGGGTGATGTGCTCAGATTTTCTTTTCCTAGTTAGGATTCTAGCAGCAGCATTCTGCACTAGTTGCAATCGATTGATTTCTTTTTTTGGTAGTCATGAGAGGAGTGCGTTACAGTAATCTAGCCGACTGAAAACAAAAGCGTGAACTAATTTTTCAGCATCTTGCATTGTTATAAGAGGTCTAACTTTTGCTATATTTCTTAAGTGAAAATTGCTGTCCTAGTAATCTGATGAATATGTGATTTAAAATTCAGGTCAGAGTCATAGTTACCCCTAAATTCTTTACCTCCGTCTTGATTTTTAATCCTAATGCATCAAGTTTATTTCTCATATCCTCATTATATCCATTATTGCCAATCACAAGGGATGATGAAATGTTTACAGCCTGAAAATAAAGGCAGTATTCGGCAACATTGATTTCATACATGACTAGAGATCAGTTCCTGTGCAGTAAAAAATGTGAATTACAGGTAGCTCTTATTTGTAGTTTATAGTGCATGTGTCTTGTCTCTCGACAAAATGAACACAAATGCTGAAAACTGCAAAATCAAGTATCATGCTGGATTTCCAAAGCTAGAGAACAATACAACTTCAGATGTTCATTCATAATCATTTTATATACCAGGGGATCCCAACCTGGGGTACAACAAAGAGGAAGGCTGTGTTGCAATTTACCAAAACTGTGTGAGGGGCCTTGTCCAACTTTATTGTGGTGCATTTGGTATCTTGCAGTGTGCTGTGTGGTCCATGGCCGGCTCTCCCTATAGCATGGAGGTGCCCCGGATACCAGCAGGGAATCATGGACAATGGTGTTTTCCTCTACAGCCCTGCTGGATACCACAGAGGCCAACAGAGGATGCTGCAAGGAGGCCCAGAGAGTTGTTTGTGCCCAATAACCCGGAAGTGCATCTTAGTCACAGCGACAGGAGAGATGACGTACTTCCGGGGTAAAGAAAAGGACTTTTTATCTGACCCGGAAGTGATAGGAGATCACATGGACTGGGGATTGGAACACTTCCGGGTCAGGGATTATAAAAGGATTGTGGGAACTCCCAGACAATGAGCTGAGTTGGGAGGCAGGGTGGCTAAGCGTCTGGGAGTTTGGAGGATTGTGATTGTGATTGGTTTATTTGAGAATTGTGGAGAGGAGCGTGCTTTGTGCACTTTATTATTATAATAAATCTTATTATTGGACTTTTACCTGGTGTCTGACGAGTGGTCTGAAGGTTCAAGGGGTCGAGAGGACCTTAATGTGTCACAGCTGTCATTGTTAGATCATTTATTAGTTTGAGTTCCCGTTCTATGATATGAAAAGAATCAAGTATTGTGCGCACATTTGTTACTTGTGAATGAGTCACAGAAATGCATGTTCTTACAGAATCCTTGTTGCAGGCAGAATGTTCGTTAAGGGGAATAACTTTTTTAAGAGAATGGAATTTGGACCTGGCAATGATCCATAGAGTAGAGTGAGGTCTACTATTGATTTTGATGCAAGCCCTGATCTTGAAACGCGACTGATTTCAAGGATTGATTAACATTTTTGCCATATGAGAACAAGGTGTACTGAATTGGATGCAACACCTGCAGCTTACACTCAGGCCATCTCTCCTGCTGGTAGTCCTGGCAGTAGTACAGCAATTTTAACAGTTCATCGCATCTGGTTTTGAACTGCATTGCAGGTGTTATCAGGGGACAAAGCTTGATGACTTTGCTCCATTGCTTATCAGCACACTGTCATCCATTGCTTCACGTGGTTCACCAATCCTCCAAACCCCTCAATCGTTGACCACATTATTTACTCATGGTGCTTAATGCTTCGTGGTACACACCAACCCCTGGATCATCAATCGAGTGTCTAAGCTACATGGGAGACACATTTCCAAGATTATGGATATTTATAAAAGTTGATTGCTTAGTTTATATTTTAATTTTATGCATTGAGTTAAAAGGTTATTTTTTGAGTTCAATTTGTTCACCTGCAGTACTGTGTGTGGTTCAGAAATTAGAAATTTGACTTCTTCATCTTCAAATGTGATGTTACTTTTGTAGGGGGTGCAATTATAAACAAAATGTTTTCAAGGGGTATGTGAAATAGAAAAGATTGGGACTACTGGTATACACATTGAAGAGGTGGGCTGCAGAATTCTTTTGGAGCATGATGTCTTAAAAAGAAAATTGAAGGTCTGGCCTTCGAAACTGACAAAGAATAAAATGTGTAAGGTGTAATGGCAGTTTAATGAGTGAGATAACAGGGATTAGTAATGGGTAAATGGAATTCATTCTTTATGAATTAAAATGTGAGCAAAGTCTAAACATGTTAGGTACAGTGTACCCAGAATGTTGACTCCTTAAATGATACATTACCTTATTCAATGTTCCAAAGCAGAATTTGAGCAGTATTTAAACCGGGTGAAATTCCCAGAATATTTAATTGAAAAGGGTCAAAAGCAACTTAGGCTAATCGGGCAGAGCTTGTATGTTTTACTGTAAGACCAGCTATGTAAAAATTATCACTTTCTTTCCCAGTTAACCTGGCTAACTGCAAAATGCAATGTGATGAATTTTTTTGCTTATAGAATACAGTATATACATGAGCTGCTTATTGTACAGTTTTCAGAATTGACTATTAGACAATTAACCTTTCATTTCCTTTTTTAATTTAATATGATACACTGCAATTATATACTAGTTGCTTTAGGTTAATAGTGCTGTACCATAGCTATTAAGGATACATTTGCCAACATTTGGAAAGAAAAAATAAGTTCTGCTTGGTTGGGCTTACAGATCCATAGTGTGCCAATATTCCACATAATGTTTCAGCTTGCATAAAATACATATGGTATCATATAATGCTGGAATGCTCACTGTTTAACATTATTAGAGCTCTCTGATATTGTTAGCACACATGCCGAGCAATACTCCAAGAATGCCAGAGCTAATTGCCAATTAAAGTGTTTTGCTATTTCCTTCACATTGTAAAAACTGTGGTTGTTACTAAGCGAGGGCTTGATTATCACAAAAATGTTCCACTTTTTTATGCGTATTATGTCTTGCCATTTTTTGTTAGCAAAATGCCAGCCTTCTCAATATGTCACTTTATTTGTGTGTCCTTCTCTTTGGTACTGCCGCTCTATCCCCATCTGCTTTAATACGCAAGGTCTTGAACTTGCCATTCAAAAGCAGTTTCCTACTTTGCATCTCACTCCTGTTACAGTCTGTCTTTGATTTTAGTGTGTAAAGTTCAAGTAAGTTATTTATATATTTAACATTTTTGAATATGTAAATTATATTAAAATACCAGAATGAAACTTGAAGAAATAAGAAGGATGAGCAAAAATTGAACATCACATTTCTGCTTCATGCCGAATTCTAATTTGGAGCCAAGTAAGACAGGCACTGTAAGCCATTTCCTAAAATTAGGAAGTTGCCAGCAGCACTGACTGAGGGCAAGCGGCTTGAGAAAACCTGAATATGCACTTTAATTCAGCTAAGGTTTTTCTTACATATTGCCCTTGACTCAAGAAGGGCTCAGAGCTGTTTTGTGAGCAACAAATATGATGAATAATTAGTTTGTCACTATAGTTTACACTTTCATTAATTATATAAACATAAATGTAATTTTTGTTATATTTATGATATTTTACAACGTAGATTCTTAGATGTATTAATAATTTAAGCTTGTACCAAGGACACAAGGCACTATATGAAATGCAGAAAAGGGCTTTTTGAAAAGTAAACATCTAGAAAGAAACTAGAGAGGAAGATTAGAGCTAATGTTAGTCAGGTCTTGCCAAAATATTCTGGGTGCTGAAAGAAAGAGGGTTGTACTATATATGGAGTGGTATCACTTGCTGGGCAAATGTTATAAATAAACACATATAAGGTAATACGAGTGAATGTTACAATACTCTGTCGCTGCATTTTATTGTTTCTTTATAACTTTGTCATAGCTTTATGTGGGTCTTACTCTGGAGTGTTGACCAGGGAAGACAGTTAACCAAGAATGAGATGTGGTCATTGCAAGTCAAGGGATCAAAACTGTGAGATCAGAAGTAATCAAAATCTAAAATAAAAAGGAGCAAGATGTTGAGCCAAATATTTTTAAAATCAGAAGCACAACCCTAGGACCTACTTGAGTTCAGAAGTTAATGTCGCTAAGGAACACATTGTCAATAGTTGTATCCACTGAAGATTAGTGCATTAAGTGGCTTCTGTAATGTCAACAGTATGATGATTGTGCTCAAGGTATGCCTCTAAATGAGATTGCATAAATAAAGAAAACAAGATGTGAGCAAATTTAAACTTTGCCAAATTAAGTTAAAACAAAAAATGTTGACAAAGTACATGTGCAATGCTACTTCAGGTGGAAGCTCCTGTCACACTTTACACAACTGTTGTTATGGTTCTGCCTTTGTCCAGAAACGGCTCCATAAGCTTTATGACCTTAGTGTCGGAAAGTCTTTCTCCCATGGGATGACTGCGATCTTTTCCTGAATAAGGAGTGGCATTGCACATGTACTTTGTCAGCATGCCTGTGTCGATCAAACACAGGAAGCTCTACAGTCTACTTGTGACTTTACACTGTAGGAAGAGAAGTAAATAAATCAAGGCAAATAACATTCAATCTGGCTTTTATATAAGTAACATATATTTTTTTTACAGTAATCCCTCGCTATATCGCACTTCGACTTTCGCGGATTCACTCTTTCGCGGATTTTAAATGTAAGCATATCTAAATATATATCACGGATTTTTCGCTGGTTCGCGGATTTCTGCGGACAATGGGTCTTTTAATTTATGGTACATGTTTCTTCAGTTTGTTTGCCCAGTTGATTTCATACAAGGGACGCTATTGGCAGATGGCTTAGAAGCTACCCAATCAGAGCATGTATTAGAGCATACCTGCTTGGTTGGTATGCTGTAATGTTGGAGAAGTTTCCAGAGGGTCTCCCTATCCACACTATAGAAGGCCTTCTCATAATCTACAAAGTTGACATAAAGGAAAGAGTTCCATTCCATCGACTGCTCAACAATGGTGTGAAGTGTTGCTATTTGGTCCATGCAGGATCTATCCTTGCGAAAGTAAGCTTGCTGGTCACTTAGTTTAGTGTCAACTTGGTTCTCCATCCTGTTCAAAATAACTCTGTTTAGGACCTTTGCAGGTTTGGACAAAAGGGTGATCCCTCTGTAGTTGTTGATGGTGCAATTGTTGAGGTCACGTTTCTTTGGACGTTTGATGATGTATCCTACTTTCCAATCTGCCAAAAACAGAAGCAAAATTCAGCAATAAGAAAATATACCAGTAACAGCGCACTGCACATACGCTTGACTTGAACATTCATAGTTTCCATACTCTTTCACTGTACATTTAGCATTCATTTGCTCAGAGGATGATGTACTTGCTGCTTCCAGAGCAGCTCTTCTTTTCTTCACCCTAGAGGCCCGCTTCTTCTCTTCTTTCGTCGGCATCTTTTTGCATTAAAACTGATTAAGTCAGTGTTTGTGTTGCAATTACTTAGTATGTTTTCCTTAATTTTTCACTTAAGCTGGCACTTAAATTATTCTTGAGGCAGATTGAAGACTTAAGATATGAAGAGGTAGAGGAAGTGACAGCGAAGATGGTAGGGATGAGAACGGTGCCTGTACACATGCGCCACATGGCCACCCTGCTGAGAGTTGATTCTACAATAAAATAAAAATAAAAAGAGGAATCACCTTGGAGGTCAATCATCACCCTGAAAGTGGATAGTAGATGTCACGTAGTATATGTGTACCAAATTTCAGGTCAATAGTTCAAACAGTTTGTGAGCTACAGGTGATTTAAAATCCTGGACAGACAAACAGACAGCCACGGTAGTGTATTATATAAGAAGAAAACTTTTAGATATGACAATCAATGAACCACTGCTGAGATAATTTCTCTAAACTCTCTATAAAAGCTGAGGGTGGTACCAGCGGAAGTCATGTCAGGTTGGACTCAGCACTTGAAGTTTCACTCACAAAACCCAAGAAATAGTAAATAATAAATAAACAGAACAATTGTAATAAAAATACATAAATACAATAGGCACATGAAAAATAATACTTTAAAAAATAAACAAAGAAGACACAGAACCGATAAATAAACTGAAGCCACTGAACACAACTTGGCTGTAACATAATAGCCTGAGCCTCAGATAAGAAAAATGTCCTTGTTTGTGTTGTTACAGTGACTCATATTTGATGTTGCTGAATTGGTGCCTTTACAACTATTTGTTTCAAGTTAAATCAATATTATAAGCCAACTTAAGGCCTTCCAAGTATACACAGTGTCATGTGCATTCTCTATTGTTGAAAAAAATTAGCTCAATAATATGATGATGGGACTACAGTGTCATAAAATCTGTGTCTAATGTATAAATAGTATATACAATACCTCCCTGTCTATTCTGAGGTGTATATAAGAGTTTTTGGGCTAGCACAGCTAGATATAAAATAACCTATTTTTTAGGGAGTGTTTGCAACCTTGCAGAATATAAGAATTTATAAAAGATGATAAATACAAAAGGAAAAAAAAAAAAAAATTTCAAAGGGCCTTTTAACCTTCATAGTGTTACATTTTTTTCTCGACAAAACATGTAAAAAGCATTGCATTTTTTGGCTTGAAAAATAACATTTATTAAATCTGATCTGTTTTTTTTTTTTAATTTTATTTATTTTATTGCAGTTATTCCATACAAATCAATAAACCTTTACAAAAAGTAGGATTGAGAATAAGTTGACCCCCACCTCTGAGAGAGAGAGCAAGGCCATCTGATCTTTCTAAACATGCAAAATACTAAAAGTACAAAGTCAGAAGTATTAACAATAATGAATAATAATAAAAATAATGCTAATATTGTATATACTGTCAAAATGTGTAATTTCTGTGGAATATTTTGAAGCATAATGAAATACACAATTCAGTGTCACTGTGTCATAGATGGGGCAACAGTAGAGTGACTCCTTGTAGATTTTCTTTTGAGACTGATCGGCTTTTGAACAGCAAACTGCACCTGTGCGATTGACACAAGCGTCTCTTTCAGATTCATCGGAATCACTTTCAATTTCATTGTCCATTTCAATTTCACTTCCTGAAGACAGAGTCACTTTGTCATAACTGCTCATATCACTGTCAAGAGAGTGCAACACCTGGCCTGCTGAAAAATGTTTCTTTGTCATTGTCATTGATGTCATTATGAGGCTAGGAGAAGACATGTCTGCACCTTTGCTGGGGTAACACTAGTGCCTGTCATTTACGCAAAACACATCTATATTGTTTCCTGAATATCGCATGGCACTAACGCTATTGGCACTTTTACAGCCTGAGTAATCATAACACTTATGCGTGATGCGTCTATACAGTTGCCTGAGTGATGCTCAGAACTAATACTTTTAGCACTGCTTTTACAGTCCAAGTGTTGCTTGGGTCTAACGCTAAGGAGGTTAATATAATAAACAAACAAATAAATAAATAAATAAATAAATACAATCTTTTTATAGGGTGGCTTGCCAAGGCCAAATACTGGTTCAGGTGCCCCAGTGTGTTTCTTCCACATTTACCTATGAGTCCATACAGGGTAAAATTGATTCAATAATTAGATGGATGGGCCCTCCTTAGTGTTTACAATCTCAGCATTCTGTGCAAATAACTTCACTAGGCTGAGAAATACCACTTACATATACATCCCTGCAGATTTCTGTACAAGCAATGAGTAGCTAGGTTTTTCTGGCACCTAGGCTAGTGATGATTGTGTTTCAATTTGCAGGTCTCAAATGGTAGATTATGGATATCGAAAGTTTACCTTCAGACTTGGCAAGATTTTATAGGGTCATCATTGAGGTTTCAGCGATAATTTTTAAATGTGCTCATTACTACAAATGTTTTGCATGCAGATGATAAAAAGTACTAAATAAAGTATGTTCAGTTTGACACGCACTAGTTAATTTCTCTCACAGCTATGAAAATGACATCCATTCAACAATGCACTAAGTGCACAACAGAAAAAGGAATAAAACTCAGATGTCACAAGTGATGATAGTTTTAAAATCCTACTGAGAAATACTGCAGTTGCATAGTGTCTTCATTTATATACTGACCACTTGTCCAGATGTATTGTTTGGGCATTGTGAAGCAAAAGCAACCCTTGGAGGCCATCGGTACTAATGCATAACAATAATGAGTATTTATAATTAGACATAGTGTACTAATTATCATTTCTCTTTCTGCATTACACGGTCTCAGGCAGCCAAAACCAAACTTGGCAGAGTGAAATGAGGTACTGTGTATGAGACCATAAGTGGAACATACACACGGGAGATTGGCTCTCAATTAGCAAACAGAAAGCAGATAATGAATGTTGGTGTGATTGTGCTGTGGAGGGTCAAGCACAAGAGCTTTAAGAGTCCCTCGATGATGAATCATAGAACTCATACTCAAAAATGACTTCTTTGCATAAAATACTTGCTGTTATGCAGGCAGACTCAAAGGAATGAGAGTTCTTTGCAACTTATCATATTAATTCATCCATCTATTTACTAAACTCTGTTATTTTTCTATCCATTGTAAAAATCATTTTAGTCAAATGCTTGGGTTGCAAAGGAGTGAACCTAATCCTGACAACCTCTGTAGAACAAATCTTTGACAAAGTACCAGTTTACCTCAGGACACATTTATAGTTACTTCTAGATTGTGTCATTTTATAGATCCAAATCTCCTTAACCTGCATGAGCAAGGAGAAAATGTTTCTATCCTGAGAAAAACTCACAGAGCTGCAGCATGAGCATTCAATCATTCAATTCAGAGATGTGAAGCTAGATATCTGAAACTTTGAGGCTGTAAGGATAACCAGCATCCCACAATACCTGTCATTGTATCACATACCAAGTGATGCACAGAAAAGTAACCCACAAATCATAGGGTCCACTCACACCTAAGCACTTTTCTAGTATTTTAGCACTAGACTAGAATGCTCCTAAATGGTGTGAAGTAATTTGAAGTTATTTTCAATTACTCTATTCACACATAAGCGTTTTAGCAGCAAAGAGTCCCTTCCTGAATGATCCAGTAAAGAAGCAGCTCAAATGAATGAGTAAAAGAAAAACAAATGCCAGCATCATCATGCATATGTGTGCCTTGGTCATCTAGTGACAGCTATTCAGGTCAAGGTCAAGTATACTCGTGGCTTGCAATGAAGTGACAAGAATTTAACTAATGTTATAGGTATATATTTAGTTTTAATCAGGTTAAAGTTTAATTGTACCACAGAGCTGTCACTCCTGACTCGCAATGCCAACTGTATGGGATTCATATGTGCTCCCTGTGGATTTCTGGATTGAGCGGTAGCAGTGTGTGTGCTTAACTGCTGACGACAACCTGTTTTAACACTGAATACTGGAAATGTGTCAGTAAAATTTCTCAATTAAGAACAAAATGGTGAAAATATTCTTCCCCATTTTCCATCTCCAGTCCAAGTCCTGGGATATGAACACCATCCATTATACCACCAGATCAGATTGTTTCAAAATACCTTTATCAAATAAATAAATTAAAATAGAACAGATAATTTAATAATATGTTTCTATTACTGGATTGAACACAGCACACTTGTTTCTAGTTTTGTGTACAGTTGGGCCTTAAAAAGAATCAACACACTATCCAGTACATTTGCTTCTTGCCTTACACCCAGTACTGCTGCAATAATTACTCGCTCCCTGTGACCCTAAACTGGTGTGAACACTAGGGGGTGCCACCGAACCCTGAACTCCAGACACAACTCTTCCAGTGCCATAACAGGTCTTATATTCAGCTTGGCACAACACAATGATATAAATCATAGAATTAGTGACTCTCCTGTCTCCTTCCACTCCTGTTCTGTGAACATCATCCTCTTTTTACTAATTTACTACTAGAGGCAGATAAGGCATCTTCTTTTATCTGAGACCCATGAGTATTTTACGTGTAAGAAAATTGCCTATCAGAAGCACTTCCAGGCTAGATGAGAGTCCCTCAAAGTAGTTATAGTATTCGCATGCAGCTTTCCTTGGCAGCACCCAAATACCCTAAGGAACACACATCAGGACTACAACTCCCAACATGCCCTGTGGGAGTTGACACATGGGAACTACACCAGAGGGATACCGTCACCCTATGTAGAGGGAGAACACTTGACCACAGAAAGCAGTCTCCCTTTGTCCTTCCATTATGGCCTCCTGACTGGGAAAGGTACCAACAACCAACACAGTTGGGGTTGCCTGTCCATCTGTTATAATGATCACACTGGCCAAAGTAAATTTACTCCTCAGTACAAGCAGGATAAATAAATTTGAATGTACGGCTTAAGCATTTCTAATGTGAAGTGCCTGGGACCAGAAGTATTTCGGATATTTTTGGATTTTGGAATATTTCCATATACATAATGACATATATTAGAAGTGGGACTCAAGTCAAAACATAAAATTTATTTATGTTTCATATACACCTTATGCACTTAGCCTGAAAGTAGTTTTATATAATATTATCAGTAATTTTGTGCATGAAACAAACCATCAGCAGAATACCTGTAACAGCTGTTAAATAATGGCAACAACAAATGATAGCCGGCTTTCAGTCTTCACCTATGATAGTGTATTTTAATTAAAAAGTTGTGATACACAGAGGATGAGCATTAAACAGTGTGAATAATTCATGTAGGTATTTGTATTCATTTTCAGTTTCCTAATAAAATCTTAAAATTTTTGGACCACAGCTTTTTTTTTTAATAAATCCCCCCTCCCCCCTTATAAAAGAACATTCTTGACCTTTAAAAGCCTCAACCCAATTTTTAAGCCTGTGCAGGCCTGAAGCCTAACTTTTCAGTTGGGGTTAGGCTGCCTGGAGCTAGGCCAATCTAGTGAGCACAGGCTTAAAAATAGGAGAGATATGTTTTTATAGGCCTGCATCTCTGTTTTGAGGTTTTTGTGTGCAGGATCATAACAATGTGTATGACCTTTCTGAAGTGTAAGGAATATACCAAGGTTAATTTTTCTAAATGTATTAATCAGTTGCATTGCTTGACAACATTAATTATGCATTAGTCATAAGATAGATATGATGAGATATATAAAATTCCCATGCATGTTGGATGTTCCATGGTTGCTCAAGCAATGTTCACCTTAGCCTAGAAAAACCTATTTTGACATTTTTTCATTTGGTAAATTTTGCATTCTGTGCCTGATTGGCTTATTATTTGCTTTGGAAAAAAATAAAGTTTTAATTGTTACTTTTATTAGCAAACTCACTGTCTAATTATGGATCCTCTTCTTTTGGTATCCCAATAAGAACAACTAAATTTACCTCCAACATGTAATCTGTAATATTTAGAATGGTCTCAGTTCTCCATCCTCAGATTTGGCAACAGCTGTCTACTAATGGCCAGATGGACTGCATGTAAAGAATTATTGTAATTCTACTGCATAGAATGCAAAGGATTGTGGTTTTTCAATAATCTTCAGAAAATCAATTAGAAATACACCTGTTACTTGACACCTAAACACAAGAGAATGCAAAAACAAGTGATAACCAAACAAATTTCTGGTGCCTTTTGTCATAAGAACAATACTATATAAAAACATTACATCAAAAATGAATTGAACCTGATGCTTAAAATTATCCACATTCATTATTGCAGTATATAAATGAGTCCAGGAGCACTTGGTTTGCTGCTAAAAATGATATTAGTATTATTTTATGATAAATATGGAGTAGTAAGAGTCCACTTGAGGTACTGTATTAAATATTGTAACATAATATATGCCATAGACCAATTAAGCTTGTGCGAAATTTAATTTGAGTGCCTAAACCTGAATGTTGCTAATGTAAAAAAAGATTTCTGTTAATGCGCAGAGACAAAAGTACGTTTGTTCTGATAGAAATTTGGGGGCAGTGGAATGGTGAGCTACAGAGGCCTAAATTTGAATCTGACTTGGGACTCTTCCTATGTACACCTTGAATGTTCTCCTTATGCATGTGTGGTTTTTCTTCCCATTTCCAAGTGATGTACATGTTGGATAATTGAATTGAATATGGTTCCCTGGGAAATAATGTCCTTTGTTGGACTGGACTCATGTCCAGACCATGTTCCTATCTAATACCTCATGCTACTGTAATAATCTCTGACCCTTGCAACACTTAATTGGGTGAATGCACCTAAAAATAATACCTTTTAAAGAAAATTTTAGTTATGTATTGTGTTGTGTATGGTTGAATGAATCATAAAGACTTGGACACTGTTTCCAATACATATTGAACTGCAAATTTCTTCTCAGGGGCAGGAAAAATAATTAGCATTCATTACAAAACTCGAGACATTCAAAGTTCCTGCTCATGCCGTTGAATCTACTGCAGCTCTTTGTAGCACATATGCAATGATTAAAGGCTATGGTGGATGATGGAACAATATAATTTTAATTACTTTTTATGTTTTGTTCTGTATATTTGCATTACATTTATTTAATTAGAAGACCCTTTAATCCAAAGTACTTTATGAAATATCCATCCATCCATTATCCAATCTGCCATATCCTAACTACAGGGTCACAGGGGTTTGCTGGAGCCTATCCCAGCCAACACAGGGCACAAGGCAGGAAACAAACCCCGGGTAGGATGCCAGCCCACCGCAGGATGCACACACACACACCAAGCACACACTAAGGACAATTTAGAATTGCCAGTCCACCTAACCTGAAACAGGTCACCATAATTGAGTAAACATCAGTTTGGGGGATTGTTTTGGAACAAGTGTTACAGGACAAGGTTGCAAAACTGAGCATCACTAGTGAAGAGCTTTAAACACAAGCAAATACTAGACTAGTTAATCTACCCGTACTTACACAGACCTGTCAAAGCCATTGTCAATCAGACAGATAATCATAAAACAAGAGAGTCTTCAAATGCTTCTCAAAAACACAGAGAGAGTCAGCAGTTTGGATGGAGGTAGGCAGTGGGTTCCACCAGTTAGGAGTTACACATGAAGTGTCTGTATTGAGATTTGGTTCCATGAAGACATGGAAACACAAAAGTATTTCCATATACTGTACATAGGTGCTAACCCATTGACTACTCTTCAGGCAAGCTTCAAGTATATGAAGTTAATGTATACTGCTATAAAGAGCTACTGTACCAACCTAAAAGAAGATCTGACATGTGCCTATCTCATCTGGGTAAACACTTTGAATTATGTGTAGCTGCTTGGTAGCACGCAGGTAAATGTCACTTACCAGTAGAGAGCTGCAGTAGTCCAGATGTGACAAGACCAATGCCTGGACCAGCAGTTGCGCTGCATACTCTGTCAGAAATGGTCTGATCTTGTGGATGTTAGACAGAGTGAGTCTGCATGAATGAGACAGTTGTAAGATGGTCACTGTAAAAATGATGGTAATCGATCACCACCCTAGGACTGTGTACTGACTGGATGTGTGTTAGCAATAATAAGTCTAACTTTACAGAGATAAAGTGTTAAATAGATGGGCTGGCTGGGATAACACGGATGCCCATCTTTGTCAGGTTTAGCTGGAGGTGGGGCTCTTTTATCCTGGTTGAGATATCATTGAGACGTACAGAAATTCTACCTCATACAGTGTAGTCCTCTGGAAGTATTGACAGGTACTTCTGAATATCATCAGCACAGCACTGTGTCACATACATGCACATGGGAGGCAGTTAAAGGGCTCAAAAGAGGGTAATTCCATGCTGGACCAGAGGATGGCAGAACGCACTGATCCTTTCTCTCTTTCCTCATCAGACCAACCACGGGAAATTCCACCTGGGTATGATGATGTCACTTTCAGTTCCGGACCTGATGACTTCACTTTCCGTTCCTGGGCTGATGACATCATTTCTGGTTTCAGGCCCGATTACATCACTTCTGGTTCCTGTCCCAGTAATGTCACCCCCCCCCCCCCCCCCAATTCAGCTTTAAACCTGCCATGCTTTTTCTGCCGAGTCAGTTCTGTCTTCTGTCTGTAAACACCTGTTTTTCTATTTTGCCTTTTTCTGCCATTTTTCCAAGTATTTGTGGTGGCTGCCCCAAACCTTTTTCTGGTGTCAGTTTGTATCATTTCACAACTGTTTAGAAGAAACCATGGGACTGTATAACATCAGAATACTTCAAGTAACAAAAAGCACAGTTAGCTCATTGGACCATCATAGTGGTCAAAGGAAAGAGAAAACTATAAAATTTTAAATCACTTTTGCATACTGTACTTCAGCGGTTCTCAAACTGTGGGGTGCACCCCCCTGGGGGGGCGCTGAAGCTGTACAAGGGGGGCGTCACATAAATGAACAAGACATCAAAATTAATTTTTTACATTTTTATTTCAAATTTAAATTTGCAAGCGTATAATCACAATGAATGCATTATAACTAAAATTAAAATAAAACATTTCCAAAGCATAGATCTAATGACTAATATGTGCCTGCTTTAAAGTACACAGCCTGTTAAGGTTTGGTTTGATATTCGAGATAGACACTCTGAGCTCCTTTTCTATTTGAAGTTTGTTTCTATGACATGCGGCGCCGCTGCTTTTATAGTCACGTATTTTCAGTCCAGAAAGTTTGAGACGTATCGGTATCTATCACGAACATTCGGGTAACAGTAGACCAGGTGATAATGTGGCACGACTGCACCACATTGGCAGCATAGCTAATATTGCCAAATTGAGTTAAATAATTTACTGCGTATTAGGTTATTTTCATGATACAACTAACAGCGGTATATTTGTCGGATGAAAATACGTTTGTCTCGTGCAGATTGACTTCATCGGTGTCCTTGTTTACGAGATTTTTAAAAATTAAAACATATTTAATTGTTTCTTTACATAAAAAATAATTAAATAAGAATAAATAATTTATTCTTTGTCTTTGGGATTGAAATTACTACCAAAAACCACACAAGGCATTTTAACAGTTATTAAAGGACTTTAAAAAAATAAATTGCAAATATTTTGTCGAAGTTAGCCGAACACATGCAAATCTTATGGAAGTAAAAATGATAGGATACTGCGACACCACACGAGTATCATACCTTTGTTAGTTGTATCATGGGTTATTCTCATCTATCTCATATTATGCAGGGAGCGCAGAATTATTCCAGGTAAAAAAGGGGGGGGGGGGGGCCGCGCGAAATACAAAAGTTTGAGAACTGCTGCTGTACTTGAATATCTCCCATTGAATTTGTAGATACCCTCCCTTATTTCTAACAGAAACTTTAATATTGTTCTTAGTTCACTGTGTGAAAGGAGAAACACAGAAAAGGATAAGGGTTGGAGACTTCTGAGCACCCTGTTTCATTACCCCGACAAAAAGACGCTGTTTGTAACAAATCAAATGGAAAACAGAGAGGATGGCTCCACCATCCAGTATATTACTGTCTAGGCTTGGTAAGGTGTGCTTCTGAGCAAAGGTTCCTCTCCTCCAGAGACTCTTCATTGCATGAACACCGATTTGACTCCATTTATATAGCCAGTGAGGCAGAACAGGTGGAGATTCTGGGTTCATTCTGGAAGTGTTCCTATTACTTCATCTTCTGCTCTATGGAGGGAAAAGGAGGACATGTGAATTTCTGAGCAACCCTGTGTTCTTGGACTGTGTTCCTTACCTTCCCATGGCTCTAAAGGCATTCTCCTAACATACATGCTGGACAAATGTTACTTATATGCTATGTTTTATAAAGTTTCCCTTGAAAAATGCCATTTGTTGGGTGGATCTCAACAAAATCAAGAAGGGGAGCTAAAAGAAAAACTGAAGTGAAAAGCAGCCAATATTATATAGTGCCCTTTCATTAAAAGTGCTTGGGGGTACGTCTTTGTTACCCTAGAACTACACATATCTAAGTAGTTTTTAAAATAAATCTCATAATAGAGTCTTTGTTGTAATATTATACATCCCATTTACTATTTATACTTTATTCACTGTGGAATACTGTCTGTAATTGCTGTGAAAAACCTCCAAGGTAACACATATTTCTGTGCAGTTAATGATATTCAAAAAGGAATCTCATGTTTCCATTTTGCACACATGGAAATAACTTCTACAAGGTCATTAAAAATGATGGCGTCTTTCAGCATGGGCCTGCTTAAGAGATTCAATATGAAATATTAATTCTAAAGCAAAAAAGAAAAATTATTACCTATAAGCAAAAAGTGCTTTTGCTTTCAAAATGTCTTTTCCATCATTTTCAAATTAATTACATTGTTCCTTAAGTGCAAAATATGAACAGAGAAAAACCCATTTGTCTGAAAATGGCATTCATTTATTATGAAATGGCTAACCTCATATAATCAGTGCCCGCTATTCCAACATAAGATAAGGACAGAAGGTTGTGTCCATGGCACAGCTTTTTATGTAGGAGTAGAATGTCATAATGAAACAGATAATCAATTTTTAATTTTCTTTGTAGGAGAAATTGCCATAAAATAGTGTACAACACAAACAGGGTCTTACTATTAACTGGGATAAACATTATAATCAAGATGGAGGTATATGTATCTGTTTTCACCTGTTCTTTATGCTGGTAACACTTCTTTTCAGTTTAGTGAAAACTGGGCAATAAATGCTTACTCACCTTACTAGTTGGTTCACTAGACACCAACTGGAGGTAAAAGTGACTGTGTGGACAAGCTAAGGAAGATCTTATAGAAGTTATACAACATCCTTATCTTTAAATAGATTGTATTTCAAACGTAGTTACAAGTCATAGTGGACTCAGAAAGCTGTGTTGTATGTTTAATTTTAAATGAATACATTTGCCTTTTTTCCCATCTATTTACATTTAATAACTCACAATGACAAAGTGAAAACATGGTTTAAACTGATTTGCAAATTGGGTAAAATGACTAATGACTAAGAATTTATATATAAATGAAATTACATTTTCAGTTTAGCTTTACTGAAACTCTCAGAGGCAAGCATCAGTGGGGCTCCTGGCACTGACATTGACAAATGGTGTAAACTGATAAAGATAGTGCATGAAGTTGTGCCCTGTGGTCTTCACCACAGTCATGTTCCCTAACTTTTTCCTTAATGGCAGTGGTGCAGTGCTGCTCCTCGTCTGTTGTTCCTCTCAGTTTTTTTTTCTGTCTTTGTCTTATTTTGATCTTGCACATATTCTAAGATTATTTCAAACTCACACTGATGCTTATGTGTCTTGGTTTCCATTCCCCTCTATAAGAGATGGTATTCTTGCGTTATACAATCTTTTTGCCTATTTTACTTTATTAACATGTTTCTATTAGCAGCCATCCAACATTGGTCTGGACAAAATTCCATCCATCCAACCATTATCCAACCCGCTATATACTAACTACAGGGTCACGGGGTCTGCTGGAGCCAATCCCAGCCAACACAGGGTGCAAGGCAGGAAAGAAAACCCTGGACAGGGCGCCAGCCCACCACAGAGACAAAATTCAGATATGCAATTTAATTTGATATATAAAATATTATGTAAATAACTGTAAAGTTTTACATTTAGGATGATAGATACTGTAAAATTATACAGTGTGGGATATGAAACTAGAAACACTGCCCCGTGAAAAAGACTTAGACCTTCAGTCCTTTTGTGTTATTCTGATGGAATTTTCAATGATTCCTTAGCCATAGTATTGTACAGTGCACAATACCGGTAGTCGGACTTGCCAACCAGGATAGCTAGCGCTGCTGCCTCATGAATCTAGATGAATGGGTTTGAGAGCTCCAACTGAACTGAGTGGAGTCTTTCTGATTTTCTTATGTCTGTGTGGGTTTTTCTGTGGGTCTTATGTTTTTTATCTAGCATCCTAAGTATGCTTGAATAACTGACATTTCTGACTTGGCCCCTTGTTACCGTGACTATAGGAGTAGTGCCCTGTTCAGTCATTTTTCTTGTTGTTGTGGGGACTGACTACCATCCTCCTCTAGAACAGGAATAAGTGGCTTGGATAATGGACACTCAAATGTACCCAATGATTACATGGACATTTCCATTATTATGTATCGTTTCTACTGTACTTCTTGCAGTACATGCTGTAGTTTTCGAGAACAGAAATGCAGCTCTAAACTTGCATAATATTGTAATATTGCATAAATATAACCCAATGTTTTTTCTTAGCGCATTGGGGAAAAATGGCATCTATAAAAAAAACTGCACTTTGATTATTTGTCTGTTCATTCCCCAACCATGTAAAAACAGCTAAACTAATTTTCATAAAATATTGCACGTTGTAGGTTGCTACCAGTCAAACTTAAAATAGAGGCTACACGGCGAATCGCAGACAGTGGTTGAAATTGAAGGGTCAACTCAAACGTGAAGGGAGTTACAGTCCCTAGGAGTGTGCTGGGGCTGATTGGACAACAACATTACAAACATGCACAATGTTTTGTACCAGCCAAAGCGGAATCTCATCTAAGACCACACATGCAGTCTTTTCTACTCCCTGTGGTAAGGTGCCTTCTCTGGCATTACCAAATAAAGAAATATGTGCATTGTCAAGAAAAGGAGAACAGAAAAGAAAGTGTGGGATTTACCTTTCTTGTTCAGCAAATGTTTACACACTGCTTCAGCAGTGCATTGCAGCAGAATGACTACAGGTTGCCATGCTTGTGGCCATCCTTCACTGGAGAAAGAAAAGAGGTGCAAAGAGTTTAGTTTAGTTTACCACAGATAGTAAAAGGTATAGGTTTAGAAAGAAAGGTATTAACTTACCTGCGATACAGAATCAGAAAGTGTTTGAGCCTGATCCCTGTGTGTGCATGCGAGGCTACTTGCATTTTAATAGAGGTGGAAACGTGACATATGAACATGCCCGCATCACCTGTAGTTGGGTCGAGGGCAACGCAGACCTTCAGGATTGGTCGGCAAAACAATGCTGAGGATAATAGGTATTGGGTCATCGTGTTGAGTGTTTGGAGGAGCTCAGCCTTAAAGTACATCAAGCATAGCAGCTTATTTTGTGTGTGTATATATATATATATATATATCTATCTATATATCTATAAATATATATTGTTGCATGATGCTTTAGAAATAAGTCATGATGAAACAGAATCGCTGTTCAGAGTATGGTAGAAAAAGAATGACTGAGGACAGCATTAGTCACTTTTACTGTTTTATGATGTTAGACATTTATTGAAATGCATTTTATGCTGAGACAATTATAATTTTAGTCCAATATAGTCATTTAAAATCAATGTTGAACAAATCAACTTTGAATTATCTTTATAACATTACTGAATACTGCCACTGGTGCCGTCTCTTGTAATAATATGGAGGCATGCATTGATTTCTTTGAGCCCAATTCCCTCCCAGCATCCTCTACTGTGGATGCTTTCTGCAGTCCTTGGATTCAAATATTCAACAAGTCACCTAGTTGATCAATGTATGATAAAACATCTATTTACCTTTACATTAAACCAGGAAATACAAAGAAATAGCATTGATAGTTCCAACCCACTAAGGTGGTACAGCTATTACAAATTCCAATCACACACAAAAAGAGCAAATTCTTGACTCACTGGGGCAGAGAAATTGATTAGAGAGGTAGTGAAGATGATGGGGGGGCACCTGTATTTTATCCAGCAATGACAAAAGGGTTAACATTTAAAAATTACAAAAAAATTTGTTTTTCTTACCTTAACTCATTATATACTGTAAATATACCCAAGCAACTTTGCCTAGAATAAAATATATAGGGTACCGATACTTTAAAAAATAAATTTATAATACATTAATTAAAATATTTGGTTAGATGTATATGTACAACACTTTTATACTACACCAATACTTAAATTAATAGGACATTTAGTCATGTAACATATATTATTACAGCCATTTACAAAACAACTAAAATAAGAAATTAATGAATATGAACCATGATCCATTGTTTCCTTTGATGCTGGAAAAATTCAAACAATCTTTCTTATCAGTTACTTATCAGTTATTGTCAGTTTTCCACTGATGAAGCAGTAGGTGCCTACTTAACAAATCGCCCAGTTCAATAGTTTTATTACATGCAGTTTAAAGCCCGCAAGTGTTAAGATCGAGTAAGCTATTAAATAATGATAAACCACGGCACTATATTTTTTTATTATTTCTTATTGAATTGATGAGTATTATTTATCACAGTGATCAATAGTAATGTACTTTAAAACAAAGTGCACTTTAAAGCAAGTATTACCAATAAGAGTGTTTTTTTTTTTTTATCCCAATTAGATAATCTCGATTTAACTTCAGAAAGAAACGTTTATTCTGTTCAGTGAAAAATTACGTTCTAATTGCTGCTATTTACCAAAGGGCATTCATTCACACTTGAGCCATGGAATTAATAGCATCACAGCACACGCAAATCACACCAATCAAAGGTCTCGCTCTTAATGTGCATCACTATTTTTATGACTCATTAAGCTGCTGGTAATAAACCTAGTGAACCGCCTAGTAGGATGAGTAGGTACTTACTGCCCAATTCATACTGGACTGATTAGTAGCATACAGAATTCGTAGAAATAGATGCATATACTTCATTATGTTGCTTTTTATAAGATCATTTTGGCATAAAAAGACAATTATTCTGAAGTCTGTAAAGGTAAAATACTGTTGAGCTGCTCATTTAACCAGTCATAGCTGTGACCTTTAGCTTACAGTATATCCTACAGCAGCCTTATGCTAATGAACGTATATATTTTTAGTTGACCCTTAAGAAAAGTGCCTTCGAAGGAAAGACTGAAGTTTCAAAAAGACAGCACATGTAAAGGTGGTTGGCACAGAAGTACACTGGTAAAGCAACTGCCCTACTGCTCTAGGAGGGTGGGTTTGAAATCTGTCCCGAGTACTGTCTGTGTGAAGTTTGTTTGTTTTTCCGATACCTGCATAGGTTTTTTTTGAGGTACAGTACTCTATTTCCGTCTTGCATCTTAAAAACATGTATGTAAGGTACATTTCAACTGTAAGAGAAACAACATTTAACACTTATCGTCAACCGCTAGTAACCACAGGACCTCAGGAGTAATGTTGAGGTTCTAAGCAAACAATGGTACAAAATAGAAAAGAAATGAATACAGCACTCAACTATTTAAAAATTAACTAATTAGGTTTGATATTGTCGTTAGACTTCCTTCCCTTATGTAGGTTGTCTTTCAAGTGAGCCGCCACCTTCCAGGAGTGCCCTCTTTTTATTACTCCTGGGCTGTGGGTGGAAAAAGAAACAAGATGGTTAGCAAACATCCCCCCAGGTGTCCCTAGATGGTAGTGCTTACCTTTGTGGATCCTGGAAGGTGACCCTCAGATGCGTGACACATCATTATTTTTCAAAGTAATCCCTAGGAACATTAATATAGGGCCATGTCCTGAGAACAGAGTGGGTATGGCATCTTTTCTCATAACATTCTTTGCAACCCTTGCAGTCTGAGTTGAGGCATTTTTGTGAAGAAGAAAGGAGATGGTAAACATATTTCCTTGCTGTTTTGCCATTGACTTTTGAAAATATCATAGGAATTCAAGGTAATATAGACTGAGTACATGGACTTTTTGAGGCATGTTATCAACAAGGAATATACCCTCAGTATCATACAAATTGCTTGCATTGTCTTGCTTCTTGAGTCTTTTTGGTGTTTTTGTTGATTGTTGCTTGGACTGTGGGTCAAAGTGATATATCTAAGTTTCATTCCCAATTAGGAAATGTTTCCTAAACTTCTCTTAAAAGAAATCATAAGCTCAAGATTATTTCTGAATATTGGAAGCAGTGATGTTTCATTTCAGGACATACTCATGTTTAATCATTAATGAAGAATGGATTCAGCTCACCCACAACTAATCCCTGCAGTGTTGTATATCTCTCAATTGATACTCCATTACAATTTACTTCAAAGCGGCAACATTTTCTACTGTGGTCAATGTAGAAGGCCAGCCAGGCCTTAGGTCATCTTTGAGAGATCTCCTGCGTCAAAGGAATTCTGCAGCATATCATGTGGCATATGTAGGTCAACTGATTTTACAACACGCGGACAAGATGAGAATAAATCTGAGAATGTATATTGTTTTCAAGTTTTAGAAATTCCATGTTAGCACAACAAAGGAACTTTTAATTCATGTTTGTGTTCACAGGAGCTAATCTTCAGCTACTTCCAAAATCAGCAACATAAGATACCCGTTTTGGGTTCGGCTCAAGTCTTTTTGATCACCCAGGTATAGTGCGTATAAAAATTTAATTTGGCTTTTCACTTCTGTGTGCCATGCCATGTGCCAGCCTTTACAATTATTTTTTTTTACAGTTATAAATGTTTTTAAAGTTATTAATTGTTACTAATAGGATATGGCCTCTGGATTGTTACTATAAAATTCTGAATATATTCTTTTTTAATTAAATTGAATAGATGCTGTGAAAGTGGCAAAGTGAAAGCTACTATTAAAAAATGCACATGGCATCTCGCTTAGAATATGAAGAAGGCTCTGTGGTCTGGTGAGACCAAAATAGAGCTGTTCAAGTTTGAAACACTTCAGGAACACACCACTTCCACCATGAAACATGGTGATGGCAGTATCATGTTGTAAGGATGCTTCTCTGCATTAGACCCTTGAAGGCTTGTGAAGTTAAGAGGGGAAAGTGAATGCAGCAAAATACAAGGAAATCCTTGAGGAAAACCTGATGATGTCTACAAGAAACCTGCAACTTGGGGAAAAATTGTTTTCTTGTAAGAAAACGACCCCAAGCATAAAGCCAAAGCTACACAGGAACAGCTTAAAAGTGAACAATGACAGTGTCCTGGATTGGCAAAGACAAGAGTCCAGAGCTCAGTCCAGTGTGAAATTTGTGGCTAGAAAAAGGCTGTGTAATCACAATCTCAATGAAACCTGACAGAACGTAAGCAGTTTTCCAAAGAAAAAAAAGGGAAATTGGCAGCATCCAGTCATGCAAAGCTGATAGAATGAGAGACCTGAATAAAGGCTGTCATGGCTGCCAAAGGTATATTTACTAACTACTGATTTAAAGGGGGTGAATACCTATGTGATCAATTATTTTGAGTTTTATTTTTGTTATTAATTTAGATGACTTTGCAGAGGTCTTTTTGACATTAGGGAGTCTTTTCTGTTGATCAAAAAGCCAAATTAAATCCATTGTGATTTAATGTTGTATAATAATAAAATATGAAAATGCCCAAGGGGGTGAATACTTTTTATAGGGACTGTAAGTTCTAATGTGACTGTGCCCAAGGGGTAATACTCTGCCATTATATGCATTAGTTTAAATGGGTTCAGTATTAGAATGAAGGAATTTCAAGTGGACCGATTTTTGACAGGCTTTCTACTGTACTTTCAATAGTTGATATTGTAATTTTCAGAGAGCAGAGGAGCAGCTTTCAACTACAGCTGTTAAATCTGACCCAATGCATACTTCTGATATTTTCAGTAAAGTGTCTTAATGAATCAATTTTAAAATGCTTTCATGAAAATGGCACCTGTAGGATCCTTTCTTTGTTGTAATTCAGGGCCAGAAATATTTAACTGTGTTGATGACATAGAATGGGTAGTGTCTGTATGCCACACAGAATGAAGTGGGTGATTCTGAGTTCAGTTGAACAAAAAGATGAAAGTGAAACTAAATCAACAGCCATTAAAATGTAATCCACAATTGTTATAAAGCCTGTATCTATAGTATGAGGTTGCCTGAAACCTGACTCAAGAGACTCATACAGCCCATTTAACAATATTGACTCTTGTAATTGACTGGCCACAGCACGCACCACAAGGCAGTTTAGAGAGAAGGCAACAGTGACAGGGCAAGGCAGAACCAATGTATGCTTGTTGAGCTGGGGTGTAGCAGCTGCAATTTCAAGTGCTGAAGGCACAGTCTCTGCACCTAGACACATATTGATGATCCCACTCAAAAAAGAGCAGTGAGTGTGGAAAATGTTGCTCAGAAAGGAGATGTAAAAACAGGATCCAGGGGGCATGCAGTGGGTTTCAATTTGGCTCCTAGTTCAAACGATGCAGAAGAATCAATTTCCAAAATGTCTTAAAAGAGTGACAGAGAACTCTGAAGCCATCTGTGATGGAACAGTTGCTACAGCAGCAGATTCAATTTGCCGTCTGATATTATCAACCCTGGTATTAGACATTTCAGGAATTTACTGCTTTGTTTCAGCAGTGGCTTGGTACTAAGAGTTTAATTGCCAGCTGTAGCATTTGTTCAAATGTGGGAAATCTGTGGACACTGTTGTGCAGAAAATGGAAGACACTTTCCACATTCATAAGATTAAGTAAACAAACACTAAAAAATGGACCCAAATCAGAATCAATCAGAGCACTTTAAAGATTTACATTGAAAACTAAAATATTAATTCATGAATCCATCTACTTTTAAGCCTCCTTTATCTAATTCAGATTCACAAAGGTCATAGTCTATCCCAGCAGTATCAGGTAAAAGGCAGGAGCAAACCCTGGACATTTATGACAGCCTACAGCAGGGCAAATTCACACACACACACACCACATCTTACTCGTACATGGCAGTACAATGTAATATTTATAAATTATTAGGTTACAAAAACCTTAAGTGGTTTCATTCTCCAATTAGGTTATTCTTTCTAAAATTTTCATCTATTATACAAAAGCATATTCTCATGTGTAAAAGAGTAACGGGGATTGTGGAAGAGAGGTGAAAAAGAGTGTTCAGGCAGGGTGGAATGGATGGAGAAGAGTGCCAGGAGTAATTTGTGACAGACGGGTATCAGCAAGAGTGAAAGAGAAGGTCTACAGGACGGTAGTGAGACCAGCTATGTTATATTGGTTGGAGACGGTGGCACTGACCAGAAAGCAGGAGACAGAGCTGAAGGTGGCAGAGTTAAACATGCACTGGGTGTGACAAGGATGGATTAGAAATGAGTACATTAGAGGGTCAGCTCAGGTTGGAAGGTTGGGAGACAAAGCCAGAGAGGCGTGATTGCATTGTTATGGACATGTGCTCTTGACTCTTCATGTTTTACTGACTTGGTTCCTTCAGGTTGTTCATTTTTAAACTCTCCTTGTTTGACTTGTCGTGGGGGGGGGGCATTGCCACTGTTTTTAAAAGTATGTTCCTGTGTCGGAGCCTTACAAGGGGCCCATTTAGCAGCTTTGAACTTCAACTTTTCAAAGTGTGCAGCTCCCCTTCTTTGTTGTTTGCCGTGGTTTATAGACCTCCTGTAATTAATGATACTTTCATTTATGAATTCTCAGATCTCCTGGCTGATATCACCCTCTCCCATGACAAAATATTTATTGTTGGTGATTTCAACATTCACATTTGTTGTCAATCGAAACCTTTGGTCAAAGACTTTTTATCACTATTAGACTCATTTGATTTTATACAGCATATTAATACGCCAACTCACTCTCTCGGTCACACCCTTGATCTGGTTCTTACTCGTGATATTTCAGTAAATAGTATTGATTTATGTGATGTTTCTTTCACTGATCACTTTTCTGTAATGATGGATCTGCATATTACTGTTGATCTCCCGACTAATAGCCGTCCAAAATGCTGCTCGCGCTTTTTAAATTCTTCCATTATATCTGATTTTAAAACCATTTTCTCTAGTCTTTATATGCATGACCAAAATAATGATATCGATGATTCTGACGTAAAATTTAATTCCTCCTGTAAAACGGTTTTTGACGCAATTGCTCCGCCCAAGATACGCTGTAATAAGGTAAGACCTGCTCCCTGGCTAAATGAAACTACGCGATCACTGCGCCGCGCCTGTCGAACTGATGGACTGACTATCTCTAAACAGATTTTCAGGACTTCTCTTCTCAATTTCCAGGCTGAAGTTAAGAAATCGAAACATGACTTCTTTGCCGATTTAGTATCCCGTCATTCAAACAAACCTAGGGTTTTATTTAATTCAATTAATGCGGCCATTCACCCTCATTCTATGATGGGATTAAATAGCACTGTTCATTCATGTGAGCAGTTTCTATCATTCTTTGTCAGCAAAATTGATACTATCCGCCATGGCATTGTTTAAACTGGCTATGAACTTCCTACTGTTAATCATGACATTGTTCTAGATTCCTTTGATCAAGTCTCACTTTCAATGCTAAAAAGAACTATTGACACCCTTAAACCAGCTTCCAGCCCCCTTGATATTGTACCACCACATCTCTTAGTGGAAGCCTTTGATGTGTTGGGCCCATCTTTACTAGCCATTATAATCCATCCATCCATCCATTTTCCAACCCGCTGAATCCGAACACAGGGTCACAGGGGTCTGCTGGAGCCAATCCCAGCCAACACAGGGCACAATGCAGGAATCCAATCCTGGGCAGGGTGCCAACCCACCGCAGTAGCCATTATAAATGATTCTATTACTTCGGGGGTTGTGCCCTCATTTTTTAAACATGCTGCAGTCCGTCCCCTTCTAAAAAAGGCAGGATTAGATCCTGGAGTTTTAACCAACTTTCGTCCAATTTCCCAGCTGCCATTTCTGGATAAAATTTTAGAAAAAATTATTTATAATCAATTGGTCAATCACCTTAACTCCAATAATTTATTTGAGATCTACCAATCTGGTTTTAGGCATTATCATAGTGTTGAAACGGCACTCCTAAAAGTGTTCAACGATATCTCTCTTATTACTGACTCAGGTGATGCGGCAGTCCTTGTCCTCCTTGACCTATCCGCTGCCTTTGACACCATTGACCATGAAATATTGCTGATGCGGCTGGAACATCTTGTTGGGCTTAAAGGGGCTGCTCTTAACTGGTTCAGGTCATATTTAACTGGTAGGTACTTTTCAGTGACTTTAAATTCCTCTTTTTCATCTACTGCTCCTCTCAAATATGGTGTTCCTCAGGTATCCATTTTGGGTCCTATTTTATTCTCTATATATCTTCACCTTATTGGATTTTTCGGAAATGTAACATTTCTTTTCACTGCTATGCTGATGATACTCAGGTTTATATTCCCATCTGCAACTCTGCAACAAATCAACTCCACAACTGTCTGTCTGAACTAAGATCCTGGATGGCTAATAATTTTCTTGATCTAAATCAAAATAAAACGGAGGTGCTTATAGTGGGTCAACCAGCTAAAGCCCAAATTGATCTTGGACTTCTTGGCTCTTTCTCTGCCTTTTACAAACCTCAAGTCCGTAATCTTGGTGTTACCTTTGATAGTAACCTCTCTTTTGAGAAACAAGTAAATTCTGTAGTCAAGAGTTGCTTTTTCCAACTTCATGTATTAGGTAAGATCAAGCCTTTTTTATCTTCTAAAGATCTTGAGAAAGCTACTCATGCTTTTATTTTTTCTCGCCTCGATTATTGCAATTCGCTGTATTCTGGGATTAACAAATCTCTGATACACAGGTTACAGCTGGTCCAAAATGCTGCCGTTCGCTTTCTGGTTGGGGCAAGAAAGTATGACTCTGTTTCTCCTATTTTAGCTTCTTTACACTGGCTGCCTGTCAGTTTTCGAACTGATTTTAAAATCTTGTTGCTAGTTTTTAAATCTTTACATGGGCTTGTTCCGGCCTATTTATCTGAACTGTGTCTTTTACACCAGCCATCCAGAGTGCTTAGATCTTCTGGTCAGTTGTCTCTTGTTGTCCCTCGTACCAAATGTAAAACCAAGGGGGACAGGGCCTTTGCAGCTGCTGCCCCTCGCCTGTGGAACTCTCTGCCTCATCATATTAAGGAGTCGTCTACAATTGAACAGTTCAAAACAAGATTAAAAACTCACTTCTTTTCACTTGCATTCAGTGACCTTCAGTAATACTGATGGTTTCCTCTTTGTGATCATATAACATTATTTCTATTTATTATCTATCTTATTTTATGTTCATATATTTTATTACTATTTATGTTTTATTGTTTATTGCTTTTGTTTTTTCTTTTATTCTATTATTGTAAAGCACTTTGGCCGCAGCATTACTATGTTGTTTTAAATGTGCTATATAAATAAATTGACATTGACATTGACATTGAAAGCGTAAAAGAAGGTTTATGGATGTGGTGAGAGAGGACATGCAGGTGATGAGTGTGACAGAGCAAGATGTAGAGGACAAGAAGATATGGAACAAGATGATCCGCTGTGGCAGCCCCTAATGGGAGCAGCCAAATGAAGAAGAAGAAAATACAAAAGCATATTCTCATCAAGATTCTTCATTCATTTGTTCCAAGAATTATTCTATGCATCTATCTTGTGATATTTTATGCATTACTGAGTCAAAAGTGTTCTGAATCCACCCAAACACTACAGTATTACCTCAGTTAAACAATTACATGTGTTCCAGGACTTTAGTTTGTTATAAGAAACTTTGTTATCGGAAGTATCATAGGAGGAATATGGATACATATTGTAAGGACCCTTGGGGAAAGTTGGTGTCATGACTACAATGAAAAGAGCTGTCTTTAAGTTTTTTTATTTTACTCAGAAGACAGAAAGCATGACAATTTGCCATAAAGGCAAGAACAAAGGAAAGGAAAAAAATTTTCACAACAAAACCAAAGATGTAAGGCAGTAATCAGGATCGAAATATACATAGCAAAACAGGTCTGAAGCTGAAGAGAACTGACTAAATAGTGCTGTAATGAGACACATAAAACATAGTGAGGAGCAAACAAAACTCATACCCAGTAAATGAGAACTAATATTCTTCAATGTTTGCTAAGAAAGTAGTGTGAATCCGTAAACTTGGACAGTACGGATGTACACTTTACTTCCATCGCATGGATGACATCATACACCACCAGCTGAGCTTCCTAGTGACAACCCAACAAAATTAACATGTTGTCAAGGAGAAGATGCTCTTAAATTTTAAATATTTTAAAGATGCACACACTAATGAAATTTGAATGTATCCATTGCATCCTCTGGCCTGTAAAACCACCAAAATGCTATCTGATATATTTTTGTAAAGGTCCAGGAACATGGTAAAAAAAAAAAAAACTCTTAAAAGCGAATTCATATAATGGCATTCGGTTGGGGGCTCAAACCATCTGCTGTCTTCTATTTGATTTTACATGGCTCCTTCCATGAGGCTCCGCATGCTCTCATCAGCTATATCAACTACCTACACATTTACCCAATTAGTTCTGCCTTGCATCTCATTTCAGATCAGAGACTACACCAGCTAGTTCACTTTTTCCAACACCAAAAATCGATTCAAGCCAGGATCCTAAAGGAAACTTGCTGGTGGCGAAGTACCCAGGCCAATGGACATTAGCAAAGGAGAAGTGCCTCTGACGTGCTTGTAGGTAAGTACTTTCTAACAGCACCCCCTCTACTATGCTCTGCCACTTTCATGAAAATGTGTTAACCCCAATGATTTTGCTGCATGGCATTTTTATCCAGTTTCTACCCTTTTCTTTATTGTCCAAGGTATGTCACATCTACAAATAGTCCCAAGCAGTGGTGTTTCTACATTAAGGGCCAGTGGGACATAGCCCCACCAGATGTTGTGCAATATAGGTAATACATTTCCTTCAGTGATTTAACTTACTATATTATTAAAATATTTATAACAACCCTCAGCTTTGTACTATTAAAGCATTTTCTGAATTTTCTATCACATATACTTAATGTAATTACTTATTTAGAAAAAAATACTGCTTTTGTGGTGTGTGAAATTATCTTCGTGCCAGATGTTGCACCATTTTTTTTTTCACGCTGACGTTCTGTGTATTTTTGTCTTACTGTTACTAAGCAATTCTCCAGAATTGTGGGACGTGTGACATAACCATCGCGGTCGGTTTAAAGGTCAGTGTTGCACATTTCCTAACCATCCAAGATAGCAGATAAAAAACATAACTTTTCCATGTGATTTTTTTGAGTTAAAGACCCTGGTTATTGATTTTTGCTTAGATTTACCTGATTTACAAATTTAGTTTAGTGTTTTGGGTGTATCAAGGTATAGAACTAAAAACATTGCCTAGCATTTGACTATGTCTTATTTCCTGGTTCCTTTCATTATATTACTTTCTATTTTTCAGGGTCATAATATTCTATGCTAAATTGAAAAAGCCACCAAGGAAACCAATATCTGCTCATTGCACTTCGAGGAATAGAACTGTTCTTGCAGCAAACTGACAAATAAACATTTGAGCAATAACTGTGAGATGTGTGTAAAAACAAAATAAAACAAAAAAATGATATAAAGTGAACTTAAGCCGAAGCCCAATACAAGAGTCAGTAATCGTGATTGAGAGAACACGATAGTCAAAACCAAATGTACACTCGAGAAAAGTGCACGGTTTAAAGATACATCCAAGGATGCGCTGGGACACATCATCAATGATTGGGTGTTTTAGGTCTCGCAACATCAGACACCTTCCCTCAGGTGACCCAGCCATAGATTGTGTCCCAGCAACAATACCCACAATTCAGACCAATCAGACCAATTCAGACTCCTGATGCAAAGTCACCTGGAGACCCTCTCTGCAGTCTCTTTGGTGGACTTTATAGCTCTCATTTTTGCAGCTCCTGTGATGCAAAGCAGTGTGTAGACCTTGCATAAAGAGTGACCAACAAAACCTCCACACCCCACCTCAATGGGCTCACAACAAGCCACTCCTTCGGAACTGCTCCACCAGCTCATGGTACTTGGACTGCTTTCGTTCGTTAGCCTCTTCAATCCGGTCCTCCCAAGGGACTGTCAGCTCCACTATAAGCACCTGCTTTGCAGAGGCAGATTTCAACACCATGTCTGGCCTCAAGAAGTTGGTGTAACATGGTCCAGGAACTTGAGCTGTCTGCCTAAGTCTACTCAGAATTCCCAGTCCAAGGCTGAAGTGAGCAGTCCGACTGCTACTGAAGGCTTTAGCTGAGGCTGCTCTCCTGCCCTGACAAAGGTGATGCCCCTTTGGTTGCGAATGATCCTATTATTCGCCATGGCTCTAGAGTTGGCCTCCACCACTGACTTGAACACCTGGTCATGTTGCTTGAGGTAGCGGCCCTCACTGAAGGCTACTGTGCAGCTACTAAGGATGTGCTCCAGTGAGCTAAACTTTGAGTACTTTTGAGATTTGGTATTCGCATATTGGATAAGGTTTTGCACTCTTAGCTGTCCTTTTATACCATCATGTCGATTATACATGGGTCCCACACCTCTTAGCAACACTGGAAGTTGACCGAATGATAAAAATAAAAACTGGCGGCTTTTGAGGACCCAATATCATACCAAATTATGACAAGAACCAAGCAGTATCATCTTTTTGTTTCAAAGCAATTCAGAATACTGTTATGGGAGGAACAGGTATACATGCAGGAAATTGGTTTTGAAATCGTTTGCTGGCCTCACTTTGACCAGCACACACCTGGTCGCAGGATATTTAGCACTGCTATTGGATATACAATGTGTACTTTGAGTTGTGTAGTGTGTGTGTAGCCTGCATGTTCTTTCCATGTTATTGTAGCTTAAGATGTTGCAGTTTCAATTTACACAGTTCACAGCCAATACATTTTACTGAGCAGTGGGTGGTTATGATGCTTTCAATTTACTTATAAATCAACATGGCAATGTCAAAGGGTATCACAAGTTGAGGCAAACCAGGCATGGGCATTCCATTATTTAATTGATTTTTTGAGACATGAAAGTTGCATAACCTTGCATTTTTCATTAGCAACAGATGGTGAGGTATTATTAGTTAGGTGAGTTAATGGAACAATTTTAGTCAAAGGCTCATTCCTTCACAATGTGGTAAGAAGTGCCGTTAGAAATTTTTTCTGCCCACTTCTATCAGGCAATTCAATGCTTCCTTCCAACGTCACAGACTAAATGCTTATACTCTTTAAATTAATTTTGCTATTTCTGCATAATATGCTTTTTCAGGGAGATTCACTCGAGAGAAGCCTGTATATACTGTATATAATATTCAGCAATAAGTCTCGCTAGAACAAAGCAATATGAACGAAACAACTTGCAATGTGCAGCTCAGTATATGGAGCTTTGAATAAGCTGGGATGCCCCTGCGTCAGAGTGATGAGGTAGGCTCCGGACAGCCATCGTGACATTAAACCTCTGTTTGCAACTTCTGGGTGCATACCAACCATACCCATTCATTCAGTCACTCGACTTCTCATCAGGATGGTGGTGTACAGTACTGAGCAGCGCGTCTTCATGGTGCAAACCTATTGGGTAACCAAATCATTTAAGCGATGTCAGAATCAACTAGATGATTGTGAGTTAACGGAGGATTACTTCCAGCAAGGTGTCATGTCAGCAATGCAACGTGTCACACATCGGCAAGGAGCATGACAACAGGGTAATTTCAAAGGGTCTTTGGCCACCACGGTCACCGGATCTGACACCACCAGACTCCTTCCTTTGGGTTATGCTTTGGGTTATCGGAACAAGCCTCGTACAGAGGAAGATTTGAAGGAAAACATCCAATGTGAAATTGCTGTTATTCCCTTTGACACACTTGCTGATACATTCAGGAACATGGAGTGCGGCGTCGAAATGTGTCTGGCAGAAAACGGAAACCACTTCCAGCATTGCATGCAATGCAATCGATTGTACATATGTCAAAGTATATAGCATATTTTTTTGGTTTAGATTGCTTTATCCTAACGGGAGTTACAACAGAATATTCAGGGCCTCTTTCGAGTGAATCTCCCTGTATTTATTTATTTATATATTAATCTATATCTTGGTTGATTGAATTATTTGTCTCGTAAGTCCATACCTTTGATTTTAATGTTAACTTCTGCTTTATGTATCCACATTTCCTCTTGGGGATTAAAAAAGTTTATCTAATCTAATCTAATGTAAATGTAAGAAAAGTATGGACACACATGGCAAGATTGTAAGAATGGCCTCTTCTCAAAAACACCACTGGTCCCTTGTAAAAAAAGAGAATGCCTATTGACTCTATGGTTAAGTACAGTTGCACAGCAAAATAAATAAATAAATAATAATAATAATAATTCATGGTTGGATGGGTAATAATGACGAATAGCAGAGTCTTGCTTTTGAAGAAGTAGATATTATGTTAAACTATAACCTCACTAAAAAAATAATTTAAAAAGTTATTTGTAATTAACTTTATTATATTGTCATGTTATTATATATGCAAAATGAAGTGATCTGAAATAAATCCTATGTTTGAAATAAACACACAATTAATTGTGGAGAGGTCTTTGCAGGCACGAGTCCAAAACAGAACTGAAGCTGGTATCCTGTTTCCAGGTTATGAAGATAGATGGCCGGAAAGGGCAGGTCCAGGAGAACAAACACCGGAGAGGACGTCAGTGATGGAAGGAGCCATCAATCACACAGTATGCAAAGGGAGAAAGAGAGAAAGGGTCAGAAAATAGCGCCATCCCCTGTCTCAGCGGGTAACTACATTCAGCTGTGTCATTAGGCTGCCTCCCATGTGTGATTCCCTAGTTAAATCATTTTAACACATCTCATAAACTGTATTTGGTTTTAGTGTGTATCCCTGACAATGTTTTTGTTTGAAGCTGATGTGTGATATGTGCTCTTGTTTGTATTATGTTATTGCTGGCTTTATTGCTATTTATCATTTATCATTAATAAAAAATGAAAAAATAGGACCTTTAGATACTTCTTGTAGGAATCTGCATATATGTGATATCAGAAAGAAGGAATTTTCAAATTGCCCTACCAGGCTGTGAAGAATGTTAACCATATGAAGTGAAAAAATAATATTTTTAATGAGTCGAGATGCTTTCTGCATTAAGCCATGCAACATTACACAATTATTGGATTTGTCCAGATCATTTGCATTCTGTACATAGGTATTTTTCCCCTGAATACTGAGAATGATTTGATAAAGGGATGCCCATCTTTGAGAAAGTAATGCATTTTTTGAGTCTGGCTGCTTCTACTCCATAAAACAGAGGAACGCATTCACAGTAATCTCATAACAAATTTACAATGATATCATTGTGATCAAAAAATGTCGATTTCCTAAAGTGGAATTCACCATTAATTCATGTAAGAGATCTAATTTAAGTAAGCAAAAGTGAAAGAGGCTTTACATTGATATGAGTTTCAATGCCCCTCACTGTTTAGTTTCCTAATACTGTCTCTTTACTATCTTGGGCATTTGAAATGATAAAAAATTATCTGATTGAAGGCTTTTCAAATTTTGATTTAAAATACATTAATCATCTTCTGTATTACATCGAACTTTCTAAAAACTCTTCATGCGAGTTGGCATGCTCTCTGTTTAGTTTATAGCCTTTCCTTCAGTATTTGGCTAGTGTCATCTCTGTTTTGCTGCTCTTTGAAGTGTAAAGTTGTATCTTGTATTGCAGCCATCATTCATTTTTCACTTTCATAATATATTGTAGCATATTAAAGGTAACAAAACCAAACTTACTGAAAATCTCTGCAAAGGGGATCACTTGGCTGACCTCTTTCACAGAGCAGAAATGAGACAGCTTTTTGAAAAAGCCGACAGCCGGGAGTCTTACCTGCCTATTTTTAAAAACATAGATCTGTCCAGATGTACAGTCACTTAATGTACAGAACTTAATGTGTTCTGTACAGGGCATCTTTAATATTCCCTAATGCGTTTTAAATGAATAATGGATATAAGAGGTTTTAACATGACCCTTTTGAGCAGAATCCTTTTGCCTTGTATTGCTGTTATAATTTCTTTTTAAATATTTTTTGATTTGCTTATTGTTGATCATACCACATTTTTCATTATGTACTGAGCTGCCCGTGCTTTGATTAAATTGGACACTATCTGGGAAAAATATAATGTATATATTCAGATTTGACTCAATATTTGACTGTATATACTCAAATATTGCCTTTATATATTCAGAATTTCAGCATATTACACATGCTTCACTCACTTTACAAAGCTAATCCATTCCTGTAAACATTTTCATAATTACACTTAACTTAATTGGAAAAAATTTTAAGCATTTTGGCTAAAATGACACCCCGAACTGAGAAAATTGAAACAAATCTGTTTAATATTAACAATAGTCATCAAAACAAACACTAAAAATACATTTTTCCTTCGTTAAATATATTTAGTAAGACTGCTTACCCATGCTTTATCACTTCAGGTTTCAATTTTCAGCGAATGGCCCTTTAATCTCTCTGGATCTTTTCCAACTCCTTCCAATTTTTTTTATTTGTAGCCATGATACTAAAGATGTATAAGAAGATACCTGAACAACACATATCACAAAATGACTGAACCACAGCATGTGAACACAGCATCACCTTCAGGAATGACTGAGCTGCTGGTTGCATGTCAATGCCCAACTGAAACATCCAGCTCCATCACAATTTCCACCCCGTCCTGTTACACAGGCTGCAGCAAAGTGTAGTTGGAAGAACTGAAAACCTGATTGGGTGTAAACATTGCTGGCATACATTTGAAAACGGTCCCACACTTGATCTTCATGAAGGGAAAAATTCTGCTTTATTGTGATTCAAAAATACGAGGGTGTTAAAAAACTTTCCACTTCATAAAGCAATTATTCATATTCAGGGGAAGCTTGTACAGTATACGATCTGCATTAAAAAGCAATATTAACTCTCTGTGTTCTATTTTTTATTATATATACCTGCCTATGGAAACTCCTATCTCACATGACACAGAAAAAGACTAACAGAACATTTTAAAAATGACACAGTGCTTTCTACTAGTGAACTAGGACCATCAGTATCATACAATCAATTATACAATCGTTTATATTAGGCAGTCTCAAAACAAAAGAGAGTATGAAAGACATAATTCAAAAAATTCTAGTTTGAAATCCTGTATCTGGTGATTGTCTGTGTAGAGACTGCAGGCCCTCTGTCATGTTTCTGCCAGCGTTTCTCCCCTGGCTGGGGTTCAAAGTCATGTTTCTTGTCTGTTTTGTCTATTTTTGTGCCATTTCTTTATGTTAGTTTCTTTTGTTTATTATATGCATTATTCTTTGTTTTTGACTGTTAATATAAAAAAGCCTTGGTAATATCTCAGGTGTTTTGTGATCTAACAAATCACTGCCCTCCATCCTGTAAATCTGGAGGCTCTTCCATAGTTTCTAGTGGTTCATTTTGAATGCGCTAGGGAGTGGAGTGTTTACTTTTGTTTTGCTCTGCTTTGCTGTGTGTTGTATCTTTTGTGATTGCTGGAGGTTTGTACCTGTGCCTGTTTTGGACTTAGCTTTGCAATTTATTATTGGGACTGTGTTTTGTCTAGCCTTGGATTGCTTTGCCTTTACGCATATCCTTTTGTGCTCAACAGAGCTTCTCGGGCTACTGGGCTTTTATTGTTAAAAATAATTCTTTTATATTATTAAGATTCTTTAAGGCCCTTTTTGTTTTTAGTCGGGGTTCTGATGGTAATCCCACTAGTGGACAAGTATTCATGGGACTTGTGTGCTTTCGGGGCTCCTAGTTCATGACATGATCCCAATATCTTGTAGGTTTTATTTTATTTTATTTATTTTTTTCTTGGTACTCTGTTTTTTCCACCCACTTTACAAACACATGAATGCTGGGTTAAAATGATTTCCAGATTAGGGTATGATAGCACACCCTGTAGTGTACTCATCCCTTCAGCCCAATGCTGCCAGGATAAGCTATGGCTCATCGTGATCCTAAATTGGATTAGGGGGGTCTGGCAACATTCTGTATTGTATATACAGTATGCACAATTTCTTGTGCCCCCTGTTAACTGAAGCACTATAGATAAAGTAGTTAATACATTTCTTGCAGGGTTCACACTGCAGGCTTTGTTTATTTTTTGTTTTGGATTTTTATTTAAATATGTTTTCATACTATGTTATTAATTTTTTTTATTTTTATCTTTCTATTTATTAGTACAGTTTATTAATATTGTTTATTTTGTTTTAAATTTGTACTATAGAAAAAATATGCTATACATATTAGTGTTTTTTTGTCTTCAGCCCTGTCCCCTTAAGCCTGAGTTTCAAGGTGCCGTGCCACGTAATGCCTCACCTGTATAAATGGAGAAGTCGCAGTTCTAACTGTAGCTTTGGTATTGAAGGTTTTTAACTGCTGAATTTTGATTGATGATTCTTGCTTGGATTTCCTGGTTTTGACCTCTGTGCCAATTATAAGGTACCGATATTGGTTTAATGTTTGTTGGAGAGTATAATAACTAGTATTATTTACATTTTTCTGTTTTATGGTTATTTTTGCTTTGTTTTTTGGGTTTCTACCCTTGGATTACAAACTGACTTGTTTGCTTTGGGTTGCCTTTTTTTTGGGTTAACCTTTTTATTTTATTTTTGCCTGTTTTACCTTTCCTTGATATTTTTATTCTGCTGTTGTTTATATAAATAACATCCATCCATCCATTATCCAACCCACTATATCCTAAGTGCAGGGTCTTTATATATAAATATCCTTCATTGGTCTTTGTTATTTCAAGTCAGAGGTTTACTGGCACCCTCTTCCTTGAAGAATGTTTTTCTGTATTTTGAATATTTTAAGTATTTTTAACACATGCCTGGGCCTATGCAGGACTTGAAGCCTCCTGTTTTGAACTTGGGGTCAGGTTGTCTGGGGCAAGGCCAGTTTCTGAGGCTAACCAGTGAGGTTTTCATTTATCTTGAGGCCTGCTCAAAACCCTTTTTGCACTCTTATGTTGCCGTGCTCACAACCGCCATGCCATATTGCTTCAGATTCAATAACTATCCTTTTATTGGATTTAAATGAATTAAAAAATAAATAAAACTGATATTAAAGGGAATCCCTGCAGGCAATGTCCACATGTAATAAATCAATAAATTGTAACATTTGAGTATAGCCGTTTACATTTCTTGTAAGGTTAAGTGACTAGCTCAGGGTTGCACAGTGAGTAGGTGGTGAGTTTTGAACTTTCAGCCTTAGCCAATACAAGGGCACAGCAATTATTTCAGAGCTGCTTGTCCCAAGAATAAAATCTGGGACTGTGCATTGCTTGACTTGAGTCTTCACTTTCATTTTCTCTCTGCATGGGTTTTTTGTCCCACATCCCAAAAACATGTATGTAGGGTTAATTGGTCACTTAAATTGATGCCATAAAAGTGACAGTGGGTTGTGTAATGCCAAGCCAATCATTCACAGTATAGCCTTTGAATAAATGGTGCCTTGTTCCAGTAGAATTCAACCTTGCGCACATTGCTACTAGGATAGTGTGGTGTAGTGGTTAAGGCTTTGAAATTCAAGCCCTGAGGTTGTGGGTTCAACTCCTGCTACTGACACTGTGATTAGAACATTAGAACATTCTAGACGAGAACAGGCCATTCAGCCCAACAAAGCTCGCCAGTCCTATCCACTTGTTTCCTCCAAGAAAACATCAAGTCGAGTTTTAAAAGTCCCTAACGTCTTACTGTCTACCACACTACTTGGTAGCTTATTCCAAGTGTCTATCGTTCTTTGTGTAAAGAAAAACTTCCTAATGTTTGTGCGAAATTTACCCTTAACAAGTTTCCAACTGTGTCCCCGTGTTCTTGATGAACTCATTTTAAAATACAAGTCTCGATCCACTGTACTAATTCCCTTCATAATTTTAAACACTTCAATCATGTCACCTCTTAATCTTCTTTTGCTTAAACTGTAAAGGCTCAGCTCTTTTAATCTTTCCTCATAATTCAACCCCTGTAGTCCTGGAATTAGCCTAGTCGCTCTTCTCTGGACCTTTTCTAGCGCTGCTATGTCCTTTTTGTAGCCTGGAGACCAAAACTGCACACAGTACTCAAGATGAGGCCTAACCAGTGCATTATAAAGGTTGAGCATAACCTCCTTGGACTTGTACTCCACACATCGTGCTATATAACCTAACATTCTGTTAGCCTTCTTAATGGCTTCTGAACACTGTCGGGAAGTTGATAGCTTAGAGTCCACTATGACTCCTAAATCCTTCTCATAAGGTGTACTCTCGATTTTCCGACTGCCCATTGTGTATTCAAACCCAATATTTTTACTTCCTATGTGTAATACTTTACATTTACTGACATTAAATTTCATCTGCCACAAATCTGCCCAAGCCTGTATGCTATCCAAGTCCTTCTGTAATGATATAACAGATTCCAAATTATCTGCTAATCCACCTATCTTGGTATCATCTGCAAACTTAACCAGCTTGTTACTTGTATTCCTATCTAAATCATTTATATATATTAAAAATAGCAGCGGCCCTAGCACTGACCCCTATGGAACACCACTCTTAACATCGGCCAGTTCTGATGAGGTTCCTCGCACCATCACCCTCTGCTTCCTGTGTCTGAGCCAATTCTGTACCCATCTAAAAACATCACCCTGAACTCCCACTTCTTTTAACTTGATGCCCAACCTCTCATGTGGCACCTTATCAAATGCTTTCTGAAAGTCCAGATAAATAACATCATATGCTCCACTTTGATCATATGCTTTTGTTGCAACCTCATAGAATTCCAACATGTTAGTAAAGCACGACCTCCCTTTTCTGAACCCATGCTGACTGGTCAGAATAACTCCTGTCCTTGCCATGTGTTGCTCAATCTTATCCTTAATAATTCCTTCTATTAATTTTCCTGTGATGCATGTTAAGCTTACTGGCCTATAGTTGCTTGGATCTGCCCTGTCACCCTTTTTATATAATGGAATGATATTTGCCATTTTCCAGTCCTTCGGAATCTCTCCAGTGCTCAGTGACTTCCTAAAAATATGTGTCAAGGGTTTATATATGTACTCACTAGCCTCCTTAAGAACACAAGGATAAATATTATCTGGGCCTGGTGATTTGTTTGATTTCAGCCTATTTAATCTGAGCAGCACTTCTCCCTCTTCAATTTCCAAATCCCTCAGTACCTCCTTAGTAGTTGCGTTTACCTCTGGGAGGTTATCCACTCGCTCACTTGTAAACACCTCCGAAAAATGTAAGTTTAGGGCATCTGCTATTTCATTGTCTGTATCTTTTAATTCCCCTTTACTATTCCTGATGAACTTGACCTCCTCCTTGACTGTTCTTTTACTACTAAAATACTGAAAGAATCTCTTGGGGTCTTCTTTCGCCTTATCTGCTATATTCCTCTCCAACTGTCTTTTAGCCTCCCTGATATCCTTCTTAATGGTTGCTCTCATATTTTCATACGCTCTACGATTCACTTTGCAGTCATTAGTCTTATATGCCTTATACAGCAGTTTTTTCCTTTGCAACTTCTTTTTTTAAATCTTTATTAATCCATCGTGGAGTTTTTTTTAGTTTCCTATTAATTCCAAATTTAGGTATGTATCTGTTCTGCATTACATGTAAAACATTTTTAAACCTGTTCCACTGCTCCTCGACTGTCTCCACACTTAAAAGCTTATCCCAGTCTATCCTACTTAGACTTTGTCGCATCTTCTCAAAATTAGCCCTACCAAAGTTCAACTTAACAATTTTAGTCTTTGCATCCGTACTATTACAAAATACTGAGAACTGTATTACATTATGGTCACTTGACCCTAGTGGTTCAATTACCTCTACACCCTCAATTCTATCCTGATTATTACAGAATACTAAATCTAGACAGGCTTCACCCCGTGTTGGTACTTTAACATGCTGTGTTAAAAAACAGTCGCTGATTACTTCTAAAAACTCCTGCTCTTGTGCTCCTCCATCTGCAAGGTTATCCCAGTTAATATTTGGATAATTAAAGTCCCCCATGACTATAATATCTCCCTGTAAACTTGCCTTTTTGATATTACTAAAAAGATGTGTGTTGAAATTATTGTCTGAATTGGGTGGTCTATAACATACTCCTAAAATAAGACCTCTTTCCCTAATATTTTCCAGGCGAAGCCACATGTCCTCACTAAGATGGGGCTCATCATCCAACTGAAGAGGACTTACATTTAAACCCTGTTTGGCATAAACAGCAACCCCACCTCCTTTTCTGTTCTGTCTATCCTTCCTAAAAAATGTGTATCCCTCTATGTTACACTCATCTCCATCTTTGTTATTTAGCCAGGTTTCCGTTATTGCTATAATATCATAATTATGCTCTGCTACATACAACTCCAACTCACTTACCTTATTTTTGATACTTCTAGCATTAAGGCAAGCTATTTTTAAAGTGTTAATCCTTCTACATTTACGTGTTTGCTTAGAATTTACATTACTATGCTTTTTTTTTCTACACCATTGTTTGTTCTTCCATATATAGATCTAAATCTGGCCTGTCCTAAACTCCCTGCCCCCCCATTCCCTAGTTTAAACAATCCTCGACTAGCCTACACATACGCCTCCCCAATACATTGGTGCCCCTCCGGTTCAGATGTAACCCGTCACGGCGGAACAGGTCCCATCTGTTCCAAAAGGAGTCCCAATGCCCCATAAACCTATACCCTTCTACCCTGCACCAAGATTTGAGCCACGCGTTAAGCCTTCTAATCTCCTCAATCTTACCTGGACTGGCGCGTGGCACAGGCAGAACTTCGGAGAAGACTACCTTGTCAGTTCTGCTCCTCAGCTTGGAACCTAACTCTTTGAATTTGGATCGCAGAACTGACAGACTACCCTTATGTATGTCATTTGTTCCAATGTGGACAATGACAACTGGATCCACCCCCGCTCTGGCCAAGAGCCTATCCACCCTTCCAGGGAGGTCTCCCACCTGTGCTCCCGGAAGGCAACACACCGTGCGAGACTCTCTCTCTCTGGAGCACACCTGCGCTTCAATCCCCCTAATGATTGAGTCCCCAACTATCACTACCTCTCTCTTTCTGGGAACTGGTTTTGAGGTGGCCCGTTGGGGCTCCTCAACCCTGCCTACCACCTCAGAATTATCAGAGTCACCGTCCAGCTCCGCAAGGACATGATAACGGTTAGACACTTCTAATTCTGGGGTTGATGCCCCCGGACAGTATGCACCCTTTACCTTACGCCTTGTGACCGTGACCCACCTATTCCTACCTGTCTAGTCTGGAATCTCCTCCCGCGCCACCTTAGGGGTGCACACTATCTCTCTAAAGGACACCTGGGCCAAGTCCACCAATTCTCTATTACAACGCAGGTCAGCCAACTCCTCCTCCAGTTCAGCGACCCTGAGCTTGAGGTGATGGATCAGCTGGCATCTCTTGCAGATGTAGCCCTCATAGACAACTGGCTCTTCCAAACCATCATCTAAAAAGTCCAACATCCAACAGGACTTGCATTGCACTGGCCTCATTATTAAAATTTGACTTGGGATTACTAAACTGCCTTAACTTTTTTAACTTTTTTTTTTTTTTTTTTAATTAAAATTAAATTTCTTCTTCATCATGATCATGAGCAAGTCACTTGACCTGCCTGTGCTCCAACTGGAAAATGAAAAGTAATATAACCAATTGTATCATAAATGTTGTAAGTCGTCTGGGGTAAAGGCATCAACCAAATGAATAAATGTAAATATGTAACATCACCACTTGACTCTTCACTAGATTAGGATTTTAGTAAATGAATGAATGGACAGTTTGAAGAAAAAAAAAAGGTGTGGCATACAATGAGAAAATAGCCAACGAATTTTAAATAAAATAAGTACCTTGTGGTAAGGGTACAGTCAATGTAATGTACGTATTTGAAAATTAATTTCATACTTATGATTTTAAAATTTAATATTGAATGGGATTGGTTCCAGCAGACCCCCGTGACCCTGTGTTAGGATATAGCGGGTTGGATAATGGATGCATGGATGGATATTAAAGTGAATGGTTTGAGTTTTCAATATTCCAAACTCATGCCTAATGTATAGGGAATGCTTTAAACTTTTCAGCAGATGGATGAACAGGAGTGCAATGTATGCTGGAAGAGTTAAAATATCAAGTGGGGTTTTAGAGTGTTTTGCATAGTTAGGATGTTTATGTGCTTTTAGACCCAGAGAATTAACCCTTAGCTGGATCTGTTCCAGCGGCTGTGGGGCACCTGTTAGTGAAGAAAGATTCACTGATCTTGACTTTGCCTATGATGCTGCAATCTTCGATAAGTCAATGGAGGCTGTGATCGGGGCTCTTGAGAGACTGAGTGAGGAGCCTGAGTGTCTGGGCTTGCGAGTGTCCTGGATAAAAATCATCCAGCCCTTTAATGACCTCTTGGGCACAGCCATCAGCAGTGTGTCTGTCTACAGATAGAATGTCGACTGTGTCGAAAGGTTTACTTACCTCAACAATCACATTTGTGTCTCTGGTGACTCTTCCTATGAAGTCAGTAGAAGGATTTGGAGAGCATGGGGGGTCATGAGGTCACTGGAAAAGGGTGTGTAGCGCTCCCAATATCTTTGCAAAAAGATGAAGGTCCAAGTGTTTAGAGTCCTGGGGCCTCATGTATGTATGGTGCGTACGCACAGAAATGTTGTGTAAGAACGTTTCCACGTTCAAATCACGTATATATAAAACCTACACTTGGCGTAAAGCCACGCATTTTTCCACGGTACCTCATACCTTGTCGTATGCAAGTTCTCCGCTTGGTTTTGCAGACTGGCAGCACCCAGCGTCAAAGCAGTGCTACTGTTCCTGTGTGGTTACTCTTTATTTTTCTGACACGGCTTTATAAATACACTGAAACTAACCGCATATTGTTTATTAGTGTAATGCATCTGATTGTAATTAACTTGTAACAATATAATGGTCCAGGGAATAGCCAAAATATTCCAAATACCATAACTGCTTTAGCGTTGTTACTCTCACTGCACCTTCTTCTTTTTCTTCTTTTTCTTCTTTCAGCTGCTCTGTTTAAGGGTTGCCACAGCGGATCATCTTTTTCCATATTACTCTCACTGCACCACTCAGAGTATTTATATCACTGTATCTGAGTGGGGAATCACAGCAGCAGCTGATCGGAAAGAGAATTATCAGTATACAGCATCAAGCCCACGCTGCCTCAGCCACGGCAAAACGTTTCAAAGCCTTTCCTGTATGGACCTCGCGGTTCAGAAACAGTTTTATCCCAAGAACTATAAACGCACTCAATCAATTTCTCCTTGTAGAACTGTTTGTACGTATAAGTACAATTACCTCACTGTAAACTTGCACTACAGTTATAATATTGCACAACCTGCACCACTTTATAAAGCGCATATTTACATATGATGACGGTATCATTTGTAAGATGAAATGCAGCAAAATATGTTGATTATATTATACAAAAAAAACTTTAACTTCATTTAAATAATCTGTATTGTTAATAATTAAACATGTGAGGACACGGTGCCGCAGCGCTTGCATGTTCACATATTGTTCCTGCCTCGCGCTGTATATTTGCTGAGACTGGCGTGACACTGGAAGGATAGATGGATAGAATAATTAAACATGTACTATGAAGATATTTCAGTGTTCCTTAAAAGTTTTGAAGAATTGTCATTGTAAGCTTACAGATGGCTTAACGTCTATTACAGAGCTGATTGTGTGGCAATTTGGTATTTGGGGAAAGAAAAGCAAGGACAAGAATTGAAGGTTAGTACGTTTGAAAGAGACAGTACTGCTACAATAAATTATTTCATCGAAGGTCGCACATGGCGCAGCAGCATCTTGTATGAGACATGAACAATCACTGCGCCATCATGTTCTTAATAACATGCTTTCATTCCAATCATTATGAAAATGATATCACGTATACATCTCAGTATTTTAATTATTCAGAGAGCTGTAATATCATGAATGTAATGGATTCTGTGTCCTGTTGGAGAAAGAGAAAGAACGGAAGCACGTAGTGATTTACACACATACAACACATTGAAGATCAAATACAAAACAAAGCATTTAACATGCTACTTTAGTTACGATGGGATTTGAGAAACTTGTAAATTAAATGATTTTAAGATGAAGTTTATGTTCTATTTTAATGACAAAATAAACTACGTGATTAAGATATGTATATTTCGAGATTGAAGTTAACATTTCATGCTTTTTTCCTACTCTGTGCCTTTTTTTCTCACTAATAAACTTTCATATGACACTTAGACAGTGGGCTACATCTCGCCTTTTCATGGCGACTTTGATAAGTGACAAATTCTTTTTTATGTCGGGCACTGTGCAACTTTGTGAACTTGAGCTTGTTTCTCCAACACGCTATGTCACTCGATCAACTTCCTTTTGTTGATTATACCACTGTATAAACCAACAAATAGTATGTTTTTCTTTGCCTCCACTTGGTATTCTCTGAATTCTTATATTTTCCCTCTTGCTTTTCACAGAACGCTGAGCTTAAGGTCTATTTATATTGATTTACATATTCAAAGAGGCGTAATTCTGGGAGGAGACGGGGCGGGACAGCAGGCGCGTGCGTTACTTTTCACACTGATCGGGATTTATGGAGCGGAAGAACGCGGAAGTTGGAGTACAAACAGATTCCTGCATCTGGAATTTTCTGTGCGTAAGCACATTTCGGCTTTTGTACTTACATCATGTTATAGTGCAAATTCTACACACACCGTTATACATGAGGCCCCCGGTGCTATATGGTAGCAAGACATGAACATATCCAATGAACTGAGACGTAGACTGAACTTCTTCGGTACTGTGTCTCTTTGTAGTAGGTGATCTATAGACGGATGCCTCCTAAACCATCTTTGGAGCTGTAGTGCCAAATACGAGCATATTCTTTGGTAACAGGATAGTGAGTGTCTGAAATAAGTGTGGCATTGCAGAAAATATTATTTCACTTTCAATTAGCTACATCTTATTAGACATTTTTTATTTTTCACAAAAAAATTTACATATCTAGAATCACAACCATGTGAATATTTCTTAACAATTAGTGTCTCACCACTATGAAGTTTGAATAGAAAGTGCAATATTCGATTGCAACAAATTCTGCTGAGTTATCACACAGCTAGCATTCACAAAGCCATTTTTGTGCAGCTGGCAGACACAAGGAATTTTTTGTATTGCACTAACTACAAAGCAACTCAAACTGATTTTCTTAGAGAAAATTCATTTTTATTGCGAGTTTTGCTCAAGAACATGCTTTTAATTAGTACATTAAATTAAAATAACATCCTGATTTTACATGGCATCAGCAACAAATTTACCTATTTTCACTGTGGCGGCCAACATGTTAAGGACACAAGAAGACCTCTGCCAGTGGTAAATTGGGTCAAAGTCAAGCTTTGAAAGTAAAGACAGGCATAGTCAGTGAGCAGCCTGCCATAGCGGTCCTGAGGATAAACATGAAGGGTGCAGCACAGACAGGGAGACAACTAAGAGGCTATGCAAAGCTGGTTTTGACATTTCTTCCTATCCACCATCCATAAAAGAACCTAAGAGGTTAGTTAATACCTTTCATGTTAGATGAATGCTATAGATGATCTGATAATATGATAAAACATAGAATATTTGTTGTATTCATATAAAGTATACTTAATACTGCATTAACTGAAGGAGCCTCATTTAACTTAACCTTAGATATTTTTAAAACTCTGTTATATATATATATATAGCTATGTGAACCTTTCATCAACACCTTTGATCAGCTGAAGGTCACCAGTCTACTTTTGTAGGAGCTAAATAGATGGTTAATTATTAAATGTCCCCCCATGTTGCAGTATGAAAACCAGAATGCAGATAGTATAGGCTAAATGGAAAACAGAAGGAGGGGTCAGTGAAAAATAAAAGTTTTATTCAACCATGCATTTGTCAGTGCTATTTTGGTGTATAATATTTGGCCAGCTGCAAAAGAGACTGGAAAGTTTAATTCAGCAATTTCCAGTTCCAACAATTAACCCTATGTGGCATCTTTGAAAAGGAATGATTTGCAAGTATTTTGTTAAATCTACCTCTAATAAAATCTACAATGCTAAAATGTTTTTGTGGCAAATAACTGGTGACCTGCATGGAACAAGTTATAGTTAAAGGAACACACATGTTTAGTTGTAACTAGTCATTTACATAGTTTCATTTGATGGAGTGAAATATGTTCACAGACAACATTCACAAACTCGTACGCCTGGGCATAAGCCATCATTTTAAAAAAATATGTAACATTCCCAGAACTGATTAAAATTGTACACATAATCTCATTTGGAATTAAAACATTACATTTATCATTTAACCCAGGAGTTATGCTCCCAGTAAGTCCCAGCTCTACATCAGGGCCTGTTCTCTAGGTGCCCATAGATGGCCAAAGCCCTGAAATAGTCGCTCTTCCTCCAAAGGATCAGAAACTTTTATTCCAGGTTATCAAACCCCTAATCTTTTCACATACAGTAAGACTAGAAATTCTGCATAACAAACACAATTTGGCCACTTCTCCCATCATGCTTTATAATTTAGTCACTACTCATGTGTCACCATTGTCACTAGTAAAACTGAACACTTTGTCCATGATCTTGGCTTCCACTAATTACAATTAATTCTATACTTTTGTGTTATCTTACAATGGTCACTACCCTTACTTATGAATCAGAATGCAAGGTACTAAATCTCTTCACATTATGGGAATTGCCTTTATACCACCCTCTTTCTTCAGAGAGCACCATGATCTCAGATTTATATGTGCTGATTGTCACACAAACTGTTTGACACTCAATTCCATGGGATGGGGGGGGGGGTCAATGAAGGGGCATGAGGTCCTTTGAAAGGTGTATTCTTTCACAGCAACGTTAGCAACGCCTCATTGCCCAAAAATGAGCCAGCACACACTGGCACTTCAGCATTTTAACATTATTTTTTACAGTTTCCCACCATACACGAAAATGTTTCCGACATAGTTGTCAGAAATCCTATGGTTAATACTTCAATATTTGAAATTAAATAAGCAAAAAGTATTAAAAACACTCTAATTTTCCACATAGGTTCCAAATTCCCCACTATGCACCATGGTCCTGTTCAGTTTGAAAAGCCAAGAAAAAGATTATTACTTGAAAAGCTTACTGTATCTTCTGTAGAGATGTGCATCTTGTCCAAGGCATAGATAATGGAAAAAACTGGTTTTTATGGTGACTTGCTGAAAGAGGACCACCTTCCATCTCCCTGGATAAACAGAAACAATGATAGGGTTAAGGGCAGCTATTTAAGTAAAAGGTAAGAGAGACAAGGAATGGCAATAAAATATTAAGAGAGTGAGCTAGTCAATAGCTGGGCTGGATGCTCTGCATACAAAAAACTATTTTTAAGTTTCTCATTTAACATGGTTATATAACTCAGAACACCAAGGAATTTACCATGCATGAAGCTCTATCTTTCTGTTTTACAAATAATAAAGCAAAAGCTGAAGGATTGGTTACAATAGGAAAAAGGAAAGCAAAAACTCCAGTAGGACTTAAAACCTTTGGAAGGGTTTGGGTCTGATCCTGCAGAAATCTCTCCTGTTTAAAAAGAATGACCTTCAGATCCAGGACACCTGCTCACCCCAATACCTCTAAGGACACTCATGTGGAGATTGTCCAAATATGAAAAACATGAAAATGAGAGTAATAGAAAAGAATGAAAATGCAATTAAAGACAATAGAAAATAAAATAATAAAGGAATACAGAGAACCAATAAAATAGGGCATTGTTAGATTAGATTATTAGATTTTACAGGAAAGCCTATGTGTGACAATTAAATAAAGCAAAGGTTTTCTTCCTTTTTATTTCAAAATATCTATAAACATAAAATACAATTTAGAACTTACTGTTATATTCTCACTCTGCTTTAGAATAACAAATTATTAAAGTCTACACTTAACTAATAAATAAAACAAGTTATTATTTATCTATTTATGTTTACATGTTTACCTTTACTTTAACTCTGTGTATATTTGGAACTGTTAGGCCTTGTTCACACGGGCGTTAAGTTTTTGGATAAACGAACTTGCTCTGAACGTCCTAGACGTTTATGTTGCATTTTGTGGTGGCGATCGATTGACTTCTACACCGGCGTTCGTTTGTCTCTGTCTAACGCCAGCCTGCAGCCCAAATTGTAGTTTGTGTGTTAACCTGTGGAGGCAGTGTCGGGAACTGGATATGAAAGCCCTTGTCGTTTTATTTGAGGTGCTTCCTTTCAATATGGACCATTTTGCTATGTTAGATATTAATGTTCTTGTTTTAAAAACACTCGTAATATGGCGACGTAGGGAGAGAAAAAATCGCCGCCGCTACTGGGTTCATCCTCTGACTGCACAACGTCGGGTTAAAGGAAGTTTTTTTTGTGCTTTATGAAGAAATGCGAAAATTTCCGCGCAAGTTTTTTTAATTACTGTCGGATGTCGGTTTCCACTTTTGATTGTCTGCTGCAGCTGGTGCAATGCCACATTGCACGCCGATCAACCAATATGCGACTTGGTGTTAGCCCCGAAGAGAGACTATATATATATTGTAAAAATAAACAGAACACAACGTGAAGGTTTGGGGTTTTTAGCCCCGTATACTGTAAACAAAACAAAAGATTATCCACAGTCACAGTCAACATAAAGGTTTAACAATACGCGACGCCTTTACAGGGTCGGCGGCCATTTTTATACTGGTGCAGGAATGCTGGGAAGGAGGCGTGAGGGATGACGGGACTGCTGATGTCAGGGAAGATGGCGGAGGAAGGGCGGAAGTGGACGTAGTGCTGTCAGGTTATGATGGTGGAGGATCCTTTTTCCTGGAAGAAAGAGCAGAAAGGTTAGTACTCCGCCATTCCCTACCGGCAAACGTCCTGCGCAATGGTTTCGGATCCGTCCGCGGTCTCCCACTCGCGCATGCGTGACACGACCCCCCCCCTCAGCCCAAGACCGTCAGGTCGGGCGGACCTAGCCGAGAGGTCGTGGATGCGAGAGAGGGCATCGGCGTTGGCCTGAAGGCCGCGGCGGCGATAAGTGACCGTGAACTTATAGGGCTGCAGTTCCAGAAACCACCTGGTGACTCGCGGATTCGACTCTTTGTGGAGGGACATCCACTGAAGTGCAGCGTGATCAGTCACCAGAGTGAATTCGCGACCCAACAGGTAGTAGCGGAGATAAGACACGGCCCACTTAATGGCCAGGGCTTCCCTCTCCACGGCCGCGTACCTGGTCTCTCGGTCCAGCAGTTTCCGACTTAAGTACATTACGGGGTGTTCGACACCATCGGCGCTTTGGCTCAACACGGCGCCCAGGCCTGTGTCCGAAGCGTCGGTCTGGAGAATAAAGGGTAGCCCAAAGTCAGGGGTCCGTAATACGGGTGCCGAAGTAAGGGCCTGTTTCAAGTCACTGAATGCGTGTTCCGCCTTATCGTTCCATACCACGTGCAGGGGAGCCCCCTTCTTTGTCAAGCTAGTCAAGGGTGCTGCTCTCTCGGAGAAACGGGGTACGAACCGGCGGTAGTAGCCCGCTAACCCCAAGAAAGCCTGCACCTGTCTCTTGGTATTCGGACGGGGCCATTCCAGGATGTCTTTTACTTTGGAACATTGGGGTCTCACCTGTCCTCGCCCCACCAAATAGCCTAAATACTTGGCCTCCTTTAGGCCAAAGAAACACTTACGGGGATTGATACGGAGGCCGGCTTTAGCCAGTGTCGCGAGGACAGCAGAGAGCTGCAATAGATGGTCCTCCAATGTGCCGGAATAGATGACGACGTCATCCAGGTAGGCGGCACTGTAGGACTGGTGTGGCTTCAGCACTCTATCCACCAGACGTTGAAAGGTCGCCGGGGCCCCGTGCAGCCCAAATGGGAGGACCTTGTATTGCCAATGTCCACTAGGGGTGCTAAAGGCGGTTTTCTCTTTGGCAGATGCCGTTAAGGGAATTTGCCAGTACCCTTTTGTCATATCAAGAGTAGTCAGATACCGAGCCGCACCCAGCCGCTCGAGCAGGTCGTCAATGCGGGGCATAGGGTAGGCATCAAACTTGGAGACCTGATTTAGACGTCTAAAGTCGTTGCAGAATCTCCAGGAGCCATCCGGCTTGGGAACGAGGACAATCGGGCTGGACCAGGGGCTGTGGCTTTCCTCGATAACGTCCAAGTCCAGCATCCGTTGTACCTCAAGTTCCACTTCGGCGCGTTTTGCCTCCGGGAGTCTGTAGGGCCTCTCCCGGACGACTACTCCGGGTTCCGTGACTATGTCGTGGGCAATCAGCGAGGTTCGGCCTGGCGACTCGCTTACCACTTCGGGGATGGCGTAGATAGCGTGGGTTATCTCTCGCCGTTGTATGGGCGTTAGCTCGTCACCGAGGTTAAGGGCAGTCGTGCTAGCGAACAGGGAGAGGGATCTACGAGTATCGGGAGTCTCCTCCCTGTCTTTCCAAGGCTTTAACAGATTCACGTGATAGATCCTCTCGCTCGGTCGACGATTAGGTTGTCTAACCAAATAGTCGACGAGCCCCTTTCTCTCCTTAACCTCGTAAGGCCCCTGCCAGTGAGCTAGTAGTTTGGAGTGGGAGGTGGGGACGAGTACCATCACTCGGTCCCCCGGGTGGAACTCCCGGAGTACAGAGTTGCGGTTGTAACACCGAGCCTGCGCTGCCTGCGCACGAGTCACGTGGTCTTTGAGGAGGGGCCTGATTTTTGTGAGTCTGTCGCGCAGTTGCGCTACATACTCCAAGATATTGGAGGAGGGAAGAGCCTCGGCCTCCCAGCCCTCTTTTAGAATGTCCAAAAGTCCCCGGGGCTGTCGCCCATATAAAAACTCAAAAGGGGAGAAGCCCGTAGAGGCCTGGGGTACCTCCCGATAGGCAAAAAGCACAAGGGGCAGGAGTTGGTCCCAATTCCTGCCGTCAGCGCTGACTACCTTGCGAAGCATCTGCTTAAGCGTCTGGTTAAAGCGTTCTACCAGACCGTCCGTTTGGGGGTGGTAGACAGACGTCTTTAGGTGCTTTATTCTCAGTAACCTGGCAACCTCCCTGAACGTATCTGAAGTGAAGGGGGTGCCCTGGTCCGTGAGGACTTCTTTAGGGATACCCACTCTTGAAAAAAGGTTGACCAATTCCCGTGCGATGTTTTTGGTATTAGCGGAGCGCAGGGGAACCGCCTCTGGGTACCGGGTTGCGTAATCAACCATGACCAATATATACTTGTGGCCACGGTTCGAGGGTTCCAGGGGTCCTACTAAATCGACCCCTATCCTGTCAAAGGGTACGTCAATTAGGGGTATCGGGACGAGAGGAGCACGGTCCCTCCTAGGAATCTGACGAATCTGGCAGTCCGGACAGGATTGACAGAAACGCCGGACCTCCTCGTTGATCCCGGGCCAGTAAAAGCGGAGCTTGATCCTCTCCAGTGTTTTTTCGGCCCCGAGGTGGGCGCCTAGGAGGTGGGCATGAGCTAGTTCGCATACCTCCCGCCGGAAGGTACGTGGCACTAGCAACAACTTCCGCACCTCGCCCTCGTGAGTTGCCACCCGATACAGCAGATTATTTTCTAGGACAAAGAAGGGCTCGCGTGGTGTGGAACCGTCAGCTTGTGAGCTGCCTGGAAGAACAATCGCATTCCGGGCAAACCGCAGGGAGTCATCATTCCACTGCTCTCTTTTAAATGAGGCGGGCGTGGAGCGGAACTGGTGATCCATGTTGGACAGGGGATCTAGAGAAGGGTTGGGCGGAAGTGTTCCCTGGCTCGTCCCTTCGCCGGAGGGAGGTTCCGGCTCAGCGTCCGTAGCCTGAGACACCCCCCCCATTGTGCCTGCGCCATTGTGGCCTGCCTCATTGCATGGCGTGGAGACCGCGGGAAGGGTGCCTTGTCCCTCCATAACCAGACCCAGTGAGGCCCCAGGAGCGGTGCGAGTCTTTCCGCTTTTTCTTTGTGACCAGTCTTGTCCCAGGATCACCGGAAAGGGGGGTTCGGGCAACACCGCAACCAACAGTTTGGACAACTCCCCCCTCCAGGACAGATAGCATTCAGCGGAACGGTAAGACCTGGTCTCCCCGTGTACGCATGTGACTTGTAACCGTTTGTTTAGCCACTGTCGCGGTAAGACATAGTGGCGAGCGACAATTGTTATGTTGCTGCCGGAGTCAAAAAGTGCCACCACTGAGTGCCCGTTTATCAACACCACTCCCGTGTTCGGACTAGCCAAGGGGTGCGGCGGAGTACAGTACCTTTCCGTCGAAGCCCAGGTGCAGTCCATCGGCTCCATGGGGGTGTTCAGGGGACATGTTGGTAGCAGGTGACCGGTCTCCCCGCACTTGTAACAGCGCGGGGAGATCGGCTTTTCTCGTGGTTTGGGAGGCGCTTCCGCAGCGCGTCGAGAGGGCTCGGGGGTGGCCGCCCGTCCCTGCCGGTTCCCGCGAGCTTGCCTTTCTGTCCCCCCGAGTCGGAAGACCGCGAGCTGTCGCTCCAGGACTTCCAGGAGTCCCGGCATGTCGGTGTATGGATGGCGCCGAACCTGCTGGGCGAGGGGGCTGGGCAGTGCATTGACCAGGCCCTCACAGGCCACCTGCTCCACTACCTTCTGGGCTTGGGGTCCCTCGGGCCGTAGCCACCTCCCCATTTTACCCCAGAACTCGAAAGCCTGTGCTCGGGCCGGCTTTTCGGGGTCAAACTGCCAGCCCCGCCATTCACTTGCCTGCTGGCTCGGCGTAATGCCGTAGCGTGCCAGGATCTCCTGTTTCAGGAGCTTGTAGTCCGCGGCCTCCTCCTCAGGGAGGTCATAGTAGGCTCGCTGCGCGGGCCCCTTCAGGTAGGGCGCCAGAATGAACGCCCACTCGGACCGCTGCCACTCGTTCCGGGTGGCCGTCCGTTCAAAGATACCCAGAAAAGATTCGATGTCGTCCGCCTCCGTCATCGGGACCAAGGACGGAAGTTTAGGACGAGGCGGGTCGGCCCTTACCCTCTCGGCGTCCGCGAGTTTTGCCAACGCGGCCTCCAGCTCCCGAGTAGTAGTAGCCTGGGCCTGCTGCAGGGATTGGATTTGGGCACTCATGCCCTGCAGCACGGTGTTGAGGTCCTGCCTTTCGGTCATTGTGCTATTCTTCAGTGCAGTAAATCCTGCCGACTACGCCACTGTAAAAATAAACAGAACACAACGTGAAGGTTTGGGGTTTTTAGCCCCGTATACTGTAAACAAAACAAAAGATTATCCACAGTCACAGTCAACATAAAGGTTTAACAATACGCGACGCCTTTACAGGGTCGGCGGCCATTTTTATACTGGTGCAGGAATGCTGGGAAGGAGGCGTGAGGGATGACGGGACTGCTGACGTCAGGGAAGATGGCGGAGGAAGGGCGGAAGTGGACGTAGTGCGGTCAGGTTATGATGGTGGAGGATCCTTTTTCCTGGAAGAAAGAGCAGAAAGGTTAGTACTCCGCCATTCCCTACCGGCAAACGTCCTGCGCAATGGTTTCGGATCCGTCCGCGGTCTCCCACTCGCGCATGCGTGACAATATATATATCCAGTCCTCCGAAGCGTAAAATAAACGCGCAGAAAACGAACTAGAAGCGGTTTCCTTGCGTTCGTTGGGTTTTGAACGCCAAGAAAAAGCTGCATGCAACGTTTTTTTGATGCCGTATAAACGCGCAGCCGGACAAACGCACGTCACCAAAGCCCGTGTGAACACTCTCATTGACTCCTACGTGTAGAAAACACTCGGCGCTTGATCCGCGCTCACCGGACGCTACGAACGCAAAAAAAACGCTCGATTTTAACGCCCGTGTGAACAAGGCCTTAATAGTAACTGTGCTTCTCATAGTTTAATGTGTACTTAGTTGATTGTGTACTCGTATATACTTTTATCTAAGGCATCTATAGGCTTGCTTCAAATGGTATTTCATTGTATTGTGCAGTGACAATAAAAGTATCTTGCATCTTGATAAAGGAGATGTTCGGAAAAATAACATTGAGATAACAAACAGTACTGAATGAAGAACAGTAAAATGCAATGATGTTTCAAATGCACATAAAACATTTCATTAAAATAGAACAAAAATTAAAAACAATTGGAATGTTTAGATATACTATAATTTTCTTTTCAAATGAACTCTTTCCATGTTACAAATCGTAACATTTTATGTTTTTTAGTGGCTAATTTGTGCAGGTTATAATAAAATGTGGTACTGACTGACTGCCTATTAACTAAATACATTTTAAAAGCTGATGCATTTCACCAATCTGAACTAAACAGGGATTTTAATTTTTGATGTTTATATTCAGTTTCTGGGGGGGGGGCACGGTGGCGCAGTGGGTAGCACTGCTGCCTCACAGTAAGGAGACCCGGGTTCGCTTCCCGGGTCCTCCCTGCGTGGAATTTGCATGTTCTCCCTGTGTCTGCGTAGGTTTCCTCCGGGTACTCCGGTTTCCTCCCACAGTCCAAAGACATGCAGGTTAGGTGAATTGTCCCTAGTGTGTGCTTGGTGTGTGTGTGCATGTGTGCAAGCTCTGAGGTGGCCTGGGGCCCTGCCCAGGGTTTGTTTTCCTGCCTTGCACCCTGTGTTGGCTGGAATTGGCTCCAGCAGACCCCCATGACCCTGTAGTTCAGATATAGTGGGTTGGATAATGGATGGATGGATATGCAGTTTCTATAGAATCTACTTACTTCATTTTACAATTGTAGTTATGCACTGACAACATAAGAAGTTTTGACAAATGAGAGGAGACCAATCACACTTTACTGTATAATAATTTATATTGACCTTATATGAAAAATATGCAAAATATAATTCTAAACACTACAAATCAACATAAATCATCCAATGCCAAAAAATTAATCTTAACAGTATGATTAATTTACAACCCAGCCCATTCATAAGACGTAACTTATTCAGATTTGAGCTGTTGTGACCTGTTTGCGTATTACTAAAGCTTTATCAGGCCTAAAACTTTCTTATAGAGAAGTCTGTGGTATTTTGTGACAGTGTTTAGGTCAGTGCAGTTTGTACCACTGTCTCTCGGTTCCACAGCCCCCAAGCCAACGTCAGGCCCAGTCTATATGTTTGCAACCTCTCTCAACAGAAATGCACCTACTTCTCCTCAAACTTTCCGAAATTATTAAATTGCTTAGTGACTCTAACTTGGCCCTGTATAACTGAGTGAATGCATATGTGTGATGTGCGTGACCCAACTCCCACCAATGGTTCGTTCTTAACATGTATCCATACCTGTCTAGTTTGATTCTTACATGTCATGACCTTGTAATAGAAAACACTGATCCAGAAAATGTTGAATAGATGGATACAGATTTATTTAAAAGCATTTTTTTCATCATCAAACAGCAACACATACAGTACATTATGAACATACAGAGGTGTTTCCTCAATAACGTTGATTGCGGTGAATTTGCTGAGTTCACTGGTGACCTTATTTCCTGAACAGTTTCTTGAAAGGTTTTTGTGTGGTCAGCTTAGACAAGCCTTTTTTTCCCTCATACTTTGCAAGGCTAGCATGACATCACAGAGCTGAATCAGCCAATGTTGAATGGGTATGTAACACATTATAGGTAGTATGCTGGATCAACTGGTATAGCAGATGAAATTCTTCTTCTGTTATGGATTCAATAATTATTGTTTAAACATGATGTTAAAATTACAGGAGAACTTGTAAACACAGTCATCTCTCTGTATCCTTGAGGGACTGGTTCCAGTAACCTCCGCTGATGCTCAAGTCCCTTATAAAAAATGGCACAGTGTTTCTACATAACATATGTAAATTCTATCTAATACTTGAAATCATTTCTAGATTACTTATAATATCTAATACAATGTAAGTGCTATGTAAATAGTTGTTTTACTGCATTGTTTTGGGCAGTGTTTTTTTTTGCAACCCAATCCTGTCCTTTTAAGTGTCTTCAACACCTAGTCCATGAAGATAGTCCATGGTTAATGACAATTGCTTAAACAAACCTCCGCACCCCATCGTAAGCTAATTCTCAAACCATACACAACCCATTCCCATTTAATACAATGGCCAGTCACGACCCTACATGACCCAAAAGGCAGCATAGATAAGAAACTATGGTTTAGTGAATAACAGCAAGAAAGAAAAGTCTGTACATGTTCATTACAGATGCAATCATCATTACCTAACTACACGGTACACATCAGCATCAATGTAACATTTTCTTCCTTTCAGTAAATACAGGTTACTTTTGTGTAATGGCCTGAAAGACAAATACATAGAATAAAACACAGAATATTTCAAATACAACTACATATAAAAATATATTAATAAATTCAGAAAATCTCTTATCTGTATATTTCTCTTCCGGTTCGTCCTGCTTCCACTTCAAAACCGGTCCCGCCCACACGCAGCCGACATGGCATTTCCCGATTCCTATTCGTCATCTTCCATGTCATGCACTATACTGGCCTGCTGAGCGTAATACATCCAACAAGTACTCGAGGTGCTGCCACGACGGTTAAGTAGCTTTACCACCTTTGCAGGAGCCACCTGTGTCTTTACAACAGCTTCTTACACAGCAAACATCAGAAGCTAAAAATTATCGTGAACACATTCGAGAATACAACCCTTCTCTAGCGTTTGCTTCCATGGGTGCACAGATAACTCAACCTCCTGGCCACGGACCATACTGTATTAAAATACATGAGAAAATGTATCACCAAATCTCTCTACTATACGCTAACACTTCTACCTCTCCAGGATATGGACAGTTGTATGTTTTTGATACAGTGCAAGCTACTAAAGTACGCTTACAAAATAAAGTAAATTCTGCATGCAGCGAAAATGTACTTCTCCAGCTAGATTCCATGCTCAGAACCATCAACCCCTTCACTAAATCATACAAAAACATGCATGAAATCGCTCAGTCCAATCCAACAGCATCTGTACGAATGGTTTTCAAGGAAACCCCTAGGCAGGATTTACAACGATACAATGCCCCGACATGTCACACAGATGTTGCAGCGATTTTCGTCGGAGAAGATTACGAAACGACTACCAAAAGGGACATTTGCATCTATCCCAGAGGCAACTCCTATAAACAGATTTCCACGCTCAATATGAATTGCGATCCTATGGTTTACCCACTTTTATTCCCTTACGGAGACATTGGCTGGCACAAAGATTTATAACATGTTCCCGATAAAAGAACCGGCAAGCGAATAAGGCTTACTCAATGCCAATTTTATACATACAGATTATCAATGAGGAATACATTTAGTATTTTGCACTCCAGCGGCTAACTATTTTAACAGTACGTTGTAGATGCGTATGTTAAAATAGAGGGCGCGCTTCTCAGCTATCTCAGATTACATCAACAACATCTGCGCGTGGAACAATACAAAGGACTTTCAGACACACTGCAAGCAAACACTGAAAATAACAACGTTCGTGTAGGCAAAATGATCATATTACCGTCCACATTTCCAGGAAGTCCAAGATACATGCAACAAAACTATCAGGATGCCATGGCCATAGTACGTAAATTGGGAAAGCCTGATTTATTTTTCACTTTCAAATGTAATCCTAATTGGCCGGAAATTCTATATGCACACTGCGTCTTTCAAGAAGTATTTATTTCTTCTTGATTTCTGAATTCCTTTCTCACCGTTTTCCGTTCCTATTCTTACATCGCCATATGCTACGGCGGGCGACGGCTAGTATAAATTAATTCTCTCACACTCTTTCACTCTCTCTCTCTCTCTCTTTCACACACACACACACACAGAAACACACTGCACACAACTCAAGTGGTGAACGAATGAGATGCAAGGTGAACAATAAACAAACATAAAGAGCTGGAGCGAGACTGTGGATCTGTGAAAAATCGGGAGGCTACAGCAGGATACACCTAAACATCACTTCACTTGCTTAGAGTCAGTGTAGTGTTTAGAGTGTGGCAAATTCAAGTTTTGCTTTTTGAAACTTTTTTGATTTATCTTTTTATATTATCAGTCTGCAGTTGGTTGAATTCGCGTATGCGGAACCTGTAGATATGGAGGGCCAACTGTACATTTAAACACAAAAAACACTGGAAATGTGTTGGTGTATCCTTTGGTTAAAAATATGTATTTTACTATGGACATGTACATGACCTGTGTGTAATATGTGAACCAACCCTTTTAATAATATTACCCAAAGTGCTGTGCAGTTGATACAAATCGCTTAGTGAAGATTCCACATCCTTTACTGTTGTTCATATTTGGTAGCACTGGCAGTGAGTGAGCAAAAGTTTCAGGGAGAAAAAACTTTACTTTTTTGTTCAGGACAGGCGAATACTTGCTATTTAATCACTGGAGGGTAAGCCTTAGTGAGTTTGTATGCCTCTGTCTGCAAGAAATTTTACTGTTCTAATTTTTAATTCTATAAATAGTATGTCAAGGAGGCACAGTGATGCAGTGGTTAGTACTAGTGCCACACAGCTCAGGTCACGTTTATGGCCAGAAAAATTAGCACAGCATAGTTGGCACACACTTTCCTAGCCATCAGGGACACCTAAAAGATCATTGCCCCATTATCATCCACGCAAAATGAATTCAGTTTCTTTCCCCATTAATTTCAATGTGTTTCACCAAGTTCATCACACTTCCCAAACACTTCTGTGATTTTGCAGAATGTGAGATGAAGAGAATTTAATGCGGTTTACTCATCACTATTCCTCAATATTCGTTTGTGTGTGCTTCACCATAAATTAACACAATTAACAGCTTAATCTTATAGAATTTTTGTCATCTATGTGGACTTAAAGGCATTTAATGCTTCACCTATACTGGGTTTTGGAAATTCTCTTAAACTACACACAGCTGTCTTTGAATAAAATTTTTAAAAAATTGTCATTTTTAACTTGTTTTAGACTATATTATAAAAACAAATAAACAACCTCACCTCACAGGGTGTTTTGGAAATTTTCTCCTTAATAAGCAACCTATTAATGACTCTGTGTTTTATATAGAAATGTTCACAAAGAACATCATCTCAACATTCATTACAAAAAAAAACACACACAATAAGACTCAATCCATCTCTTTATCTGTTTCATCACACTTTTCCCAAAGGCAGCAATGGCAGTAATTACTAAACTACTTCCACAGCCTTGAAGCAATGCTCGGAAATCTGCAGCTGTAAGCAAATCAATGAAATTTAAAAGTGTTTCAAGATGCAGTTTCAAAGAAGATAGTCTAACCATATGTTCCATATGTTAAAAATGTTGATGATGATAACACTGCTTCTATTGTTATTAATGGAAGTAACAGCACTAAAAGAATTATTTATCTCTGGCAGGTTGGGTTACTCAACAGAAATGGGTACAGCAGTATGAACAGTAGTTGTGGAGAGGCTTCTCCATGTAATCAGAGTTGCAATTAATCATGTACCTGTATATGTGCTATCCCATTTTAGATTCATTCCTGTTTTATAACCATTTTCTCAAGCTACAGCTTTTTTTAAATCTCAATTGGATTACAAAGTTAGAAAAAATAAAATATAAATCAAGCAGTCAACCAGTTTGCTAACAGATAGATGGATAAATAGATAATGAAGATAAATAGAAATATATTGGTGTCTTTCTGGTTGCACAGTCCACTTCAGTGTGCCCCACACTGGAGTGGACAGTGCACCCAGAAAGACAGCAATAAATTTCAGTACAAATTTTGAAGGATACATTCTTACTCAAAAAATAAGACATATAAGCATTAACTTTACATTGTTTCACTTAACAGATGTTTTTATGCAAGCGACTTACATAAGCAGTCAACATATCAAGTAAAAGGACTGTCTTGGAGCAACAATTACTGGATATGGTTACAAAACTCATCATAACCAGTGAAGAGTTTCAAAACAAATTGCAAGCTAGTTACACTTTCTTAGCTACAAGAACCTATCAAAGCCATTATCGATTACACAGAAGTTCACAGAACAAGAGAGCCTTCAAACACTCCTTAAACACATGGAGGGAGTCAGCATTTTGAATAGAGGTGGGTAATTTGTCATTCCTCCAGCTACAGTAGGTGTTAAACATGAAAATAGCCTAGGTTCAGATTTGAGAGGTGGCATCATCAAACATTGTTCATCAGCAGCCCTGAGTGGGTGAGAAGGAGCATAGGGCCTATACAAGTGTCTCCATACATATAGTAATAAGGAGACAGAAACAGATAAAGGTGTTGGGTTTCCGGCCCCGTATATTGTACAAAACAAAAGAAAATATCAAATGCTCTTATATCACAGTCAATGTTCTGACAACCAGTCATTACATCACACAGTCTCAGTTGCAGGGGGGAACTTGAATAATGAGGGACTGGAAACTGAAGAATGGAATGCTGGGAGGGAACTGAAGTGTTGTGCGGCAGGTATGACGTCATCACGGGATTTTATGGCGGCGTTGTATCTGTCTTTCTGCGGGAGCAAAAGAAAGAAAGGTTAGTGCCTCGCCTTGATCCCCTGGCCCGATGTGATACGCAGCTCGTCGGGTCTTTCTGCGACTCCCTATGCGTGCGTGCGTGACAGGACCCCCCCACCTCAGCCCAGAGAACCGAGAGGTCGTGAACCCGGGAGAAAGTGTCAGCATTGGCTTGCAAGTTGCCCCGACGATAAGTGATGGTAAACTTGTACGGCTGTAGGTCCAAGAACCACCTAGTGACACGGGGATTAGACTACTTGTGTACAGCCATCCATTGGACAGCAGCATGGTCAGTCACCAGAGTGAACTCCTGACCCAACAGGTAGTACCTCAGGTGTGTTACCGCCCACTTGATGGTCAAGGCTTCTCGTTCCACCGCAGCATATCTGGTCTCCTGATCCAGCAGTTTCTGGCTCTGGTAACACACGGGTTGCTCGACACTGTCGATGCTCTGGCTCAGCACGGCACCTAGACCTGTGTCCGAAGCATCGGTCTGGAAGATAAATGAGGGAGAGAAAAATTATGGGTTCTCAGTATTGGTGCCATGGTCAGGGCCGTCTTTAGGTCACTTAATGCCTTTTTCCTTTAGGTGATCCCATACCACATATACAGGGGCCTGTTTCTTCGTCAAATTTGTCAAGGGTGCGGCTCTCTCGGAGAAAAGGGGCACAAACCGGCGGTAGTAACCCGCTAACCCCAAGAAGGCTTGCACCTGTTTCTTGGTTATCGGACGGGGCCATTCCAAGATGTCTTTAATTTTTGAGCATTGTGGTTTCACCAGTCCTCCGCCCACCAGGTAGCCTAAATACTTGACCTCGTGAAACGCAAAATAACATTTGCGCGGATTACAGAGGCCAGCCTTCGCTAGTGTTAAGAGGACGGCATAAACATGCAAGATATGTTCATCCCAGGTGCCGGAATAGATGACTATGTCATCCAGGTAGGCGGCACAATAGGACTGGTGGGCCTTTAGCATTCTATCTACCAGACGCTGGAAGGTCGCTGGGGCTCTGTGCAGTCCAAATGGGAGGACCTTATATTGTCAATGCCCGCTAGGGGTGCTGAAGGTGTTTTTTTCTTTAGCGGATGCCGTTAAGTGAACTTGCCAGTACCCTTTAGTCATATCAAGAGTAGTCAAGTAATGAGCCGTACCCAAGGGTTCAATGAGTTCGTCCACTCGAGGCATAGGGTAGGCATCAAATTTGGAGACCTGATTAAGACGTCTAAAGTCATTACAGAATCTCCACGAGCCATCAGGCTTAGAGACCAGGATGATGGGACTGGACCAGGGTCTGTGGCTCTCCGCGATAATATCCATATCGAGCATCCTTTGCACTTCCAGCTCCACCTCGGCCCATTTCGCCTCCGGGAGGTGATAGGGGCATTCCCTTATCACCACCCCCGGGTCCGTCACAATGTCGTGCTCAATCCACGAGGTGCGCCCAGGTGTCTCACTGACTACCTCCGAAATGGACAAGATCGCAGATTCCAGCTCCTGCCTTTGGAGGGGCGTCAAATTGGGTCCGAGATTAAGGACTGTTTTCCGTGAGAAAAGGGAGAGGGTGTTTGTCGTGCGAGGGCGGTCCTCCTGGTCCCTCCAAGGTTTCAGCAAGTTGACGTGATACACCCTCTCGCTCGGTCGACAATTAGGTTGTCTCACCAAATAGTCGACGAGCCCCTTTCTCTCTTTTATCTCGTATGGGCCCTGCCAATGGGCTAACAATTTGGAGTGGGAGGTAGGTAGGCATGAGAACCATCACATGATCCCCCGGCTGAAACTCCCGGAGGGTGGTGTTACGATTGTAATTACGCGCCTGCGTGGCTTGAGCTCTCGACATGTGTTCTTTTAGAAGAGGCTGAATTTTTTCTAACCTTTTGCGCAGTTGCGCGATGTATTCCAAAATATTGGTGGAGGGAAGCACCTACCCTTCCCATCCTTCTTTGACAATATCCAAAATGCCCTGGGGTTGGCGGCAGTATAAAAGTTCGAAAGGGGAAAACCCTGTGGAGGCTTGAGGTACCTCCCGATAGGCAAAAAGAACAAGTTGTAACAGTTGGTTCCAGTTCCTACCGTCCGCGTCGACTACCTTGCGGAGCATCTGTTTAAGGGTTTGGTTAAAACGTTCCACTAACACATCCGTCTGGGGGTGATAAACAGAGGTTTTCAGATGCTTAATACGGAGTAACCTGGCAACCTCCCTGAATGTATCTGAAGTAAAGGGGGTACCCTGGTCCGTGAGGTCATCTTTGGGTATACCTACTCGGGAGAAAAGGGCTACCAAGTCCCGTGCAGCATTTTTCGTAGTAGCGGAGTGCAACGGAACCGCCTCTGGGAATCGAGTTACATAATCCACCATGACCAAGATATATTTATGGCCACGTGTCAAAGGCACCAGGGGTCCTACAAGATCGACTCCGATCCTTTCAAAAGGGATATCAATAAGGGGAATCGGAACGAGAGGAGCATAGTCCCTCCTGGGTATCTGATGTAACTGACAGTCCGGACACGACTGGCAGAAACGTCGGACCTCCTCGTTAATCCCGGGCCAATAAAACCGGAGTTTTATCCTCTCCAACGTTTTCTCGGCCCCGAGGTGGGCACCAAGGAGGTGGGTGTGAGCCAGTTCACAGACCTCCCGCCGGTAGATCCGTGGGACTAGCAACAACTTCCACGCCTTGCCTTCGTGATCCATGACTCAATACAGCAGATCATTGTCTAGGGCGAAGTAGGGCCCGGGTGGCATGGGAGCGACTGGCGGATTGCCATCTACTGAAACAATAGCATTCCGGGCAAACTTTAGAGAGTCATCGTTCTATTGCTCTCTTTTAAATGACGCCAGTGTGGACTTGAATTGAAAGTCGACACAGCTTAAAGGATCTGCTGGAGTCGGAGGGTTGCCAACAACTGGCCCAGGTTGTACTTCCAGGTCAAGGTCCATCGACAAAAACACGTCCCCCCAGATCCCAGCATCATCATTAGTCGCCGAACTGCACAGCGTGGGAGTCGTGGGGACGGTGCCTTGCCCGCCCATAGTTAAACCCAACTCGGCGGCAGGAGTGATGGTTCTTCCACCGCATTTGTTCTCAGACCAGTCTTGTCCTAGGATAACTGGAAAGGGTGGATCGAGTAGCACAGCAACCGAGGGGAGTCTCGGTACACCCTTCCAAATTATATAACAGTTAGCGGACCTATAGGACTGGGTCTTCCCATGTACACAAGTCACACTCATGTACTGGGGTAGCCACTGTCGCGGTAGAATAAATCGACGAGCAACAATGGTAATGTTACCAGTGCCACCACCGAGTGCCCATTAGCCAAAACCACTCCTGTGTTCGGGACAGCCAGGGGATTAGACAAAGCACAGTACCTCTCTCCTCTGACCCAGGTGCAGTCCATCATCTCCACGTTCTGTGGACAGGCGGGCAGGGTGTGCCTAACTTCACCGCACTTGAAACAGCGGGGCAAAGCTGGGACTCTCTCCTTCGGCTTACTGGGAGCCTCTTGCATGCGGCGGAAGGGCTCTGGGGTAGCGGTACGTCCCTGTCGGCCACCGCGAGCAGACCTCTCCTGCCCCCCAACTCGGTTCACCGCCAGTTGACGCTCCAGTATGTCCAATAGGCTCTTCATGTCCTTGAATGGATGCCTTCGGACCTGCTAGGCAAGAAAATCTGGCATGGCATTAATAAAGCCTTCACAGGCCATTTGTTCTACAATCTGCCAACCCTGGTTGATGTCTGGCCTCAACCAGCGTCCCATTTTGCCCCAGAATTCGAAACCCTGGGCCTGGGCCAGGAGATCGGGATCATACCTCCAATGCCTCCACTCACTTGCCTGCTGGTCCGACGTGATGCCGTAGCGCTCAGGATCTCAGCCTTTAGGAGGTCATACTGAGCAGCTTCCTCGACGGGGAGGTCATGATAGGCCTTCTGCGCGATGCCCTTCAGGTACAGCGCTAGTATAGACGCCCATTCCGTGCGCGGACACTGGTTTCGCGTGGCCATCCTCTCGAAGGTGGATTAATAAGTCTCAATGTCATCGGCATCACTGAGAGGTACGAGCAGAGGAGGATGAGTCTGTGCGGGCTCCGGTCTGGCTGCTTCGGCTGCCGCGAGCCTGTTCTTGGTCTCCACCAACTTCTACTTCGTCGCGGTCAGCTCCACCTGCAGGGTCTGAAGCTGGGTCGCCAAGTTGTTCAAAACCGTGTTTAGGTCCTGTCCTTCTGACATTCTTCGGACAAATGTATCCTGCCGACTACGCCACTGTAATAAGGAGACAGAAACAGATAAAGGTTTTGTGTTTCCGGCCCCGTATACTGTACAAAACAAAAGAAAATATCAAATGCTCTTATATCACGGTCAATGTTCTGACAACCAGTCATTACATCACACAGTCTCAGTTGCAGGGGGGAACTTAAATAATGAGGGACCGGAAATTGAAGAATGGAATGCTGGGAGGGAACCGAAGTGTTGTGTGGGAGGTATGACGTCATCACGGTGGGACCAGAGGAAGGGATGGAATGCGGAAATGGCAGCGTGTGTTTTTCAGCCATCCGGGATTTTATGGCGGCATTGTATCTGTATATACAAGGTATGGTGTTAAACTGCATCCGGCCCTGCAAGTGGTCCTCAAACTTGCAGGAAAATCATGGGGGTTGGTGGCAGGATTGGCACTCCAGCCACCATAAAAAAACCTCAGACAGCTCCAAAACGACAGAAAGGACTCCTTTTTGCACTCCGTGGGCGTAGCCCCATCCCCAGAAGAGTTGAAACCATTGGAGAGCCAATGGGGTCATGTCTACTGGGGACTGGAACTGGTGTGGTGCTGAGGCATCGCCTGCTGCATGGCAGCACTCCGGTCCAAACTTGAGGCGGCCCATACGGGTAGGCGCATGGAACGTTTTGTCTCTTCGGCAAGATGATCTGCTGTCGGAGGAGCTGCATAAACTCCATATTTCAATGGTGGCACTCCCTGAGGTGCGCAGACTGGGGACTGGCCAGATCTCTGTGGATGGATACACCTTTTATTGGTCTGGTCGTTCTGATGGCTGTCATACTCGGGGAGTAGCTGCTGCTGTAGCAGATTGACTTCTTCCGATGGTGTCCGATGTCACTTCTTTCAACAAGCGTATTATGAGACTCAGATTATGGCACTCCCTGAGTCTGTTGTCTCAGTGTATGCTCTGACCGCAGTGAGTGACATCTCGACGAGGAAGACATTTTATTCGCAGCTTCACTCGGTGGTGGATGGGTCCCCACGAGGTGACACTCCTCTGGTCATGGGTGACATCAATGCAGCCACTGGCACTGACAGGGCTGGCTATGAGGATTGTCTCAGTCCCCATGGGTCTGGTGACCGTGGTGAAAGTGGCTCCATGTTTTTTGACTTTGCAAAAGGTCAAGGGTTGCGAATCACTGGATCCTGGTTCCAGCACTCAAAACTGCATTGTTGGACTTGGTACTCCAATACTGGTGATGCAGTGAAGGAGATCGATCACATCCTCGTCGGCAGATGCTGGAGACTCTTGCAAAACTGGAGGGTCTACAGAAGTGCCCAGTTTGTGAATTCTGACCAAAGACTTGTTGTTGCTACTCTTAATATCCAGCTTAGGTCCACCACCTACCACCTACTAGGAAAATGAGCCTGGACTTGGCCAAACTCCAAGACCAGGCTGTTTCTAATAAGTTTGCATGCAGTTTGAGTGAGGAACTTGCAGATTTGGGTGCAACTGCTGATCCTAATGTGAATGTGGGAGACCTTTCGTGAAAAAACCCTGAAGGTTGCTGAGGGTTGTGTTGGTGTTATCGGTGTTCCCAGAAGGAGGTGCTTCATCTCGCAGGGCACCCTAGATATCATTGAGAGGAGTCGCAGCACACGGCTCAATGGAAACTCTGGTTTGTACCGGGAACTGAGAAGAATGGCTGCAAGGGTTCTGAGGGCAGATAAAGAGGCGTTTGTTAGAGGAATCTGTGAGTAAGTGACACACCATCTGTGGTCTAGCGACCCACATCCTGCTTACAGAGGAATCGAAGCATTACACACATCCGCATCTGTTCCTCGGAGAGTCACAGTCAGGAAGGCTGATGGAACGGTCCTTACGGATGATACTGCAGTTGTGACCCGCTGGGCTGGCTACTTTGAGCAGTTGTTCAAAGCTGATCCTCCAGCTAGAATGTTGGATTTCTCTGGGTCCACGGTTCTTGAGGCTGATCCTCCAATTAGCTGTGAACCACCCAATCTCACTGAGATTGCATAGGTGGTGAACCAGCTGAGGGGAGGAAAGGCTGCAGGGATCTGTGGTATCCGGGGTGAACTTCTCCAAGCTGGTGGTACAGCTGTCCTCCTGGCATTGCAAACAGTCTTTGCTTCCATTTGGGAGACTGGAATCATCCCAACTGACTGGAAAACAGGACTTGTTGTCTTTATCTGGAAAGGGAAGGGTGATCACCTGGATTGCAGCAACTACAGGAGGATAACACTGCTTTCGGTGCCGGGTAAGGTCCTTGCTAGGGTTGTCCTCAATAGGACCCGTAATCACTTGCTCACCTACCAGTGACCGGAACAGTCTGGTTTTACGCCTAAGAAGCTTAACATCGACCACATCCTGGCACTGAGGGTTCTCATGGAGCGCATACGCAAATATCGGCAGAGTTTCTTTGCCTTTATCGATTTTTGTAAAGCGTTCGACTCAGTTGATCGAGCTGTCCTGTGGGACATCCTGAGGGTTCGCGGGATCCCCTCAAGGTTGCTGGATATCATGGCCGGCCTATACACTGGTACTGTGAGTGCTGTGCAGAGTGGAGGCAGAACCTCTGTGTTTTTCCCAGTTGATTTTGGGGTTCTTCAGGAGTCTGTTCTTGCTCCTACTCTTTTCAATGCTTGTATGGACTGGGTGTTGGGCATGGTCATGTGGTCCAGCGGCTGTGGGGCATCTGTTGGTGAAGAAAGATTTACGGATCTTGATTTTGCTGACAATGCTGTGATCTTCGAGGAGTCAATGGAGGCTCTGATCAGGGCACTTGAGAGACTGAGCAAGGATTCTGTGGCTGGGCTTGCGAGTATCCTGGATAAAAACCAAGATCCAGGCCTTTAATGACCTCTTGGGCACAGCCATCAGCAGTGTGTCTGTCTGCGGAGAGAGTGTCAACCTTGTCGAGAGGTTTACTTACCTTGGCAGTGACATTCATGTCTCTGGTGACTCTTCCTATGAAGTCAGTAGATGGATTGGGAGAGCATGACAAAGACTGGACTCCTTTGGTGCTGTGTCTCTCTGGAAAATTCTTGGGTACCTATAATTAGACTTTGTGTCGAATGAGCGGTTGCTCATGGAGTCCCAAATAAGGCACATTACCTGCATTGTGTGGGAGTGACGGCACTACAGCCATGTGGCTCGTTTCCCCGAGGGTGATCTGGCTCGTAAGATCCTCATTGTTGAGGACCCGAGTGGCAGGACCAGGCCAAGGTGTCACCCACATAACAGCTGGATGTGGCACATATAGGGTCATTTCCGGAGGTTGGGACTGGGCCGCGTGTCTGCCTGGGGGGTTGCCAACCGGGATCCCGAGTTGTTTCGTTGTGTAGTGGGTGTGGCAATGCACTGTACCAGTGCATGCTGCCCAACTTGACTTGAATTGAGGTGAGACACAAAAACAAATCGATTGGTTAAAAAAAAATATATATTTATCAATAAATTGCAGCATTCTAAACATTGTCACCTATATATTCCCCCTCCTGATCTTTACATCGCTCCATATGTATCTTCCATTGATTGAAACAGTGCTGGAAGGCTTCTTGCTTGAGGCTCTTCAAAAAGCTTGCTGTTTCTGTCTTCACTTCATCCATTGAAGAAAAATGTGCTCCCTTCAGGTCACTTTTGATTTTCAGGAACAAGTAAAAATCACAGGGAGCTAAATTGGGCTAATAGGGAGGAGGATCAAGGACAGGAATGTTTTTGTCAGTCAAAAACTGCTTTACAGAAAAAGCATTGTGTGTGGGAAGTAAAGAACCTGGGCATTGAATGTCTTTCACATTTTCTTGTCCTTTCTTGAAACGTTTGTCTCACTCAAAAACTTGTATGTGAGACAAACTGTTATCACCATACACTGTTTTTTTTTATCATTTCATAAGTTTCTGTGGCCATTTTGTTGATTCGCTGTTCAATTTTTTTCACCCAACATTATAGCGGCAACTTGTGTAGCGATTGTTGTGCAAATACTGACTGGGCTATTCTCAGGATATGCCTAGCCGGCTGGCGGTTTGAGATGGCGTGTAGGAGGGACAGAGTTCTATGATTCACGTTTGTCTCACCTCGTATATATATATATATATATATATGTACAGTATATATATATATATATACACAGTATATATATAGGTGCTGATTGATTAACCACTCTGTAAGCAAGCATCAAGATTTTGAACTTAATTCATGCTGCTACCAGGAGCCAATATGAAAAATGGAGTAACATGTGCCCAGCTTGGATGGTTGAACATTAGATGTGTGGCTGCATTTTTAATTATCTAGAAAGACCAAATATAAATAAATAAATAATAAAGGCAATAGAATAACAAAGACTATGCCCTTTCTGGGCTTGCTGAAAACCAGTTAGATTAACTAACAAACTACAGCAAATAATGTGATCATTACTACTGTATCTTTCAGCCTTCTTGTTTTTCATTATAAGGGCTTCCTCTTCCTTCTCATCAGAAAAACTCCTACCTCTGCTCTTCTCCCAACATCGAAGCCCTTCCAACTTAAGAGACAAATGCCCTTATATAGCTACCCACTGAATTACTTCTGGTACCCTTTAAGCCATCTGGGAAGGATTTTTGGATCAACCCCCTTCCTACACAGGCTTATGCCTGACTGCATTTCCCAAAAGCCTCTGCAGGAAGTTGAGAATATGTAGTAAGGTATATGTAGTATGTCTTATAAGGAATATCGAGTAGTAATATTATTATAAAAGGAATATGCAGTTGTTTTCCCATTAGCTGCTTAGGGATTCCCATTCTTTTATAATGAATCAGCAGACAAGAACAAGCTGATGAACCATCCAGGCAATAGTTTCCCATTTGGGATATATACATGCAGATTAGACTTTTATGTCACTCACCTCCTGAACAGACAGACAGACAAATATGTATGGCACTGGGTTTGATACAGCGATTGATATATAAGGGACTATAATAGATAGATAGTGTGACAGATAGGGGGTGCTATCGCTCCCTTGAACCCCTGTCCAATACGCCAGACACCAGATAAAAGTCCAAATGTTGACTGTGACATAAGCCACAGTGCACAAAGCACCCTCTCCTCCACAATACTAATAATCACAAAAACTACTCCACCACTCCCAGACGCGTTGCCCTCCTTCCACCCAGCTCAGCTCGCCATCTGGGAGCTCCCATAGTACTTTTATTCTCCCTGACCCGGAAGTGTTCCCAATCCCCAGTCCATGTGATTCAATATCAAGTCCTTCTTCTTCACCCCGGAAGCACGTCGCTCTTCCTTTGATGCACTTCCGGGTTATAGGGCACAAAGAAGTCTTCTGTCCTCACTGCAGCTCCCTCTTGCGGCCCCTGTGGTACCCAGCAGGGCTGAGGATAAAAACTACAAAGTCCATGACTCCCTGCTGGTCTTCGGGGCACCTCCATACTGCAGGGAGGGCTCCATCTGGCGGCCTGGGGGTATTGGCCAGGATGACAAGCCGGCCAAATACCACAATAGATAGATAGATAGATAGATAGATAGATACTATATCAGACAGATAGAGTAGATTAACTAAAGACTGAGAAGGAGACATGAAAGACAAAATAATGTTTATATAGCTGTCTCATGCATTATTAATTATAATTCTATTCAGAAATAAAGAACACAATAACTCATGGAGACATCTCACATTTATCAAGTATTAAAAAGGAAAAAAACAGGAAAAAAATCAAGCGTTCTGCTCTGAATTGATGTCACATTTATTCATGAAGGTTTTTTTCACAATGTCTTTTATAGGCTACAAACATTTTGACTGTGTTGTTATTTCTTATGACTTAGTATAAATATATATTATATTGTACAGTCATTTAGATACACTAGTTGACCTAATCTACAAGTCTTTATTAGAATGTGGTGGATATCAGAGTCCAAAGGGAAAATGCAAGCTGACATGAGAAAGATGTGAATGCCCTGCACAAACATCAGAAATGCTGAGAATCAAAACCACATATCAATGGAAGGATATCAGTTATGTTTACTTGTTTTCCTTTTGGTATTGAATCCAATAAATCCTCATTAAACTTTAATACAGTATTATAATAATAACATTTCTACTTAACAGACAGGGCCAGTGCATGGGGTGAGGCGTAAAGGCAGTGGCCTCAGGTGGCATTTGGGTAAGGGTAGCATTTTCCTGTAACAGTGTATTTTTTAGGATTATGACATAACAATACCACAAATTACAGTAAAGTGTTACCCTTAATAATTACACAAATGTCCAGTGCCTTATTTGTACACCACCTTTAAAAACTGTAAGGAATATTTCAATTTTAAAAGTTTCAAAGTTCCTTACTGCACCATGAAAATTTAAGCTCAGGCACATTTTGAAACTACATGTCAGTGTATGGTCTTAGCTTTCATTTTCCAGTGTACTGTGTATATACAGTATTGCTTATATCACTTTTAATCAATTTTAATCTCTGGAATGTTATTAAAGTGTCAGTCACATGTACAATGCCTGTTAAATGTCACTTAAATTTTCACTGCATGTGTTTAGGTAAAAAAGGCGTTCACCTTTTAGCTTAGACCACAGGTCACTAATAGGTGGACTGCAGTCCGGTGTCTGAACCCATACTCTGTTCTGTCCAGACCCAGACATATCACTGAGTTTTATTTAGTTTTTGTCGGAAATTACATTTTTACTGGTGACTCTTTTCTGACAGTGTTTCTACACCGCTACTCAGTAAAAAGGGACATCCTACGTGTCTCTGATTGGCCAGTACTTGTTGCCTTCTTGGGTTCGAGTTGGTTGGGTTTAAGCATGAAGACTGATATTGGTCAAAGTGAAGGTGAGAATGTCAGCCCATCACAGGCAGAGTAGGGCGGGCCTTCACTGAATAGAGGAGAGGAAACCTGCATTCTGAGTGAAAACAGCTGGCATCTTGTGGCAGTGGCATTGACATGGAGAGAAAAATATATGGGAGTGAGAAGACAAGAGACAGAAAAGTGACAAAACAGTCAATGTGCCATGGCTTTTGATAAATGGTGGAAGCTTGACACTGAAAACCACGCTTTTAATCCGGAATGGACCGAGGCGTTTTTGTTCATACTTCCCGTAGGAAGCTTGAAACCGCCGTGTCTCATCTGCTTTGAGACAGTGGCAGTGGTTAAAAGCGGGAATTTGAAACACCACTATGAAACTAAGCACAAAATTACATTTGAGAAAAGTTACCCACTAAATTCGCCAATTAGGCTACGGAAAACAAGCGATCTTAAAGCCAACTAACGTTCGGTCAACGAGGATTTTAACACATTCATTTACTGGCCAACAACTCGCTAACGAATCTTCCCTGAGAGATGCGTGGATTTTGGGACGTCACAAAAAAACATTCAGTGATGACAATCTTCACACATGCATGAGGATGGCGCTGACACCATTCCAGCCCAGATTTAAAATCCTGGCAGACCAAGCAAGAGCTCATTTCTCTCACAGAACAAGAGAAAGTAGGCAGTGGGATATGAGGGAAAGAAGGAGGAGAAGATACGTTCTGTTATTTAACGATGTTCAGATTTACTGTGGAACTGGTTATGTCTGTTCAGTTGTGCACATATTAAAAACTCTTATATATTTTATTTTTATATGAGGCCAAGTCTTTTTTTGTTGAAACGTTAAAACTTATTATTATTATTATGAAAGTACTTATTAATTGCGGTGGGTTGGCACCCTGCCTGGGTTTGTTTCCTGCCTTGTGCCCTGTGTTGGCTGGGATGGGCTCCAGCAGACCCCCGTGACCCTGTGTTCGGGTTCAGTGGGTTGGAAAATGGATGGATGGAAGTACTTATTATTTATAATTCTCAGTTGAATGTCAAAGTTACCTTGCTTTTACTTAATTTTACTGTTATTTATTTTTTCCTATTTTATTGTATGTAGCCCTCCAGAGTCCAGAGTTGCACTGAAAATAAATATTGTTGAAATGGCATTGAACTTTCTTTGTTTGATTTGAGTCATTGACTTCATACAGTGCAGAAGTTGATACAATGGCAATGCTACTTCAAAATGTATAAATTAATTGTAATGTAAAAATTATAATGCAACTTAAACACGATGATGCTGTGGACCTGTACATGAGGAAATTTTCTCTATCTGGACCTCCTTAAATCATGCCATACCCCTGGATTAGAACAACGGTTTTACACTTTTTTTTTAACTTGTGGACCAGCAGATGACTGTGAATATCTTCCCAAACTGGAAAGATAAAAAATATAATAAACTTATTTACTCTGCTTTTCTCCAACCAGTGCCTAAACTGGATACAAATTAGTTCTCTCTTTTTAAGTTGGATTTCTTAATAAAGTGAAGATTCAACTGTTCATATTTAATAAGAAAATACACAGAAAAATGTCTGACCAGTGCAGTAGTGGAAGGTGTTCAAATGAGTTTGTTTGACTTGCAACACCAGAATGGGTATGGCATGTTCTGGGATCAAAACATTGGACTTGCAGGTGTCCCCTTTAGCCAGTAAAAGTTAGGGTGTATAAATAGTTTCTATTTAAGAAGTTTTTTTCTCTTGTTCATTTTGATGAAAAATTACAGCTAAAGCACTGTTTTCCAAACCTTCATAAGTGCATCGCTCCCAGATGGTTTTATTGTGTTGTAATGTGTAGCTTCTGTGTGTTATCTTTTTCATTTCATAAAATAATATTATTTATTTTTATTTATTGTCTGTTCTGAGGACACATTGCAAGATCTATGTTGATAAATATACTGTCTCTCACCTAGTAACAATATGCAGAAATGGCCGTTGCCTCAGCCAGCCCTGTTAAAAGTTACGCTCAGATACTCCTATCCCTACTCTTCAGTATAGAGCACAAATGAAATGGAGCTAGCACGCGGTAACTTCACAAGTAATGACAAAGCCATAGAGTTATTCGTGAAGTAAACGTCTTCAGTTGTAAAATCATTAACATTGATAAGGGCTTTCCTGATTTCAAAATATTTTTGTATTACCACTAGATAGTAAAATTTTCCATTTAAACATATTCTCTCTTATTTTAAAGTCAGAGCTTTACAAAAAGAAACCTCATTACCTTTCCTAATATTTTCCCACTGTGTACAGTGGAATTGTAATTCACTAGTCCAAAATACTGTATATCACTGCTTGCAAAACACCACGGTCCTTAGACACTCTAAGATAGTTTTGGGAACTCAACATTTTATTTAGATTTGCAGATAATGAGTAAGAGTGGAGTTTAAACAAAAGCACTCTTTCCCAGTATGCACAGCATGGTCTATTTCAGCTAATAATGGGGCAACATCAGCCTTTCTCTTGAGTTAGTTTGTCAGGACAAAATCCTCTTTAGAGAGATGCTGTCAGGCCTTTGCTTCCATGACCTTTGCTTAAACTGCACTGAAATAAAATCTTCAGTAAGATCAAAACCTGTTTCTAATATAAGCTAATTAGAGAAACATTGCTGACTTCCCTAATATTTCCTCTTTATCTACTACCAAAATATTTAATATTTATTTTATAAAAAAGTGTCTTTATGTAGGTTTAGAACTGACAAAAAATCAGGATTTCCTTCATCTCTGCTGTAGAGGTTGTTAAGATGAAAGAAAAAAATCACTTTGCTGTCCCAATGTAAGCAAGAGTATTTTTCAGTTTCTTTGTTACACCTTGCCTGATGAAGGGGCCTTAGCTGCCTCGAAAGCTTGCATTTGTCTATTTAGTTAGCCAATAAAAGGTGTCATTTCACCCTACTTTCTCCTTCATCTCTGCTGTCAGTAATGCTGTATGTACCGTAGTTGCAGCGCCAGAATAAGGCCCGTATAGGTTTATGTCCTGTTTTGTAGCTTAGGTTTTCTTAATTATATCTTTTTTAACAAATGAAAATCTACTTATGCTGTATACATGAATTTAATATGTACAAGGGTGTTCAATAAATTATCTACCTGAGTAGTAAAGAAAGTAGCAAGCATGTTGAAACAAGTCTGGGCATTTTGTGATGCATCTCAAGGTTACTCATGCACAATTGTGGCTCAGTGCGAGACTAACATTCCAAGAGACAGGATGTCAGGAGAGTCCACGTGAGAATCAAGTAAGCTTGTTCATGACAATGCGCCGGTTCACATGTTACATCAATTGCAGGCTGACATCCAAGAATGTGGGTTCCAGCTGTTGAACCATCCACTATACCGTCCTGACCTGACTCCTTCAGATTATTTCCTTTTCCGGTTTTCAAGTGATGAAGATGTCAAGGCAGCTGTGACATCCTGGTTTGAAGGTCAAGCAGAAGATTTTTTTTTTTTTCAAAGGGGTTAAAGTCATTGCAGGAAAACTGTTTGAATTGTATGGAGCTGTCATGGGATTATATTGAAAAATAAAAAATCATTTTTTGAAAACTGATTTCTTTCCTACTGAGGTAGATAAATTATGTAAAGTCCCTTGTATCTTTCTTAATCTACTCTATATATATATATATATATATATACATTCTTTTCAGAATTTACAAACCATTAAAGTGATGTTGTTAAATTTTAGGATTCTGATTCCGTTTTTAAATTATAAACTAAAAAATATTAAGAACTCACATCCCGCGAGACGAGCCCTTGTGCCAAGAGATTTAATTAAACCCGGGGCTGGAAATAAAAGACAAAGAGTAGGACAGCTGCTGTACAGGCTTTTAAACAACAACAACAACAACATTTATTTATATGGCACATATTCAAATGTTTGAAGCACCGCGTGAGATGCAGATCACGCGGCACGGCAGCAGCAGCAAGCCAGCAGCTGATCAAGCAAAAAGGAGGTAAAAAATAAAAACTGTATTTGTTTCCCATTGTATCACCGTTTTAAGAGGGGGTTGCGGAGGAGCAACCCTGTCTCCTTGGGGTGCGTTCAGCCCCCGTCTACACAACGTGAGTGGTAGAGACGTGAAGTGGCTGGTGCGTAGCGCAGGCTGGGGGGGGGTTGGGGAGCGAAGTGAGCAGGGGCCGAACCCCCTATTTAAAATATATATTAATTATAAATCTTCAAATCAAAATTGCCAGTATTACTTTAAAAAAGTATTTGGAAAACATACTCTAGCTAACAAGTTTTAGAAAATAAGATTCTTTAATTAAGATTCTAAAATAAGATCTTTAATACGCAGGCAATCAGTTTATTTTTACCACTTGTGGATTTAAATTAGAGTTAGCAAAATCATTCAAACTAGAAACGCAAAAAAATGAATGAATATTTGTCAACTAGCATAGAAAAATCCCTGATTATTAAAACAGGCACAATGATTCAATGGTAAGTCTGTCTGTTTCAATCACGTTGTGCATTTATAAATCTCTGTTCACCGGATATGCCAGCCCTTACATCCCTTTTTCTTTGTACGTCTTTTTGCCTTTATTCATCAGACATTCCAGCTATTAGGTCCTTCTTTCTTTGTGCGTTTTGTAACCTTTATTCATTGGACAATGTGGACACTGGATGACATTACACTTGGGCCCAAACTCCAGGGGCCTCATGTATAACGCTGTGTGTAGAATTCACACTATAACATGGTGTACGGACAAAAGTGGAAATGTGCTTACGCACAAAAAAATCCAGATGCATAAATCTGTGCGTGTGCCAACTTCCACGTTCTTCCACTACATAAATCCTGGTCAGCATGAAAAGTAACGCACGTGCACGCGCCTGCTGTCCTGCCCCAACTCCTCTCAGAATTATGCCTCTTTGAATATGCAAATCAATATAAATAGCCCTTAAGCTCAGCCTTCTGTGAAAAGGCAATGGTAAAAGCAAGAGGGAAAATAGAAGAATTTCAGCGAATACCAAATGGAAGCAAAGAAAAACTTACTATTTGTTGGTTTAAACAGTGATATAAACAACAAAAGGAAGCTGATCAAGTGACATAGTGTGTCGGAGAAACTCGAAAGTTCACGCTCACAAAGTGGCACGGTGCCCGAAATAAAAAAGTAGCTGTCAAATATACTGTAAATAAATAAATAAAGTTGCTGTGAAAAGGCAAGTCGTAGCCCACTGTCTGAGTGTAATATGAAAGCTTATTAGGGTACAGAGAAAAAAAAGGCACACAGTGGGGAAAAAGCATGAAATGTCAACTTTAATCTCTAAATTTCCACTTTAATCACATAGTTTATTTTGTCATTAAAGTAGAACATCATAAACTTAACCTGAAAATTGTTTAATTTACTAGTTTCTCAATCCCATCATAACTAAAGTAGCATGTTAAATACTTTGTTTTGTATTTGATCTTCTATGTGCTCTATGTGTGTGAATCACTACGTGCTTCCGGGCTTTCTATTCCTCCAACAGGACACAGAATCCATTACATTCGTGATATCATTTTCATGATGATAGGAGTTAAAGCATGTTATTAAACATGGGAACACGGTGGCGCAGTGATTGTTCATGTCTCACGCAAGATGCTTGCTGCGCCGTGTGCTACCTTCGATGAAATACATTATTGTGGCAGTACTGTCTCTTTCAAACATACTAACCTCCAATTCCTGTCCTTACTTTTCTTTCTCCAAATACCCAATCGCCACACAATCAGCTCTGTAATAGACGTTAAGCCATCTGTAAGCTTAGAACACTGATTCTTCAAAACTTTTAAGGAACATCGGAATTTCTTCATAGTACATGTTTAATTATTCTATCCATCTATCCTTCCAGTGTCGCATCAGCACCAGCAATAATACAGCGCGAGGCAGGAACAGTCCGTGAACGGAGTGCTAGCGGCTCGCTAGCGCTGCACCACCGTGTAGTTAAAGTTAAAGTTTTATCTGTATAATATAATAAACATATTTTGCTGCATTTCATCTTAAAAATATCATCATCATATGTAAATACACGCTTTATAAAGTGGCTCAGGTTGTGCAATATTATAACTGTAGTGCAAGTTTACAGTGAGGTGATTGTACTAATAAGTACAAACAGTTCTAGAAGGAGCACTTGATGGACTGATTGAGTGCATTTAGAGTTCTTGGAATGAAGCTGTTACTGAACTGCGAGGTCAGTACAGGAAAGGCTCTGAAGCGTTTGTCATATGAGAGCAGTTCAATAGACAGCATGGCTGAGGCAGCGTGTGCTTGATGCTGCATACCGATAATTCTCTTTCCGATCAGCTGCTGTACAGCTGTGATTCACACTCAGATACAGTGATATAAATACTCAGATACAGTGATATAAATACTCCGAGTGGTGCAGTGAGAGTAATATGGAAAAAGATGATCCAATGTGGAATTCGAGGTGCAGTGACAGTAACAACTGTTGAGACAAACGTTTATTAATCACATGAATACAGTCCAAAACACCACACAATGCACTCAGCAATAAATCTCCCCAATAAACCTTCTTTTTACAGTCTTTAGCCGCCTCTACTCTTCTCCTGGGAGCTTCGTCCAGCTCCCACTCCTGACTCTAGCTCCCCGACTGTTAGGAGGCGGCGCCTTATATTCCCGCCCGGATGTGCTCCAGGTGGCTGGTGACGCACTTCCAGCAGCACATCCTGGTGTGGTGGAAGTGCTGCCCTTTGCCCCGGAAGCACTCCGGGTGCCCCTGGCAGGTTCCTCCACCATCTTGCCAAGTGTGGCGGAAGTAAAGTTCTCCCCGGTTCTAGGAGGCTTAAGGCACCCCCTGGCAGTGGCCACGGGTCCCAATGAGTTGGAAAGTCTCTCCTCCTCTCCCATGGTCCTCTCCTGCTCCAGGGCGGTTGTGCCCTCCTGACCTGGAAGCTCTTAATGTCTCCTTCCGGTCCCTCTAGGCATTCCGGCCACGTAAGAACCCCAGACATCTGTGACACAACGCTAAAGCAGTTATGGTATTTGGAATAGTTTGACCATTCTGTGGACCATTATATTGTTACAGGTTAATTACAATCAGATGCATTAAACTAATAAACAATATGCGGTTAATTTCAGTGTATTTATAAAGCCACATCAGGGATGTGGATCTAAAAAAGAAAGGATAACCATACAGGAATAGTAGCACTGCTTTGATGCTGGGTGACGCCAGTCTGCCAAACCGAGCAGAGAACTTGCGTATGACAGGGTATGTGGAAATGTGCATGGCTTTACGCCAAGTTTAGGTTTTATACATTGAGATTTGAATGTGGAAACGTTCTTACACAACATTTTTGTACGTACGCACTATTTATACATGAGGCCCCAGATGTTTTGTTGTTTCACATACACAGAAAACAGAAATAACATTAACCTTGCTTGTGACAAATTTAGGCCCACCCTTTCAGTGGTGCAACTTAACCTGCTTATATTCTTCTGCTGCTTCTTGAATTAGGTGAAAGTGTGTTTTCAATAGCTCACTTCCCTAGTTACTCACCCTATGCAATGGGATTTTTTGTGTACTATTCGATGCATCTCTGATAGCACAATAGATAGCACTATCCCAGCGACAAGCCAGACTGGATAAAGTAGTTTTCACATTAACTGAATAGTTTTTAGTGCCTGAATCATAATACAATCAAAGAAGAAAGTTTTTTGATCAGCAATTGCAGATGAGTTATAAAATTTATATAGCTAACATTTCTAATAAATACAGTATATCTCTTGCTAAAATGCTAGGTAAGGACAGCCTTAAAATATTTGATTTTCTTATTGCAGCCTCTTGCTTGAAGTACTTGAACACACCTATGAGAAACTGTAAGGTTAGATCTTCTGTGGGTGTATGCTTTTTTTAGCAACATTATATCTGTAGTTGTCATCAACTGTTCAGCTCACTCCAGAAACAATGATTTGCCCCATCAAAGACACCTTTTCTTAAAATAAAACATACTTTGTCATACAAGACACCTTTCAAAGCATTATTCTTTTCTTGTGACAGAAATGTACAAGGGTGAGGGTTTTGCTTCCTTTGCAGCCTCACAAGTCATATTTGACAGTCGCTGGTGTTTCATGTTTATTTCCAGGTGTTAAAAAATGATGACACAGTTCAAGCACTATAAATCCTTTTTTTCCTCTTTTTACACTGAAGAAGAAAGATGAAAGTTTGATTTTTATTTCTGTGATTACTGTTAAATGAGTTATACTGCTAAAGGATCAGATCTCAGCATGTCTCATGAGTCTAGCTCATGCAATGAAAAATGAGAGATCGGTTTAAGAATACACAAACTGTAGAAATGGTCACTCTTACAAAATATGTATTTAGGCAACATATTAGGCAATGCATTCCAAATTCGAAAATAAATAAAATCATTTTTTATTCATCCATCCATTATGGAAAAGCTTTAGTTTATCTACTTCAAGGCTGCTGGATCCAAATCTTGACTGACATGGACCAAAGCTGAATGGCATTACAGTCAACTACAGGACACACATGCCTTTCTGATGTGAGAGCTAAGCAGGTGTAGACATGTGGAGACATTATTTTTCATTTAATGTTGTATTATTTGATTTCCTTTTATAGTATACTGAAAAGATTTGTGAACTAGACACCTAAAGTCTCATAGAGAATTGCCAAGTGTAATGACTACACTGGGTGGCAGCAGCAGTTTTAGGTAGTATGGAATTAAGAAATAAAAGTAATAGTAATAACAAGCCAAAGGTGAAATCAGGAGGACATCACACAAATAAACAATAGCCAGGACATGAGGCAAAATCGTAAATCAAAAGACGTAGCAAGAAAATCACAAAGCAGAATATTTCTTGTACCCTAAGCCAAAACACAAGACGAAAATCAAAGTCAAAAAACAGAAAGTAACTTGTAGCTGGAGAGATTGTTAACAATGATGACGTTAGAGATTTAAGTTTTGAATACGTCACAAACTCTTACAGTAAAGGAGTGTATGATTCTAGCATTTATACTGTTGTGGTAATAATGTCATGCAATGAACACTCTTGGAGGCTTGTCTAACAACTTCAACTGCAAACAGCATACATTTGCGCCACCATTCGTTAATACAAAATGGCGCTTCAGGAAGATATACAGTATTTCAAAATCAACAAGTATTCAAAAAGTCCTAAATCAAAAACACAGACCAGACCAATAAATTCCTTGACTTTTAAAACCCCCTAAAACTAGTGATGAGCGAGCATGCTCGGCCGAATATGTGTGCGGCTCGAGCATTGCTATGCTCGGAGCATGGTGCTACTCGAATGAGCACCACATGTGCTCGTGCGCCATGCTCGAGTCTGCGCCCCGCACGTTTCACGGGTTGGAGACAGCCAATCAAGGGGCAGGTAAGTACTGTCCTCACTGTAATGCCAGTAGCCATGTCAGGTGCTGGCATTACAGTGATTGGCTGGCCAGAACACATCATCGGGTGCTAAACAGCATACACTCGCATATAATGTTTTAGAGCATCAGCTCACCTGCAGGCACTCCCATATCATGTTTTAGAGCAGTGAAAGGCAACCTTTTTCGAGTTGTGGCACACTAAGTCCAAAAATTTTCTTTTGCGGTGCACCTGAGGGACTGCCCATAAATAAAGTCATGACGACACAATCTATGGACAATCGCCAATAAAAACAGTTAATTTTACAAGTTTGAAAGACATTTTATTAATAAAGGAATCAAAGGATAAATCTTAAATTTAATTAATGTGAACGTTGAGATTGTTTTTCAGCACATATGAGATTGATGCGAGGATCAATTTTCAAAAGACAGCGCGCATTTCCTTGTCGATCATTTGAAGTCTCTTGCATTTCTTAGACTTCATTTCCGTAAGTGTTCCGTTATCTGATTTTCCAACATAATTTTTTTTTTAAACATTATATTTTTAATCAACCAAAAGTTCAAAAACACTAGCAATCTATACTAATAAAAGGCAAAGCCCTCACTGACTGACTGACTCATCACTAATTCTCCAACTTCCCATGTAGGTAGAAGGCTGAAATTTGGCAGGCTCATTCCTTACAGCTTCCTTACAAAAGTTGGGCAGGTTTCATTTCGAAATTCTACGCGTAATGGTCATAACTGGAAGGTATTTTTCTCCATTTACTGTAATGGAGTTGAGCTTGAAAGCCGTGGGGGCGGAGTTTCGTGTGACATCATCACGCCTCCCACGTAATCACGTGAACTGACTGTCAACGCAGTGTGTAGAAAACCAGGAAGAGCTCCAAAATGCGCTGAAGAAAACATGCATTATATAATTGAGAAGGCAGCGAAACAATAAGAAGCGAGCGAGTGACATATACTACCATATTCATGAGTGCTGCTACTTCGGAAACAAAGCAAGGTGTAAACCTAAACTTTAAATTAAGTTAATAGACAGGCTGCCGCTGGCGTTTTTCATGCCCACGGGTAATGCGGGATACAAGTTTAATGAGAGGACGCAGGATATAAACGAGAGTTTTGATCACTTTGTAACTAAGTTAAAATTGCAGGTGAAGGGGTGTGCTTATGCAAATTCCGAGAGACTGTGTTTGTGGGGGATTGACAGTTAAATCGGGTGGGGGAGTCACGTCATCATATCCCCTCCCATTTACCTCATTTCGCTCTGAGCTGAGCTCCGCGGCTAACGCCGTCTTTCGAATCAACTTCATCACACTGTCACCAAATACACACAGAAAAATCCACAAGTTAATACACACGCTGTCTCTAGAGTTTCTCCACACTGAATCCTCCAGGCACTACTTACAAAAGGTTACATTGACAATCGCACAGCTGAGAAGCTTCGATGCATGTGCTCCATAACGCGTTAAAAATATAAAGTCACTGTCGGAATAAATAAAGTCAAAACTTAAAGTCAAAACTTGTTTCTGAATATATAAAGTCAAAACTTTAATATATAAACTCAGCGCTTGAATATATAAAGTCAAATCTTGAATATACAAAGTCAGCGTCGGAATATATTGTCACGCTTGGGTCACAGATTTGCACAGAGACACAGGAGGTCGTAGAAACAAGAAGGGTTTTTATTCAAACACTGCAAACACATGAGCTTAAACGTGCTCTATGACAAGTCAGAGATGACAGTTCCGCTAGGAGCAGAGAGAGAGAGCGATAAAAGCAAGCAAACAATCAATTTTCAACTGACAGGCGCTGCACAAGGCTTTTAAGTTAGCGGAGTCAAAACTTTAATATATAAAGTCAGCGCTGGAATATATAAAGTCAAAACTTGAATATATAAAGTCATTCCCAAATATATAAAGTCAAAACCTGAGTATATAAAGACTGCGTTGGAATATTTCGGAATATATAATGTAAGCGCTGGAATATATAAAGTCAAAACTTAAATATATAAAGTCAGCGTCGGAATATATAAACTCAGCGCTGGAATATATAAAGTCAAATCTTGAATATATAAAGTCAGCGTCGGAATATATTGTCACGCTTGGGTCACAGATTTGCACAGAGACACAGGAGGTCGTAGAAACAAGAAGGATTTTTATTCAAACACTGCAAACACATGAGCTTAAACGTGCTCCATGACAAGTCAGAGATGACAGTTCCGCTAGGAGCAGAGAGAGAGAGCGATAAAAGCAAGCAAACAATCAATTTTCAATTGACAGGCGCTGCACAAGGCTTTTAAGTTAGCGGAGTATCGCGTGAGGTTTGCATTACACGTTATAGCGCAAGTGAGAAAGTAAGGAGCAATGTGAGGGTAGTCTGTGTTTCAGGGGTTGTGGTTTTCCCAGAGGCGTCTGTATCTTCTTGGGGTGCGATCAGCCCTCCAGCTCACACCCTCCCCCTCAGCTTTATTCACATTTCCGTGAATCAAGCGACTCTCTGTACCAGGTTCATTTAGTCTTGATAATACATCTGCGTTGACGTGTTCAGAACCTGGTCGATGTTTTACTGTGAAACGGTAAAAGTGGTAAGCCCAGAAACCATCTCATGAGGCGAGAGTTTGTATCTTTCTGTCGGTATGACCATTGAAGTGGAGTATGATCAGTTACCAAAGTGAAGTTTCGTCCCCACACGTAATAGCGAAGCCCTCCAGCTCACAATATAAAGTAAGCGCTGGAATATATAAAGTCAAAACTTCAATATATAAAGTCATCGTCGGAATATACAAAGTCAGTGCTGCAATATCCATCCATTTCCCAACCCGTTGAATCCGACCACAGGGTCACGGGGGTCTGCTGGAGCCAATCCCAGCCAACACTGGGTGCAAGGCAGGAACCAATCCTGGGCAGGGCAAATGCATCATTTTCAAAACATTAACCGAACAGTGTTTTTTTAATTTATTTTTCTGAATACGTTTTTGTTAACTTACTTCAGTTCAGAGTCGTTTCAATCAATATATTTTGACTTTGAGTTTATATATTCAGGAATAAGTTTATATACTCCGATGTTGACTTTATATAATCAGGAATGACTTTATAAATTCCGACGCTGACTTTATATATTCAGGTTTTCACTTTATATATTCCAGCGCTGACTTTATATATTCTGACGCTGACTTTATATGTTCAAGTTTTGAATTTATATATTCCAGCGATGACTTCATATATTCAAGTTTTGACTTTATTATATTCCAGCGGTGACTTTATTTATTCAAGTTTTGACTTTATATATTTAGAAAAAAGTTTTGACTTTATAAATACCGACGCTGACTTTATGTATTCAAGTTTTGACTTTATATATTCCGACAGTGACTTTATATATTCGGGAATGACTTTATATATTCAAGTTTTGACTTTATATATTCTAAAGCCAACTTTATATATTCAGAAAATCAATGTATTTGCCTGTTTCGCACCCCATAGTATATGTGTGTGTGTATATATGTACACATGTATGTAAATATATATATATGCCAGCAGCACTCATGACAATGACAAAACAATTACGTTGTCAATCATGTTACGTTATTATTAAAATGTTTCCTTTTCTTTTTACTTCTCCGCTGCCAAGCGTGGGTATTTTACTATATATATATATATACAGTAATCCCTCGCTATATCGCGCTTCGACTTTTGCGGCTTCACTCTATCGCGGATTTTATATGAAAGCATAACTAAATATATAACGCGGATTTTTCGCTGTTTCGCGGGTTCTGCGGACAATGTGTCTTTTTACTTCCTGTATATGCTTCCTCAGTTGGTTTGCCCAGTTGATTTCATACAAGGGACGCTATTGGCGGATGGCTGAGAAGCTAACCAATCACAGCACGCAGTTAAGTTCTCCTGACTGAGAAGCTAACCAATCAGAGTACGCAGTTGAGCTCCTGCGTGCTGAATGCAGTGTTAACCAGGAAGTCTCATCTCGCTCATTCAGCATCAACGTGTTTCGCTGTGTAAAGAGTTGTGCTCTTTAGTGTTTATCTTTGTGCATAGTCAAGCCCTTCATTATGGCTCCAAAAAAATCTGCTACTGCTTCAGGGGCCGTGCCCAAGCGCAAGAAGAAGATGTTAACGATTGCCGAAAACGTAAACGATTTGGATTTGTTGAAGGCTACGATTCTTTTTATTTAAAAAGTAGGAAAGAAATATAAGATCTACGGCTGCAGTGTCCTTTTAACCAGGGTGCAAAACGAGTTGTAAGTGGATGTAATAAGGCAGTAGTCTGGATGGAATCTGCTTTAGGGATTTGGATTGAAGACTGCCAGAAGAAGAACAACGGCAGTGCTACACAATCACCTGAAGTGGCTCCTTTACAAGGGCTGTAACGCTCTCCTTTGTTGTGCAGTAAAATTAAACTCATTGTTATCGGACAAGTCATCGTGTCATTGTTGGTGAGTAACCATAATTAATTTTCTTCTTACAGTGCTTAGTACATGTATGTACGTTTAGTGTCACTGTACACACATTTACTGTATACTATTTTTCTTGCATTGTACATATTTATTGCTGGTGGCCTGTCTATCGTAATGGCTGTAACATATGTGATATCGGAGACACTCAATATCTTTAAAATAATATTTAGGTTTTACTGTATATAAACAGTGTGTTTATATACATAATTTCAATGAATCTTACCTAATAT
>JANRMT010062804.1:3958558-4020656 GCA_026402145.1 Polypterus bichir lapradei
GAATCTGCTTTAGGGATTTGGATTGAAGACTGCCAGAAGAAGAGCAACGGCAGTGCTACACAATCACCTGAAGTGGCTCCTTTACAAGGGCTGTAACGCTCTCCTTTGTTGTGCAGTAAAATTAAACTCATTGTTATCGGACAAGTCATCGTGTCATTGTTGGTGAGTAACCATAATTAATTTTCTTCTTACAGTGCTTAGTACATGTATGTACGTTTAGTGTCACTGTACACACATTTACTGTATACTATTTTTCTTGCATTGTACATATTTATTGCTGGTGGCCTGTCTATCGTAATGGCTGTAACATATGTGATATCGGAGACACTCAATATCTTTAAAATAATATTTAGGTTTTACTGTATATAAACAGTGTGTTTATATACATAATTTCAATGAATCTTACCTAATATCTAAGAGAATACAAAGGGATTATGCTGTATAACTCTGCGGGGAATATTTATAAACAGTGCGGGAGAGTTTATAAGGGCTTAAAATATATAAAAATAACCATACAAACATATGGTTTCTACTTCGCGGATTTTCACCTATCGCGGGGGGGTCTGGAACGCAATCCCCACGATCGAGGAGGGATTACTGTATATATATATATAGATATAGATATAGATATAGATATATATAAATATGACAACAACACTCATATCAATGACAAAACAATTACATTAACAATCATGTTACGTTATTTTAAAAATTTTTCCTTTTCTTTTTCATAACTTCTTTTATACACTACTTCTCCGCTGCGAAGCGCGGGTATTCTGCTAGTTTTAAATATTTTACAAAAGTTTTCGCGGCGCCCCTAGAAAAGCGCACCGGTTGCCCGACAGTGTTTTAGAGCGTCAGCTCACCTGCAGGCACTGGCATGTGTTTTAGAGCGTCATTTTTCCTGTGAAATTGATTTTTTTGGGGGGTTTTGGGAGTGTTTTTGTCAGTCTGTAAAAGTGGCGTACAACTCAGACAAACTGGTTCCCAGAAGCGACTTGGGAGTCCAAGATGTATCCAGACATCGTCCCAATGCTGTTCCCGGTCCATTTGGGTGGTGTTTCTGTCACTTTCTGACATTTTCCAATCGACCAGGCACCCTCCCCTCTTCAGAGCAGGGGGTGCCTGGTTGTCTCCCATTGACTTACATTATACTCGGCTGCTCGGTAGAACACCCGAACACTTTGGTGTTCGCTCATCACTACCTAAAACGCTACCTTGTTTATATGTAAATATCAAGGTAAAGGCTGTAATGAATAAGTCCAGATCATGACACAGAGTAGCCAAGGACAGAAAGAAGCCAGAGAATGACACTATCATTGCAAGGTATGGTGTCCCTATATCATTGTACAGGGTGGTCCAGATCTAATAATGCAGATCCAGATCATCTGGATGACTTTGATTTATGTGGGGATGATTCTAGTTCGGCGCAAAGACGAGTCTGCACACTTCTCGATGGTCTGGGATTTTTCGGGTGATTTTCTATGTAATAAACTTAATAAGTTATAGCGTAATAAAAATTGCATAATTAGATCTGGACCACCCTATATATTGGGGATAGAAACATGTAAATAAAATGAGCCACAAAATCAGGCCAGGAACTTCACTGGCCAGCTCAGAAAAGGCACACCTCAAAGCTGCAAGTCCTCAAGCTGATCAGTTGGAAACTTGTTTGAAATACAAACTGTTATAAATATCTCAAAATACCCAACAAGTCAGAGACACCATACAAACTCTGGATAGTAACTAAAAGTGCAATGATGAATTTTTACAAAATACATTTATTTAACAAAAACACAAAAACATGCTCAAAAGTGCATAAATAAGATTTGTTTAAAAATGCAATGAACAGTTGTCGAAAATCAATACCAGAGCAAAAAAATATTCAAGAAACCAGCAATAAATTAAGAAACAATAATATTTACACTATAAACTCTATGAACCACTAATGGGTTCTTTCCTCTGGCTGACTTATAATGCCAGAGAGAGGTCCCAATAGCAGTGATGTCAGGGTGGACCCCCCTCCTGGGGTTCAACCCACAAAGTAAACAGAAGGATTTAAAGAGACAGCACATATTTAATGAATAATAAGAAACAAAAAGAGATGAGACAATAACCCAAATAATAATTTAGACTCAACAAAAACAGCAATTGAACAATTAATAAATGCAAGCTGTAGGTAATAAAAAACTTACTGTAACATAACAAATATGTCACTTAGTTTGGTTAGAAAACCAATGATGAAAACATTGTAGAAAAGCAGGAGCATGAAGATCTACAGCAGGTTTCCAAGATAATGACCCTGAAAAATAATTTATGTTGTTCTGTACTTTATTTTACAGACATTTAAAAACATCCTGTAAACTAAATACTGAAATAAGGAGATAAAAAACAGTAAACTATTGGCTTGAGAAAGAAAACATAAAAATAAAGTAAACATAATGTCCAATCACACATTGCAATAGCCCATTCAAGCAGTTTTCCAGCTAACAAGGGCATAATGAAAGCTATTTGTAAATGGTAAATAAGGAGTAACAATATTTGAATTTCAAAGAAAAACTACATCTATTTCAAAAGCCCATTAAGAAAAGTCTGAACTTCTGTCAAAGAACTCTGGCTTTAGAGTTCCTTGGCTACAATTGCCATATTTGGAATTTCAACTTAATCCATCCATCCATCCATTTTTCAACCCGCTGAATCCAAACACAGGGTCACGGGGGTCTGCTGGAGCCAATCCCAGCCAACACAGGGCACAAGGCAGGAACCAATCCCGGGCAGGGTGCCAACCCACTGCAGAACTTAAACATCTCTTTGACATTACTGCAAATTCCCCAGTGATGCTTCAGACTAAAAAATGTAATTTTGGAAGTCAAAGTAGCAAAGTAGAAAATAAATGTTCTCCTTGGTAGGAGAAGAGGTTTGAGAAGATGAAATGAGATGTTCAGTCTTTGAGTCTCTAACTTTTAGAACTGAACATTTTTCAGGAGCAAGCCAAAATGGTGAAAGATAATTATCATTATGTTTTTTCTTATACAAGTGACAGAGGCTGATGTTAAACATTATAAACAAATCTCTAGTCATCTCTAAGTACTGACTTTTGTTACCAAAAGATCTCTCGTACAAATACTCCAAAAGAGAGGGACAAGAAGATCTAAAGTTAAAGTAAAACAATAAGAAATTGCTCATTATGCTTTATCCAGTTTTGAAATCTAAAGATTGCATGTGTGTTCATTGTGCATGATGATGTCATCATGATTTCTTTAATAAAGCATTGCAATTAAACAATTTATTTCTTCTTTTATAAAATTTTCCTGACTTCTTAAGGAGTTTTTGAGTGACATTGAAATTATAAATTTATCAGTATCTTTAAAAGTAGCTTTTATTTAGTATAACATTTTGTATTTTCTGTAATTCTAGTTATTTCTTGTAGAGCATCCATATTTTGTGGTGCTATCATTCATTGTATAGTTTTTGGGTTTTTTGTGCAGGGTAATGTCTCACATGCAGCAGTTTCAAAGCAGATATTGGCATCCAAGATTGTGGATGTTCCTTAAAAATCTTTCCCTAAAGTTTCAGCCATCCCAATTTGAAGTGTCCAGTTATTTTGGGGATCTGTTCATGAGTGTTAGCAGATGGTATAGTGAGACTGACAAATCAGTTTTGTGTCTTAGTAGTCTTGCTAACATTTCTTTGGATCGTTGTGGCAAAGCAAGTAGCTAAAATCTCAGAATAATCTTTCAGTTCAGGTCCCCATCCTCATTTATGGTCAAAAGCTCTGAGTTGTGATGTAAAGAAAGAGATTTCAACTACCCTATGCAGATGCTTCCTTGTTGCCTCAAACATGGGGCGTACCAGCATAGTCCACTGCGAGGAGACACAGTAACTGTTTAGGGACATGATGGAGGAATTGTATGCCTTAATGGCAGAATGGAGGAATCTGTAGGAATTGGAAAATATGGCGGAGTATAAGATGACCAACCAGGAAAAGCAGACAAAAGGAGAAGTAAATGGCCTCTAACACTAAGATACACATTTTCTACCTCCAGTAATAACTTAATAAAGTGTCTAAAGATTTACCTTCCATAAATAAAATCAGTGTTCATGTATGATACTGAATGGCTAAAGAAATATTTAAACTTTTTTTGGAAAACAGGTAGCACCGATAAGACTTAAAAAAAGATTTTTACAATGGAGAAATAAAGTTTATTTTTTGGGGATTCAGAAAGAATGGTCTCCAAACAGGTTTTGAAATATCATTAACTTTTTGGAGGCTTCATTTTTTTGTTTTGTTAAACTCCTTATTATTACACAGATTGTGAAAAATATAAAACCAACAAAACCTTTTTGTCAGCAGCACTCTCATTATCACTTTCCTCCGACAGCTCAAAATCCTCATCTTACGGTACAGAATCGGAGTCATCGACAATACACAACACATTTCTGGCAGAGGATTTCTTTTGACGAAAGCGGCTGCCAGCATTTGACGCCAAGCTGTAATGAAAATAACTGGCGATTCATCTTTATCGCATGGTCTTTGCTGCCATCTATTGGATAAAACTATATAATACTTTCTGGGTGATTTTACTTGGCGGTTAGCCTTCAATTCTTTATGTGTCGACTGTTGTCAACACCCACCTTGAAAGTGTTAATGGAGAACTAATTACCAAAACCAGAATATTAACAAGTTTTCAAAGTCAAAATACAATGCAGAGATTGTTGCCAAACTAAGCTCTATTTTTTATGTTATACTGTTCCTTAGAAATCTCTGTCTTTCTTTTGTTTAAACCCAGAATTTGTACACCAGTCCGCACGCATTGCCGTTTTTTAAAATAATGTTGGCATGATGATGACCTGCACATGGCTAGGAAAGGGAGTTTTTGCAATCACTAAGATGGAGGTGCCAATGAGAAGTCGTACACATAATGGCTAAGACTTAAAAAAAAAAAAAAAAACTTTTAACAAAATGCCAAAATGATAACAGAAAAACTTTATTAAAAAAATTAGCAACAATGCCGGGTCAACAATATTAATTCAAAAAGTAAGTACAGGCCACTGTACTTCTGATCTACTATGCTTGGTTTGCATTTGCATTTACATTTACATTTATTTGCTTGCAGATGCTTTTATCCAAAGGTAAACATATTTGAGTAACATTATATTAGCTTGGACCTATTTGTTCAGCAAGTTTAGTAGGACAGCTAGTATAAGTTAATTGCCGCAAGTGAAAAAATGTCATAACTAATAAATTTACAATCACAGATTAACAAACAATAAAGCAATTAAACTAAATGTAACAACAAATCAACCAACAATATGAAAGATCACAGTGCAGAGGTTTTTTTTGGTTGGCAGGATATTACAACATTCAAAGTGATAAACTATTTAACTTGGATAAGGTTTAAAATTTAAGGAATCAAATATAATTTGTTTGTAGTAAATATGGCCACTGAATTTACTGCCTTAGTCTGTTTGGACTTTTATGGAAAGATGCCGATGGGCATGACAGTCCTCATCAGGAGGAGACAGCTTTGCTAAAAATATTTACACATTCATTTGTAGAGAATAGGAATGGCCTGGATGTGATAATAGAGTTTGAGAATTGAATTTTAAATGAATCTTACCAAAAACATTTGTTAAGCAAACGAAATTCCAAACCTGTTTCACGTGGATTTTCGCCTGTTAATTGCTTTCTCAGCCTTTTTCACATGTACATGTCAACATTTACTATAATATTTTCCTTTTACTTGCAAGATTAAAAATGGATGGACTGGTATGTTTTGTGATTTTACTACTTTGATATATTATTGTTCAGCACACAAAACCATTTTTGTAATTTAAAATAATTTGTTTTATTGCTATGTTTGGTGAGTCATTGTGCTGCAGTTTTGTTTGGAGAGTTTTAGCAGGCTTCACTGTTTGGTACTATGCTTCATTGTCACAACCATATAATTTACAATTATAGTGTTCCAATACTATCATGCTTTGGATCTCTTACTGTCACATTTCAGCAAGATCCATACCCAAGCCGGGGTTAAAATTTCTTTATATATATATATATATATATATATATATATATATATGTTGAGTAATTTTACTGTCAAATAATGCAAAGAGTACGCAACACGTGTTGTGTTTCGCCATAATTCTGGGCTCATCAAGTACGCCTGATGACCCCAGAATTAGGGCAAAACACATGTCGCATACTCTATGTATTATTTGACAGTAAAACTATTCAACATTCTATGATCTGCTTTTCGCAACTGAAGAGGGCATTGTGGCAGATGTTTGCCGACTTGCAGACCAACCACAAGCATTACCTAGTAGGTAAACACCCATACAATCAGATTGTGATTCAGACTATGAATGCTATGAATATATATATATATACAGTACAGTGATCCTTCACAATATCGCGCTTCGACTTTGGCGGCTTCACTCCATCGCGGATTTTAAATGTAAGCATATCTAAATATATATCATGGATTTTTCGCTGGTTCGCGGATTTCTGAGGACAATGGGTCTTTTAATTTATGGTACCTGCTTCCTCAGTTGGTTTGCCCAGTTGATTTCATACAAGGGACGCTATTGGCGGATGGCTGAGAAGCTACCCAATCAGAGCACGTATTACATATTAAATAAAACTCCTCAATGATATACGATATGCTTCCCGTGCGGTGCTTCGCATACTTGAAAGCCCAAACAGCACGTATTGATTTTTGAGTGTTTGCTTTTCTCTCTCTCTTACTCTCTCTGACATTCTCTGCTCCTGACAGAGGGGGTATGAGCAGAGGGGCTGTTCGCATACTGGCCTAGAGTATACGGACGCTCCTCTAAAAAATGCTGAAAGACTACCTTCACATTGCTCCCTTCCTTGCAGCTGCTTTTTCCGGCGGTGCTTCGCATACTTAAAAGCCCGAACAGCCCTATTGATTTTTGATTGTTTGCTTTTCTCTCTCTGTCTCTCTGTCTCTCTGACATTCTCTGCTCCTGACACGCACTTCTTTGAAGAGGAAGATATATTTGCATTCTTTTGATTGTGAGACGGAACTGTCATCTCTGTCTTGTCACGGAGCACAGTATAACCTTTTGACTAAAGGGTGTTATTTCATGTCTAGAGGGCTCTAATAATGTTAAAAAACGTATTTAGAAGGTCGCAAACAGGTTTTCTATGCTCTAACTGCAAAAATATTCAATTTATAAATAAAGAATCCTACTTCGCGAAAATTCATTTATCGTGGTAGAGTCTGGAATGGATTAACCGCGATAAATGAGGGTTTACTGTATATCTTTTTCTATATGCCATGTGTTTTGTGGGTAGTTTTCCAAGAGGTGGAGCCACCATCGCCATCAAGGGACTGCCCTTAGTCTTAAAGGACCCACAGTCCTTTGTGTTTCATTGAATGTTGCTGGTTTTGAATTATTGGGGTTTTGACCTCTGTGATATATTTTTCAAGCATTCTTTGGATTTGTTTATTATGACATGTTTTGCCTTGGATTGTCTTTATTGTTTGAGGCAACTCTTTTGGATAATTGTGCCTCTTGAAGTATGTTTTTGTTACAGAGCATTTCTGTTCATAATAGATCTTTTATTTATAAAGATTCAGCATTTGCCTTTTTGTGACTAAGGTTTGACTCTCTCTTGTAGGTAGCTTTATTGAGATATTTTGAAACTTTTGTGATTAGGAACCCCACATTCACAACACTTATCTTATTTTGCATTCTTTCTGTAGAATACTGGAAGCTAAACGGTGTTACAGATGAGAATTTAGCACTACAACTTTTGCTTAGTATTTTGTCTTCAGTTTTTGTATTTTCATTTTGAGTTTTGTTGTTAAATTTCTCTTTCTGTGTCCTGCTGCTGTGACCCCTTTCCTGCCCTTGACTATAATTCTGCTTTCTGTTTAGCTTGGGTTTTCTTATCTCTTGGTCATATTCTGTATATTTGCAGGGCATTTTCTTTCACATAGTGTCATTAGCAATGTCATACTTCTATATTTTACTAAATAAACAATAAAAAACAAATATTTAGTAGATAATCGAGAACCAGACCAAAATGATAAATAACTAACTGGTCAGATAATGTGCATGGAGCAAAATTACACAAACTCCCTTCTGATTATTCTCAGGGATTTTAACAGGGGAAATCACAGCCACAAACCACCTAAATTTATCCAGCACATTGAGTGTCCTACCAGAGACAAAAACACACCGTTATACAATATCAAAGAATGCCTATCAGCGGTCCTCCACTCACCTTTGGGACTGTCTGATCACTGTGTTTGATTAAGGCCGCTACTAAATCAACAGCTTTTGAGAGATCAAGTGATCGACAGGCAGTGTTTTGAATAGCAGTCTGGTAGTCTTTAAATGTAACTGTGTAAGCAGACCTTGTGCCTCAACAGATCTATCCCCATGGTTTTATTGGTATATTTCTTGCAAGACTCATTTAATGGCAGGCACATCTATTCAAAATATTATGCAGAGCCATATACTGACATGCCCAGTGAGTGTTGTTTAGTCTCTGAAGGTCTCTTCTTCCACCTTTATACACCTCTGTACTCTAAGCCATTTCTGATGCCCGTAGGACCCTTATGTGAATACATACAGACTTTCTACCAAGGGAAAGAACTGTTGTGCCTCAGGGATAGTTCTGACTGTATCTACTGAAACTATATTTAGACAATGGGCACTGCAATGGATGTAGAATGCATGTTATGCTTTTTCTTTAATGTGAGCTTGGACTACTGTATACTTGTCACTCATGACAGAGACACCATCATATGTTTGGAAGACTAAGTTGTCTCCGTATTCAAGACAATAACATTCTAGTATGTATACGATTTTGACAGTAAGTCCTGCTGCATCTAGTTGCTCATCTGATTCAAAGTGGAAGGAACTCTCATGGACAGCACCATTAAAATAGTTCCTGAGTACCAGAGATATCTCTTCTTTTTTGTAACATCTTTTGTTTCATCAGCCATGATGATAAAGACCTCATTCTCTTTCGCTTTTTGTATTATTTGTGTTCTGACCATGTCTACAAACAACTCAGCACCTCATTCTCCATTACTTTGCTGATAAATTTTGCATAAGAATAGAAATGAACCTCTTTTTCACAGACTTGCCATGCTTAGCCATTGTTTCCAAAATGACCATGAAGTTTCCTTTACTATGCAATTCTGTTGACTCATCATGTCCTCTTTGTGCAATGTTTTGTGTGGCTATAAGTAATAGTACTTTGCTTGTTCTTTTAATATAGTCATATTTTTTAACCTGTTTGTTGTGTTCTTTGTTTAAGGCATTAACAAATGGTACATTCATTTTCACAGCTACCTGATAGTCCTTTCATGCAGTCACATTCCCTGTTAATAATGTTCAGATTTTGCATGCACTGCAGTCCCCCTTCTACGTAAGTCACTTTTTTTCCAGTCGTTAAATTCTGATGTTGAGTCAAATGTAGTCTCAGAGCTTTTGGGAGGACAAAAGTATCTGCAGGCGTAACAATATGCAGAGTCCACATTTTTTGAGTATTCAAAAGGGGGGAATACCATACCAGACTGCCTTGGAACTTCTTCTCCTGTCCCCTATCAGAGTCTCCTGGTATAGTTGGTGGATCATCTCTACATTTGCTGATATCTGCAGAACACTAAGAAACACAGTATAGCAGAGTATCAGAGAACATCTCATCCCAAACCTGATGCAGGAGTGCTGGCGGGTCCTCTGTCTGCATCTCATACTCCACTTCTGTGTTACCATCAGCTTCACTCTCAAGACATTCACTGCTCTCTCTGTTCTATGCCACTGCACTGCAAACCAATTGTCTCTCCAGCTGACCAGTCTTCCTACTCTCTATCTCCTGGATCTTTGACTCTCTTTGCACTTGAATCATCTGGCATTGAATGACTTTTCTCATCCTCATTATTCTTTTTTCCAAGAAGTACATTATGCTCTTTTTTCTTCATTTTGGAAAACTAAAATTAGAAAGAAAAAGCAGCTGATAAGCCAAATGTCACAAGAAGTTCTCAGTTAACATTGCTGTAGCATTACAATTCAAAGCTGATGAAATACATTTTCAATGTATATCAGCTCTGCTTATAATTACACAAATTATTTACAGATAATTGGCTTTGTGTAACATTATGTGTTAATGTGGTTAATTAAATGGTCACAAACATTCTACTCATCTATAATGGCTCATTGTAACTTAGGTGATAGAAATCAACATCTCAATTAAAGAAAGAAACTTATCCTCTAACAAGACAAGTCTGATGAAAAAAAAAAACAGAAAATGTTTAAGTCAGGCAGCAGAAATCTTTCTCTCTATTCTCTTGCAGCACCATGCAGAAGAGGGAGCATTCCTCACAACTGTCTTTTACAAAATGATCACAAAATAAAAGTAAAAGTTCATATTTATTGAACACTGAATTTACATAACAGTGTTGATTAATATTTACATAGCATACTCTAATTGGTTAAAAGACATGAGGACTTTAGCACAGAGCACAACCAGCCAAAATACAAGTCTTTCTTCATTGTATCCTTGTTCTTCAATATCTCTTAGTTTAGATATTACCGTGGAAATCTCATACATTTGGTGTATTAGGTCAACCTGCTGCTGGTTCATTCTTGTCTTTGTTGTTCACTTGACATTTATCTGGTTTCCTAATATGCTTCTGACATTTTCTGACATTTATTAACCCTTTTATACTTCTAAGATGGATGCTATATTTTAATATGGAAAGCTTATCAAAACCCTTGATCCTAAATGACTATATGACCCTTAAATCTAATTTTTCTTCCATACACAATGCTTCCATCAGAATGCTAGCCGCCAGCTCACGTAACAACCCGCTAAATAATGTGACTTGTTAGAATGAACTAACTTACTCATGGAATATAAAAACACAATAGTTTTAAAATATTCAACTCACACATATTTGGTGAGTTGCTTAATGTTTTCATATTGCTTTTCACCAACTTGACTTGACTTATTTGCCCGCCTTAAGATTCAAACGAGAAAAGGTGTTTTATTTGTGTTCTGACTGATCCCAGTGCATAAGAAATTTTGTGTTTTCTTCAGACCTTTGTAGCCTCCTCATTTTGGGGGTACAGGTGGGACCATGCATTGACCCCCCTTGATCCACCCAAAACCGCTACTGGACCTAAAGCAATAACTTTAAGTCATCTAGGCCTGTGATTAACACTGTGAGGAGGTGGACTACCGAGGCAAAGTTGAAGCTGCAGGCCTGCTTTGATTGTACTGATTGGGGTGTTTCTGAAAATGCAACAGCTGATTTGGACAAGTTGACAGGCACTGTCCTATCCTGTATCAGCTTATGTAAAGAGATGTGCATCTCCGTCAAGAATTAGTTACAGTATGAAAACAACAGAACACGGTTCTCAGCAAAACTGGAACAGCTACGTCAGTTTAAGGAAGTTGCCTATAGAAGCAGGGAGAGAAATGTTTATTAAGCCTAGGAACAGACTGACCAAAGAAATCAGACTAGTTAAGGGGAACTACTCTGAAAGGCTGAAAATTAAGTTTTCAGCCAGTAATCCTGCATTGGTGTGGAAAGGTCTTAAAGATATCATCAACTACAGAAACAACATAACTCTGTGAAGAACAACCACCTGGCTGACAACCTAAACATATTTTATTGCAAGTTTGATAAGCCCAAGATCACACTCCTCATCAGCTTCAGCCCTCCCATTACACAAACAGAATCGACCTTCTACTTTTGCCATTCAAGCTGCCCTTACTGCACTAATCATCTATGAAGAGAATGTATGCCTGCTCTTTAAGAGATAACACACACTAACAAAACAACAGGCCCTGACAGTGTTTCACCCTCTTCCTTGTAAATTAATTGGCCCCTGCTTTTACACGTGTTTTCAATTAATCATGGTGTGAAGTCCCATTATGCTTCAAACAAGCCACAATCATACCAATACCAAAAAAATCCAAATAATGTGACTGAATGACTACAGGCCTTCCAAAGTCAGTGGATGATGCAGTCAGTATGGGTCTGCGCACATCATGCAACACCTTGACAACCCAAGGACCTACACAAGGATTCTGTTTGTGGACTTCTATGAAGCATTTTATACCTTCATCCAGGAGCTCCTCCACTTTAAACTCAACCAACTTTCTGTCCCTGACTCCATCTGTCAGTGGAATACTAATTTCCTGAAAAATAGGTATCAGCAGGAGAAAATGAGGGAACTCAACTCTAAATCCTGCGCAATGAACACTGGGGCCCATCAGGGATGTGTGCTCTACCCACTGCTCTTCTCCTTCCTCACTAACGACTGCACCTATGAAAACTGTCAAATTCCTCACATAGGCCAACAACACAACCATCATTGAGCTCATCAGGAATGGGGATGAACATCACCAGAGTTTAAGGAGGTCTAGGGGAGCCTGCCCCCCAACGGGTGAACATATTACTAAAATAACTCTCCAATAATGGGTTATTTTTTTCCTCAAAAGTGTTATGTTAAAATATTAAATTATCATTGAATACAATTATTTAATTTTTCCTACCTAAGCAACTCTTTCTTGCACTTCACATACCCTTAAAATAGAGAAGCATTCTGTATTAAATAAATTACGGATTAGCTTACTGTTTCAAATTTTATGATGAGGGAGGTGACTTCAATTTGTAAATTTTGTATACAGTATTTTCCTCTTTTACAAGTCACATAGCCACTCTTGTTGGCAAAACAGATCCTCAAGTAGCTATTTAAATGACCACAAAGTCATTCAAATGTTTCTGTGTGCCCACATCTTATGCTTTAATGTAAATGTAGCGGTGTGGCAGTCTGAGCAAACCTCAACCATGCGTCACACACACCACTGTGACAAACAAAAATGTCTTGTTGATGAAGTAAATAAAATATAAAAATGCTCCATATTTCCATTAATTCATCTGTTTTCTAAACTCACTTAGGAAGGCTGGAAAGATGGAGCCTAACTCAAAAAGCATCGGGGCAAGGCAGAATCATCGCAGGGTGAACACATACACACACACCAGGGGCCGATTTATCATTGGTAACCCATTGTAATGGACCACTGGGGCTCTTACCCGGCCAGGTCCCTGTAGTGATGGAAGGACCAGGGAAGAGATTTTGTGTAGAGCATTATCTCCCCTGAAAAGGCAGATGGAAGCCCCCCTGGTTTGGTACAGTGCATTGTCTTTGAACTTGGAAGCTCAGCCTTTTTGGAGTCCGGCACATGGAGAATTGCTGAACTCTTTGTTGCAGCACTTCCGCCACACCTGGAAGTGCTGCCAGAAGAAAATTATAGGACATATGGAGCACTTTCTGGTGCTTTATGAAAGGAGCCACATCAATCCATTTAGAAAGCCAGAGTTAGGAGGGTGAGGATGAAGGTAGCTGGGAGGAGTGGAGGCAGAAGTGACAGAAATGAGGAATAGAAAGAAAGAAGATAAGAAGATAAAGCTGTATCCCTGGCACTTCGTAGTAATGGAATTTGACCTGTACATAATCGGAAGACAAGTTCAAGACAGGTAAAGAACTGTACTATTAAATAAATAAATACGTACATACATACATAGTAAATTGAAACAGATAGAAGTAAAAAAAATTATTACAACAACTAATAATAAAAACAACCAAAGTAACACATGTAAAGTAATTTCACAAAATAATGCATATTTAAATTACTTAACAATCACTTTTTTCCATGATGTTATGGACTATTGGTATGGAGAAAATAAGCAGTGTAAAAAATGTGTCTCATTCAAAAGTTGCCCGTTCCCAATTTGCATCGACTTTTTCTGACTTAATTAAAATGGAGCCAGGTCTAGCAGAAAACACTGACCTGAGAACACTAAATGATGCACCTTACATTTTTGATTTAATCTTTAAATTAATGCACTACCAAATGTCATCTTATCCACCCACACATGTCTACATAGAAAACAGAGATTATAACCAGAAAGATCAAGAAGTCTGGCATCAAAACTGAAAGTAAAGAATATAAGCACTACTCATAAAGCCAAACTTTAAACAAACACACTTATTCTTTGTTTTGAATCCACAAACTCATATAAGGCAGAAGTCCAATGGGCTGAACTTTTTAACCCCTTGACCTTTAACAAAATACTTAGGGTGAACCCAGTCGTCTCCCTGTAGCAATTCCTTATTCCTTAACATATTCACAGTAACACACATGAATTGACAATGCAGGAATATATATACAAATTTTAAAATGAAAGAATTCAGAAGAAGTAATAAAACAAATGAATTTTGCAACCCAAAACACCCAATAGAATGATAATTAAATCTACAATACTAACACAACAAAGAAAAAAAATGCAAATCATAACAACACTGCAGGCTCACAGGTTCAGCATTTTGAATTTGAACCCTGTACCTAGTCACAGTCTGTATTTGTGTGTGTGTTTTTTTTGCTGTAGCCATTTTGGTTTTATGCCCACTTCCCAAAGTCACATTATTTAATTTCATTGGCTATTTTAAATCCTCGAGTGAATTTGAGTATGGCAGACCTCGCATTGTTCTGGCATCCCCATCGATGGCTTTTTTGTTTTAACTTTGCATTTAATATTAGGAAAAAAGCATCTAACCCACCCAACAGTCCTGATCTGAATTAGGTGTGTTTGAAAATGTTTTGTTTTATTTAAATTTGTACATATATTGAATCACAGTGATGGAAAGCTACCCTGTCTTTCTTTGGACCCAGTACTGTGCCTGTTCGTCATCTGCATTAAATGCAATAATGAATGGTTGATTAGATGGATGGATGGATACTAAATAATGCCTGACATTCTATTTTTCTAGGCACATATTTTTTCAAATATATGGCAAACCCCATATATGTGGCACAATATCTTTTAAGATAATCATACAAGAACAGATCTATAATATATTTCTTATTTATCGTTCCAATTTTAGAAGATTCAAGTGGTTTTATTTCTTCTGGGCCATAAAATAATTCATTAACTGGAACTGAATTGGCAATCTTTGTGCTTATACCCCATAACCACTCAGCCACATCATAAAAGGCTTCATGTCCTATAAGATCATTTCCTAAAATCAGGTCAGAATCAATGCTTATTAATGCAATTACTCTTCCAAATCTGCTGTATATTGAAGGGGGGGGGGGGGGGGGGTAGTTGGTACAGTAGGCATTTTTAGTGTAGTTGTGAACACAAAAACAGAATTACAAACAGAAGGATGAAGACTAGGCAGTAATTGGCACCACCTCTAAGAAGCTATTGTTAGAACTAGCTTCATCTCAAGAGGTGGCAAACCCTTTAATGAAAGTTTTCATTCTCTATCATAAACATGAAAGAAATCCTGACTACACATGAGACAAAACAAGAAAGTTGTCAGTGTGCAAACAGTATTATTAAAGAAGATCAAAGACTCACACTCAGAACTGCAAGTCTATGACCATAGCGGCTGTCTGGCAATTTTCTAACTAGATAAGTATGCTTATTTGTTAGATGGAGAGACTTTTTTTTCTTTCCTTTTCTTTTGTTCTTTTGCTCTTATCTGAACTCCCAGTCTGATATTGTGCTCATCCACGGACTCTGGCTCTCCATATATTTAGACCAAATATCCCATGAGAATTAAATTTCCGTATTTGTCTTTCTTGAAGGCTAGCCACTTCATTCACTCAGTAACAATCAAGTAGCTATATCTTAGGTGTGTGTCCAAATTTTAAAAGCAAAACACAAGTCTGTCTTACTGTGCATATAAATAAACATCATATCACCAAGCAAGTACAATACATGTCGTCTGTAATGTTGTAGAAGAAAAGAAACATTATTAAAAATTGTTCAGAGGCTGAAGTTCAGTAAAAAATAACCATTCTATTTTCTATACAGCAAAATAAATAATGAATAGTAGAGAGCCGTTAAGGAGATTGTCGGCAGGCCCTTTGCATTTGTGGGGCAGACTGGCATTACCCATTTCGCTGTGCTTTGCCTAAAAAGCAGCTGCCTAACACTCTTAATTTCAGGTCAAGTGTCAGGTTTCTCTCTACTGGCCATTTTAGAAATAAAACTTCTGTGCTTTATCTGATCAGACTTCTCCATCACAGGCAAAGCAACAGCCAGAAACGACTCCTCAATGCACCATCTAAACACTTATCAGTGAACAAAGAGACATGCTGTTGAGGCAGATCATTTTTCATTTTTAAAAGGTGTGTTAATTGTCGTGATCCACTGTTTCTGTCTTTCCCAATTTGTGCTGTGCTGGTGCTTACTGTCATTGACACTTCAAATTTGTTATCTCCCATTGCCTTTTGAATGGACTCCAGAATAGATGCCATATCTTCATTGTATTCCACCAAAATCATATATACTATTTAGCTATGAATCCTTGGATCTTTAAAAGCTCACATACAGAATGAAAATTTACATATTGCTTGATTACAAACCAATCCTTGTTAATAACAGATCTTATTTAATTTTATGGCTTGTTTGTGTTTTCATTCTACCATTTTTTACCCCTCTAAGGATATCATCCAAATGTTTTGTAGCCTGAAGGTGGATGCGTAATTGTTTGTAAATTGTTTGTTGACTTTTTCCTTCCAAATTTTTTATTAAACCAGATAGTCCACGATGAATAAACATCAATGTAAATGGAAACACATTTTTTATGGAGAACTATTGTTCTTTTTCCATTTGTAACTTATTGCTAACCAGTAACGGCGCACTGCACGATAATGTGTAGTGAATACATTTGACTCGAGCATTCATAGTTTTCATACTCTTTCTCTGTACGTTTAGCATTCATTTGCTCACAGGTTGATGTGCTTGCTGCTTCCTGAGCAGCTCTTCTTTTCACCACCCAAAGCAGCCCGCTTCTTCTCTTCTTTCATCAGCATCTCTTCGCGTTAAAACTGATTAAGGCAGTGTTTGTTACAATTACTTAGTACGTTTTCCTTAATTTTTCACTTAAGCTGGCACTTAAGTCTTCAACCTGCCTCAAGAATGATTTAAGATATGAAGAGGTAGGGGAAGTGAATGTGAAGGTGGTAGGGATAAGAACAGTGCCTGTACACACAGCCCTGCTAGCCATAAAATAAAATAAAAATAAAAAGAGGAATAACCTTGGAGGTCAATCATCACCCCGAAAGAGGATAGTAGACGTCACGTAGTATATGTGTACCAAATTTCAGGTAAATAGTTCAAATGGTTTGCGAACTACAGGTGATTTAAAATCCTGGACAGACAAACGGACAGCCACGGTAGCATTTTATATAAGAAGATAAGGAGCATTTAAAAGCAGTGAATACAGTTATTTAAGAGTAAAATAATCAGTTAAGGTTGGGGAACCTTAACAAGTTAGACAATTAAAATAAAATATAAAAATGTTACTGTAGCATTAAGTGCTTAAACAACAATAATGGACTTCTCATTAACAACAAATGGAATGAATACCTGCAGCCACCACAGCCCTCCAGTATGGACTTTGCACTAGATGATGCCAGAGTAGACTCCATTCCTCTATGATCCATAATTGTAAATTATAAAATAGTAGGGATGCCTAGAGCTACCCAGGATAGAATAAACTGCAAATGCAGTCACTTACTGAACTCTCAAGAAGTAAAATTTTAGCCACAAGCCAAAATTTCCCTGACTAAACCCACCATGGGGGCAACTTTACATCCCTGTATCAAAAATGCCACTTACATTCTTAAAAATAAAGCTGCCAATGCGGTTCATCAGGACAAAGCCATGAGGAACCATTTTTCATTCTGAAGGTTCCAGAAAAAAACTTTATTTAGATCCATAATAGATTCCACCATGAATATGTTATAACAATTTTGTGAATGACAATGGGTTCCTAAGATTAAAAAGGACTCTTGCTGCTTACAATAACACATATTAAATTCTGGTTTTCGAAACCTTTTAAAAGTCCAAATAACCAATTTCATATACAAAGAACCTTTACCAAAATTAAAAAAATTGAATGCCTTATTGTCAAGCAATGGTTCTACAAGGAACAACACAACCAGTAAAGGGCCATTTTTCAATTCAATTCAATGCAGCTTTATTGTCCCAAGAGGAAAGTTTAGTATGTCAGCATGTTTAACGAGAGATTATGAGATAACATTAAAGATACATCGCAAAGAACACAGTATTAAAAATAAATTTAGTAGCAATAAATATAATAGGGCAGTGAGCATGATGCTTTTGGTTAAAAATTAGATCAAACATACAAGACATAATAATTAAACCAACTTTTAGACCTTACTGATGATTGGTGCAAAGGCTACCTGTTCATTCTATGATTTATGCCTGTAGTCGTTTATTAAAATTGAAGTAATTTTGAAGATTAATAGCAGTTGGAATGAAATAGTATTTGAACCGATTGCTTTTTAACCTTGGAACCTCAAAGCTCTGAATTGATAGAAACAACAGAAATTGAGAATATAGTGAATGAGTCCTATCTGACAGAATACACTTGGCTTTGTTATTTTACTGCTCCATTTTACCATTTGATTTATTCTGTTTTTGATGGTGACCTTAAGATTTTGAAAGAAGGCCAACATAACACAAGTTTAGACAGACTTAGTACAAGATTTGTAAAAGACTGACATAATGGTAGAACTCACACTAAAAAGACTCAGCTTCCTTAAACAGCAGAGGCACTTATGCCTGTTTTTGCAGATGGATTCTGCATTTCACTTTTGAAAGTATGGTTGACTCCAGATATTTATAATTGTCAACCGTCTCCACTGCCTTGTCTTTGATGAGTGTTTTTTGTTGGTGAATAGTGTTTCTTCTGAAATCAATTGAAAGTTCCATAGTTTTTGTAATTTTTAGGTGTGGAAAACTCTCGTCACACCAGTTAACAAAGCCGTTTACCACTGGACCATGACTGGTTTTATTCACATTTAGTAGGCCAACAATCACAAAGTCATCAGTAAATTTTAACATGAACCTATTTTTAAATTTACTGTGACAACCATTAGTGTGGAGGATGTATAAAAGAGGTGAAAGAACAAAACCCTGATGGGAACCTGTGGATGAGGGCAACACATCAGACAGATAACCACTGACTTTCACCCTTTGAGTCTCATCTGTTAAAACATCACTTAGCCACCCCACCAAATTGAAGTCCAAATTAAAATCTTTTATAAGTCTTATATAAGTGTACAAGAAGTGTGGCTGGATGGTATTAGAAGCTGAAGTGAAGTCTATAAACATGAGCGTTACATGAATCTTGGTGCTCTCTAAGTGGTTATACAGTTGTCTGCACCTCTATTAGATTGGTGAGGCAACCTGAAATGATTCTAATAAAATCAGGGTTTTCTCTGTCAGCTTCCACTTTATAAGTTTTTTTTAATGTTATTTCACAGTCAATGATGTCAAATCCACTGGTCTGAAGTCTGTTAAGTTTTTAGGGTTTTGTTTTTAGCTACTGGAGCTACTAAATTAAATTTTATTTGTCACATACAAATTATACATGCCATATAATACACAGTGAAACGCTTAGTTTCTCAACTCCTATGAATATGCTGTTAGAGGAATATAAAGGGACAATAACAATACATAACTTTATAAAATCAAAAATCATTAATAGAATTATAAATATGTAATACATAATAGTAACAAATAATAGTAACAAATAATAATAAATAATACTAATAACTAAACAGACACCTTAAAAAACTGAATGTAAGAGTTAACAATAGGGCATCATGCATTTCTGGACACTTTTCTTATTTAACATGTGGATGGACTGATGGAAAAAGCTCCTCCTCGTTCTCCCTGATTTGGACTTTAGGCGAGGTAGCGTTTACCTGACCACAGCACAGCACAGAAAAGAGGCCACAGATAGTTTTCTTGGCCTGGTTTGACATCGCTTGGTGTCCTGCAGATTAGTGAGTGGAAACCTTGTGATGTGGTCAGCTGATCGCACCCCTCTCTTCAGAGACTTGTGGTCCTGCTATGTGCTGTTCTCAAACTAGATGGCGATACTTCCTATCAGAATACTTTTGATGGTAAATATATAATTGATCTTTAGTATCTAGGAGTACACCCAGAAATTCCTGAAGTGTTACAGAAGTTGTTGTGCCTTCCTCACCAAGGTGTCGATGTGCCTGGACCAGGTCAGATCTTCCATGATATGAACACCGAGGTATCTGAAACTGTCTGCCCACTCTACCTCAGCTTGTTAATACTATAACCTATAATACTATAGCCTATTTCCTTAGCTTTGGGACTTTCTACTGTTCTAATGACAACCTAAAAGTGAAGTAAAAATAGAGAGGAGCTGCTCTACACAAAATTTCAAGAGCCTTCCACTAAGATTGTCAGAACCAAGACTTTTATTTGTTTTTGATTTTCTAAAGAAGTTCTCTACATTTTATTTTTAAGTTTGTAGTTACCCTTAACTAACAGTTCCCTGGGGGGTAAATGTTGAGAAAGTAACATAGCCTATGGTCTTCCTATAGGTAAATGGGGAATATGTGCAAATGTTGGATGAGATATATTAGACTTTTTTTTAATATAAATATGTAGTTCTTCTTCCTCAGAATTCCAGAGTTTATACTTTCATCCCATGTCTCTGTGGGTGTTTCAGTGGTGCTCCAGTTTCATCCCACATCCCAGAAATATAAAGACTCGGTGTAAATCATTGTAAGGTCCCTTGTGATAGACAAATATAAGCAAGATAAGCTCTCCCTCCTCCATGAGCATATTATGGATGGCATTTGTAATTCTGAGCTTGTATATGGGAAGGGCACTATGAAAAATAAATTATCTTGGACTGGATGCAATTATGTTCATGAACTTGCCTTACACTTTAACCCCAATAACCCCATATTAGAATAAACAAATTTGGAAAATAAATGGTAGCTATGAATGTAATTTATTATAACAAGCTCAGTAAGTTTCATTAGTAATTTTGTTAAAAAGAGTCATAAATAATAATTAAAAAAATAAATGGAAAGCATATATTTGGCTGCTGGGAGCTTTGACACAACTTTCTCTTTGTGCCTCCTTGGTGTCAGGTAACGAGAGAATTAGGAGCCCTGGGAGATGTTGTAGAAGGGATACAATCATTTCACATAAATGTGGAGATGCTTTTTATTTACAGCATGTTTAAATGGAAACATATTGCCTCAATTAAGCTGTACCCTTTCATTTAGAGGCAGCAATTTTGTCAGCCATTGAAATGAAAGGCCACATAATTTCTAGCTTTGGCAGGCTGTGTGCAAGATCATTTTTATTTATTTATTTTTGTCTTGCTTTTTTGTTCCTCTCCACTTGTGCAGGCCCGTAAACAAAGCTGTGGCTTAAACTGGAAATTCCTCCTATGTTGATCTGTTTACTCAATTGGGACACAGGGTTGTGGTATTTTCAAGGCCGAGCGCATGCTTCTCAAGGACCAGCCCTGTTTTGTTGAGAGGCAACAGAGGAATGCTGGAATCACAGACTATTGACAAGGCTCTTGCCTTGTTCTGACCGCATTTATATCACTTGAACAAAGTGGGTGCTTACAGTTGCGAGATTCGAGCGTGCTTGAGTGGATGTTTTTTCTATGCCGTGTTCTGTGGCATATACATGTCAGTGATTACTCAACCAGCTGCCTTCTGGATTTTCAGTCAGTGCTCAATGCCTTTGTAGCTGTTGGTGGATCTCAGCACTGCCAGGGGTCAAGCATTAATATTTAGTGGGCAGAGTTTATCTGGATGTACGGTAAAGCACAGGACTACAGCTAAGGTTAAGGGGTATTTGATTGATTGCATTGTACTGTTCCTTTTTCATTTTTTGAGTGGTGAAGATTGAAAAGTATTAGTGAATCAAATTTGAAAAAAGGTATCAAGTACATTTGTTTACCAAGGTTTTTCTAATTCACATAAATACTATGTTAGGCAATGTACAACCACATCCCAAAACATAAGAATAAAGCAATTATCAATAAGTACTGCTGAGCATTTACTGTTAAGAGTGACTTCTTAAAGGCATATATAGAAGTGGGGTCACTTTTCAGCTCTTCTTTGTCCCACTTGTAAGTGTACGGGTAATGGCAGTGGTACTCATAATTGACGTGACCAAAGGGCTTTTCCATTTGTATTACTGGAGCAGTGGTCCTTAAACTTTTTTTCTTGCGACCCAAGTGTCTTCACAACCACATAATCACTGTAGAACAGTGGACAATCATAATGCCCTGAATATCGTCCCTCTTGGAGAATCACCAGCAAATGTCATTGTTGGGGTTCCCCCCTAAGAGAACCACCAACATCCAATGTCCAGTGGGGATGGGGGTCACCTTGAAGATTCACCGACAAATGGCATTTGGGGGGGTTTGTTTCTGCCATGCTAGTGGCAATCCATTGCAAGGCTCTCCACAAATTGTTTGCGACCTTCTCTCATTCGCTTCAGTTGTGACCCAATTAGAGATATCTTACGACCTAAAATGGACACAGAGTAAAACAAGAACAGTTTATAAGCACTCTAAATTGTTGTTATTTAACTGAGGTTCTCATGAATTTGTGTTGTGGCTTCCCTAGAGTCCTTTCATTAGATTTGTATGTTTGTTTGTGTTGTAATACATATTTATTTTAATATTATGGCAATGATGTGTTCCGACATGGGCTCACACACACCTACCATGAGCTTTCTTATATGATATAACGGGTCTGCGGCTCAGAAGAAAAGGCCAGTTTTAAATAAATGATCACCGCACTCATGGCTTAAAGAGGGGGCGTGGTAGTGTGGCCAGAGTGGTTTTCGGATGCAATGTGGTGCGGGCATTTCTTTGCTTAAGTGCATAGGTGAAGCTAATCACCACAACTGTGCCATGCCCCCATTATAAATAGGAGAAGCACGAGTTCGGAAAGGGAGAAAAAAAGATTGAGAAAGTGAATGGAGGTTAGTAGAAGAAGAAGAGAAAGCTGGAAGCTGAAAGCCGGTGCGAGAGAGAGAGAGGGAGAGAGAGTGAGCGAGGACAGGTTCGCTGATAAGAGCAGAGCCCCTTAGGAGTATTAGGCTGACACTTGGGGGCAGCAAGTAGTGGTTGCTCCTGATGAGCTCTTGTGAGGAGCAGGAGTGGCCGGAAGGTGCTTGGCTCACCACATAAGGCTTAGGAAGGCAGCTGGAGTCGGAGGCTTGGGAGGTGGAAGCCCTAGCGTGAGTGCCCTTGTCACCATGGAACCCAAGTTTCAGTTTGATGGGAGGTGAATGAAGCCAGGGATTGGGAAGCTGCCAGACCAGCAGAGGAAGAAGGTCAGCTGCAGGTAGGACGATTCCCCTGGTGCATAGCCCGGATGGGAGAAGCAGGGGAGCTGCCCGTTGAAGAAGGCACTGGGATTTGTTTTTAAAGGACTGCTTCCAGCTATTGTTTTGACCTTACTTTTAATGGAACTATTTATTTTAACCTCCACTGTTTCACCCTGGTTTTAATGGAATATTTATTTAATGACTTTTTGGAGCACCGGACTTTATTTGAACACTTTGTTTTGGTTTTGTTGTTCTTAAATAAAAGCACTTCTGCACCTTGCACCTTTTCCCTTGCTTCGTTGGTGTCCTCATTGTCCAGCTCATCTGGTTACATTACCAATGGTGTCAGGTTCAAGAGGCTCCGTAAAGGGATTTGGGAGCCATGGATTAGAACCCACATCATCATATCTCAGTTTTCAGATTTTATTGTGGTAACTGCCAGCAGCGAGCTGCGAACTCACAACATCTGGATTCCTTTGAATCAGCCTCCTTTTCAGCATTAGCTAAAGGAGTTATTCCCTTATATCCAGACACTAGGATAGGTTTTAAATGGAGAGGGGCACTTCCTAGTAATGTCAGCTGGGCTCTCTCTCACTTAGCCACCACTCTACTGTGCAGCTCCGCACTGGTGCAACAGACACAACCTCAAAACTATTTTATGATAATTTTATATGGCTATGGCCACAGTGTTTGCAGTCACAATGCTCATTGCTAGTCATGTGACATGGAGGTCAAGTCATCTCACCCTGCCTATAAAAGATCCCATCAAAAATTAATCTTAACCTGTCATTGTGTTTTGAAACATTTATTTGACTTTTTTTATACTGACTGCAAAGGGCAGCAGCAGTTTAAAGTAAGATGTGTTATGTTTTTCATATTTTTGTTCTATGTATTTTTGGCTCACATTTGGGTCGATGTTTTATGCTAATGTTACTTTCATGTATTATATACCTTGTGTACTATGCCTTTATAACAGGTGTCTAAAATACTAAGTTTAGCTGTTTGGACATTCACCAAATCCTGATAACATTCAGTATGTTGTATGTTTTCCTGCTATATTTCCCAATTTCTCTGTTTGTTGTTTTAATGCTACATCATCAGTGTGAGCCTCTCCCAGTGTTCATTGTGTTACTGTGAAAGGAGGAGGAATTGTATCAGTAGGATTCCCTGGATCTCATCAGGCTCCCACTTATACACCTGTGGATGCAGCAACCTAATTACCATCTGCAGAGTGCCGATGCAACAACAACAACAACAACATTTATTTATATAGCACATTTTCATACAAATAGTGTAGCTCAAAGTGCTTTACATGATGAAGAAAGAAAAAAAAAGACAAACTAAGAATTAAAATCAGAGAAAACTAATTAACATAGAATAAAAGTAAGGTGTGATGGCCAGGGAGGACAAAAAAAAAAACTCCAGACGGATGGAGAAAAAATAAAATCTGCAGGGGTTCCAGACCATGAGACCGCCCAGACCCCTCCAGGCATTCTACCTAACATAAATGATCAGTCCTCATTGTATTCAGGGTTCTCATGGAAGGACTTGATGATGATGCAGCACAGCTGATTTAATTTAAACAATCGGCTCATCTCCGCACCAAACACCCTGTGGCTATACTCACAGATCCCAAGATGCACTGTTTTTTTGTTTTGTTTTTTTTAATTTGCACTGCCACAGACCTCTTTCAACATATTGCACTGAAAATATTTTTGATTAACAGGCTTCTGATTAATGCCCACTAATCTTTCAACACATCCCTACAAATTAGATCACTTTCATTTTGCCTGTCAATCCATCTATAAATTTGCTTTATCACATCTAACCTGTAGTTTGTTTTAAGATGTCCTTGACATCCTCATCTTCCCAGCTTTAAGCTCAATTTATTCAGGCAAAGAGTGACAATTTTAAACCTCTCCTTGGGTTCATTTTTGAGTTTTTCTCCAGAATCACTTCCGTGATCTGGCTAGACACTCCAAAGTGAAGATGATATTAGAACTTTAACACTGCTGTGTCTTGAAATTCCCTTGAAGGGCCAAGCAAACAGGACAGATATAGGACTGTCTGCTCTTGTAGGCCCCCAGTACAGTACATAGCCCACTGGCTTGACTTTCTTGATCTTGGATAATGGTTGTCAAAGTGTGATCCAATGTTGTGTGTCAAGAAGTCTGCAAAGTCATTGCATCTGAACAAAGTGATATTTAAATCAATCATATACAGGGTGGTCCAGATCTAATTATGCAGATCCAGATTGTCTGGATGACTTTGATTTATGCAGGGATGATTCCAGTTCGGTGCAAAGACGATTCTTCATGTCGTCAGTTCACACACTTCTTGATGGTCTGGGATTTTACTGGTGATTTTCTATGTAATAAACTTAATAAGTTATAGCGTAATGAAAATTGCATAATTAGATCTGGACCACCCTATACATTAGTCCATAATGTAAAGACATGTTTTTAAAAGTTAAACTTTTTGGTAACATAATAGTCTCACTTTCCAACTTGAGACATTTTTCATGGATGGTGTTCATGTTGTACTTGATGTCACAGTAAAACATGGTAACAAGCACTGAGATGTGTCAACACACTGAATTGAAATGTCAGTCTTTCCCTTATGTGCACATATTTCTTACATTACCAAAATCATTCAGTTCCCCATACACCAAACTCCTATTTCTACATTTCCACTAATACAACAAAAGAGAGAAACAAATATGTGTGCTCTTTACAGTGTTGAAACTGATACTGACTGTTTCTTCTCCTGCTCTGCTCCAATTAACTCAAAGACACTGAGTTCATAATGTCTCTTAAGTCTGACAACAGATCTCAATTTTTTGAGGCATCTCCTTTTCAAGCCCTTTCCAAACATTGCAGAGGCCAAATAAAGTCTTTCTTGAAAAGACAACAACAGAAGATCACTGCAAACTCATGGTTAAGTTCAGTTTAAATTTTATGAATATGCATGTTACTACATTTGTTTTTACCTTAATAGTTTGCATCAATCTGCTTCAGTCAAAATTAAACATAACTTTGCAGTTTCTACACTGCCATAGTGGTATCACGTCTTTCAATCTGTTGATCTGCTGTGGTTCAAGTTTTGATTTATTTCATTTTGACAGCTGTACATTAAAATGCTATTGCAATGTCGAAATTTTGGGGAGTGGTGACATATTGTATGTGGTCAAACCTGCAAGTAAGCATATCATTGTATTCTACACACTGGGGAGATCTCGGACCCGGACACAGACAGGCAGACACCAAATGTCTCAAATCACATACATTTATTTACAACCCCTTTTCCCAACACCACAAACAGTGCAGTAATCACCACTGAAAGTCCTTTAGACCTCCTTCTCTCTGTTCAGCCGCATCCAACTCCTCACTTGCAAGCTCCGTCCTCTTCCACCTGACTCCGGCTTCTGAATGGAGTGAGGCGGCCTCTTTTATACATCTCCTGGATGTGTTCTAGGTGCTTCCTGATCTTCTCCCAGCAGCATTTCCTGGTGTGGTGGAAGTGCTGCCTTTCAGGGCTCCATAATTATCCAGGCACCCCCGGTGGTGACCACAGGCCCCAACCGGGATGAGCTTCCAAGCTCTGCTCCTGTGGCCCCCATGCAGACCAGGGCAGCTGCCCTCTTGTGGCCCGGGCAAGGTATTGCTCCTCTCCCGGTCCCACCAGGCATCCTGGCTGGGCAGAAACCCCAGCAATCCTCCACAATGTGTAAGAATTAGAATGAATTAGAATCTGAACTTTATAAGCTTTTGCAACTGTATATTATAATAAACACCAATATAATAAATTGCGAGGTCACCAAAAACTTTCATTTTAACATTCTTATATACACATTTTTTTCATAACATTCAGTTGCTGCTCTCCTTAACAGACCTACATGAATATCCCGTCAGTTACAGCCATGGAGAATGGCTTCACAACAAACAACATGGAGTGCTCCATCTGAATGTCTTGCAGATAATAGCAATGGCTAAAGTTATTCAGTGACTGCTCCACTACCTGTAGTGATCTCTCCCTCTCTATTTTGACACCTCTTCAAACTCACAGTCTCTCTTTACAGACTAAGCAATCTCCATCACTGTGTAAGACATTGAAATCGGCCTGGAGAGCCCACACATGGCAAAGAAAATCTCTTAATTCTATGGCACTACTGCTGCCAAAGTGCTCTCTGCTAGCTCCTATACCATCTTCAAGACAAATAAAATCAAGGACTTTAAAGTGTGAATCTGACAACATTGTATTTCATTTTTTTAAATTTTTGACATAAATAAATATTGTAAAATAAATGCTGGACTTATAATATGGAATTTAAGCTAAGAATGTACTGTTGACCTTAGCTGATCTACCATATGTTTGATTTTAACAAAGTGGTTCTTGCTCCCAAGCTATTAAACTGCAACTGCTCTAAAACACTGAATATAATGTAAGGGATTACTACAATCTGGTGGTGTTCCATCTACTGTTATGATTAGTGATTTCCAAAAATATTGTATTCACTATTCAGCATGAAATCTTACATTTTATATGTCACGTCTACAGTTTTGGACTTCAGTGGTTTTGGATTTCAGTGATTTTGAATATGAGGTCAGATTTTCTGTTTATAGCTGTTCCGAGGATATTATGATTTATTTACATTTTGCTGTGATGCCATTTTGTTTTTTTATTCAAGCATCACCATTTTATACCTTTTTGCATCATCCCCATGGCAATTTTCACAGAATTTCATGAAGTGCTCGATGCATCAGCGCAATGGTATTTAGCTTGCCCCGAGCATTTCTTGGGTATCCAAGCTTGCAAATAAAATGCCATATTTATCAACTTCTAGAAAACTTCTTGTTTGATTTCTCAATTCTTGCATCCAATCTCATATTTCTGACCTTTAATTTTTATGTACAGTTTGGTTTCAAAGTGAGATTGTTTTGACACTCAGTTCTGACTTTCACCTGTTTTGACTACACATATCACCCTGTCATGTCATTCCTACTACTGCCTCTTGCAAGTCAATGCAACGCACTAACAACTGTTTATTTGGTAAAACACCGTGATTCAGGAACGTTAACAAGTTTCTCATTTATATGGTGTGGCGGATGGCCGGGACCCTTGCCTGGCCGGGATGCCTCCATGCTGGAAAAGACCAGCGGAGCCATCCTATTCAGAGTGTTACCTTCCCCAGACCTCTAGATGGCAGCCCCCATGGGTTGAAGCAATGCCTCGGACTCCTACAGGGCTTCATGGGAGCCGGAGTCGGGTGGAAGAGGACAGAGCTTGTGAGTGGAGGAGTAGAGGTGGCAGAAGACTTGTGAGAAGCGAGGAAAAGAAGGGACTGTGAGCGATATAGCTGATTTGAGCATTGTGAGGTGCTGTATATTACAGTGAACATAATTAAACGTGTGTGTTTGTGGACAATTGGTGTCTGTCTGTCTGTGTACGGGAACTGCAACTCCACAATGGACTTCATTTTTTCTATTGGTACTAGAGGTACAGAAATTTTCCCTTAAACAATACATTTTTTACTTTTCAACTCAAAATCATTTCTTCATAATCATTTTGTACTGTGGATTGCCACATGAGATCAGAAGGCAAGTTTTCTTAAATCAAATCCTTTGCTGCTTGAAAATGGACGTATTTTGTATGTATTAAGGCTTTTTTTTTCATGTTTGCACTTCAGCTTCATCACCTCCATTCTCAAAAGCAAGAACAAGGAATGTTTTAAAATGTTGATCAAATTTTTTTGTGGTAGATTAACATATATCAATGACTGGGAATAAATAACTTTAACTAATAGGCTCTAAATGGAAAAATACCAAACTTATCGTTTAGCACTCCCCTGTTATTCAGCACAATGCCATAAAGCACACACTATAAATTGCAAATGCACTTCCCATAGAATGGGAGTTATGTCTGGTAAAATACTAGAAATATAATTTCACTCAGTAAGAAGTGTGACAATACAGCTTGCCCCATTCCCATCACTTCATAACTCTGGCAAATGAATGCAGATTTCAGTCTTTCCACAGCACATTCACAACTGGCCAGTCCTTAATTCAGCTTCCTGATCATAAACAGTGTGTAACTTTTGTTCTGTAATGCCAGCCTTTTCACTCCAGGTTTTTGGGGATCTGGCTGACCTGTTATAGTTCCTGTAAAACTCAGGCCACTTAATGTAGACCTCATTCTCCTGAGCAGCCCACTCCATCTTTTTATGTTAACTTTCATGGTCCTCTGGAGGTAGTCTTGTTATACTAGATATTGTATGTCTGCTTCTTCTGGCCTGACATACATCAATACAAAGTGCACCACCATGCAGCACTCCAAGTTTCTGGCCAGTTAAAGAGGACCTTCATTTCAATGCCTTAACTCTCTCTGTGATGTTTAACTTCTTGTCCGTAAGCCCACCCCATGGAATTGCCATTCAACACGTGCATTTCTTTCCTATTAAAATATTGATTGTGGAATTTAACTAAACAATCAGCCAGCCCAAAATGCTGAGCAATTAGGACTAACTGAACAGACACAACTACTATTAATTATATCATGATTCTGTCATGATTTGAAAATCCCAAATTTAGCAGATATCCAAATAAAGATGATAAAAACAATAATTCCCAAAACAATAGGAACACTCTTGCCATTATCTGAATAAGCGATTGTTTTAACATGAAAGAGGATTTGTTTCATACATTTTGTTAAAAGATCCGATTGTTGAAGAGTAAAAGGTAGGCTCCAGTTAAATTTGGCCCAAAGGCACTCTTAGCATAGCCTCTTTTTTCATTTTTTGAATGAATAACCCTTTTAGGATTTTTTTATAGCAGCATTCATTATGAACACTGTTGAAAAGATCTTTGCAAAGCATGTCATAGCAAAATTATATGATTTACTAAAACAGCAGTAAAACAGAGAGTGATTAACTGGGAGCCGTGCAGTTCAAGAAAACATCGACCAATCATTATAGTATGTAAAAAAATTTAAAAGTTTGAAAATATTCAAAGAAAACGATATATATTATGCTCTCTATACATCATATAATTATCTTTAAAATAACTGCATTTAAAGAATTCTGTAAACAATTTTCAAATAATTAGTTTTATTTAGGCAAGAAATTAGAAATAAAGAACAAGCTGAGAATTCATATAACAAGAATCATTAACATCTATAATATTCATATTCACTCTTATCTTGTTCCAGATGTTTTAACTGTCAAGTAAAAACATGTTGAAGGATGAATGGAAAATGTTGGCTAAATAATTATTTTTCTTCACCACTTCAAAGTGACACTAACTATATTTCATGTTGTAATGTTCCTTTTTGATATACTAAACAGCCATAGCCATTTGAAAATAATATATAGGCAATCTGTGTGAGGTTTACTGCCGGTCTGACTGAATAGTGCTTTTGATTTTTGGCTTATTTGGCTATTAGTAATAAATTGAGCAAGAAGTGTATGCCAGTTTGATTGGCGACTCTAAATTGGCCCCTTCTGAGTGAGTGTTGCCATGTTTATGAGTGCCTTGTGAATGATTTCCAAGATTGTCTCCTGCTCGAATGACCCTGAATTAGAACAAGTGGCTGTAGAGAGTGAGTAAATGGATGGATAATTAATGTCTTTATAACCTGCAAGTCTTTATATCCTTAAATCACTTTTTGGCTTATTGATGTTGAAGTTATTTAGACATGTTTTGCTCTCAATATTTTGATTCACATGACTGGCTTTTCATGTTAATGTCACTATAGGTGGTGGTCTATGCACATATTAATATTGCAGACACCTTTTTTTCACAATTTTATCATATTGCATCCATAAGAATCGCTAACAAATGCTTTGAAATAATTGCATTTTTTTTTTGTCCATTGACTCACCTGCACAAGAAAATCCCCACATATGATATACCATTCAAATTGTCTTGATGTCTAATTATGCAAGATGTCTAGCTTTTTGGGATTCCTATTGTTGGCCTGCTCAACCCAAACAAACACTCATTTTTAGGCCATTTTAAGACTGTATTTTGTGCAGAAAATTAATGAGAATAAGAATAAGAATAACCAATAGGTGTCTTCAGCAAAAATGATCATAAAGACTTGAAGTAGTACATCCATCCTCATAAACCAACCGAGAGGGGATATGAGAGTTCAAAGTTACTCCTTTTCATAAATAGGAGTCAGTAATATAGCCATGTAGAGTGTCATTCTATGTTATTTAGAGGCTGCTGATGACGGATATGATAAGAGTTTTGATATCTTATTGCATACTGGTGGTTCAAGCCCTGTAAGATTCATTCCTAAAGGGTTAAAAATGAAAATTTCAAGAATAAGCATGTGGTATATCGTTTTAGACCATTTCAAAGACAGTGATTACAATTATGATGTTATTATTGATTTTTAATCCTTTACTTGGGATCTAGCCCACTATCGACCTCTGTCAGAGGATGATAAATGACAAATTTATATTGCAATTGAAAATATTAAGACTTTAAACATTTGAATTGAAGTACACATTTTAATATTTGAAATATTCGATACAACTATTCTTGTTTATTATACGTAGACTACCTCATAAAGTAAATCAGTACATTACTTATTTATTGAACCCCAAATGAGGGCAGCCTAAGGCTAATTCAGGCTTTTTTCAGTTCATTTTCAGTGGACATGACAACAGTTTCGGTGATTCATATCTCTGAAGCTATCTATGTGGAGACTGCATGTACTTTCTGCGTCCATGTGGGTGTCCAAAGTTTGCATTGGTTTCCTCTCACATCATAAAGACATGCAGGTTAAGATGGCAATTACATTATTTCCAAAATATCTTGTACTTGTCCCTTTTTCTGACAGCCAATAACATACTGCCTGACAGGTCCAGTGCTGTATCGGTGCTTCTCAGGAAGGTTCAGTAGTAATCTCAGCCCATTTTGTCCTTTTCTATTCTGCCATAGTACATTAAATGTGAGACATCAGACAGATGAACCTCTGTTCTGTTTGTGAGTTCCAAAACACTTGTATTCCTTATTCCTAGTAGCTTTTAGGATGAGTGACCACCCGAAATTCAAATATTTAAATAAGAATTTCACTGTTCTCTTCACACATGGCAATACTGAATTGGATTTGAGGCACTAAGAGTTACAATGATTTTACAAGGAGCTGGAACCCCACTTAGCCTGACTTAGCTTGCACACATTCCCACACAGAGACACACTACACTGAAAGTAAAAGTCCAAAATATTTATTCAAAAAATTATTTACAAACAACAAAGCAAATCTGCAATTATTTACGCAATCATCCTCTACATTCCACAAAAATCAACAAACTGCTAACAAACATGAGCACAGTCCAGTTTACCAGGTGAAGCTGATGATAAAGACTGGAAAAATGCCCAAGTGAACAGCCCTAAGAAAATTTTCATCTTGTTCTACCAAATTGTGGAATGTCTGGTGATAATTTGATGTAAGGAGTGTGGTCCATGTGATAATGACTACAAACAAACAATTCCACAGAACAATTCAGAAAATGAACAAAAACATAATTCCAGGAAAGAGCTGGAATCCTCAGTGTAATGATTTTATAATCCAAAAAAGGTTAACAGAAAATGTTTTTTCTGCAACTTTTTATGTTTTTATATAAGACATCTCTCCTTCAGAAAACTGGCATTCTTTTAAATATTGGGTGTTCCCTAGTTGGCCTGTGGTAGAAATCAAATTGGTTATACATTAAAGAAAGAAATCTTGTTCTCAAACTAGAACCTCTTTGAGTCAGAGACCAGGCAGGAGGAGACTTGTCCATTTTGTCTTTTATTTCTCCACAGCAAATGCTGAAGAGGGAGCATTTATCACAGTAGTCTGTTACAGAATAATCAAAGAAACAACAGCAGAAGTCCATTTTATAAACAACTGAATTTACATAACAGAGCTGATTAATGCATACATTTATCCTGATTGGTTCATTGGCTTACACCCAAAGAGCATGTTCAAATAAAAGTCCATTCTACTACACTGTTGTACTTCTCATTTCTCTTAGGTTCAGCTACACTTGAAATCTCTGTGTATGTGACAAATGTCCAGTCTTCTTGTTTACAGGTCATATGTTGATCTCATAATCATCTCCTAGTATATTTTGTGTATTTCCATTCTCCTAGTAAATTCTTGTCTTTTATTTACTTAACTATTTCAGTCGCTCTCTTCATAACATTTCTAAAACAGATTATAATATATTTCAATGGGCAATGCAAACTAAAATACTATTTTTTAGCTCCAAATTATTCTCTCACACCCCATGTGCAAAGTTGTCAGTTGAAACATTGAGTCCACAGCATGCTAGGAATTGAAGTTCAGTTCAGGGAGTGCAACTACAAATATTACTGCCACTACTACTTATAAGTGAATGCAGTTTTCTTGTGGTCAGTTTTGGTCAAAGTCTACAGGTAGTCCACATGTCCTCCCCATTGTCTGATGACTTTTTCATTCAGTACTCCAGTTTTCCTTTTACATTCCATATATAAACATGTTAGGTTAACTAATGATTTTAAACTGACTTGAGCATGACCTGCAATTGAACTGCACTCAGTTCTGCGAGATGAGGCAATGGCTTTTTGAGTTCTTTTATAGTAAAAGCAGCTTTGGAAAAATAAATTAATGAATAAAAAATCTTTAATTTTCCATGTGGGCAAAAAATTAGCTGCATGTCAAAGTGATATTTCTGTATGATTGTGCTCATTCTCTACTGGTAATGCATAGAGCAGACATCTTCACTGTTCCTCAAAGCCTTGATCTTCAAACGTTGGCAAACAGTTTTCGTAAAGAAATGTTCTCAAGCCAAATCATAACACATTAAAAGTAAAAGCAGTACACCTTTATCGTGTGAAAGTGTTAAACATAAAGGTAGCTGATATTCTTTGGGCATAAAGCAGAAAAATTAACAGAATTTAACTTTTTACTAATCCGCTTCTCACTCAAAAAGACTGTTTTTACATACGCCAAAGTGCCTACACACATATACTGTGCAGTTTTTGCAGTTTAAATGAAGAAATTCAAAATGAACAGTTATGGTTTTATATATGAAGCATTGTAGGTATCTTTACAACATGTAATGACTTTCTCTTGAATTTGTAAGGAATATCGGTTTTGGACCATTGTAATACTTTATCATTGTTTACTTTGTGAAGTGTGTGCACCACCATTTTTGTGAATGCTTGCCATGTAGCAATGTCCAGTTACAAGGAACCAGAAGTAACGTCACGTAACATCATCAACGCAACCATGTAAAGGCTGGCTTCATGGACAATTTGTTCAAGATTCTTGATTTTCTAAAAATATTATTTTGCAGTGTTAGAGGTAGTTTGCTTAAAGATTTCTGAGAACTATTTGACTCTCTGTGTGTACATTTTGACTTTGGCTTTATTTTACATTTCTGGTGTTATGGCTTAACCAGGGTTTTGTCCCTAGCTCAAGTAAACTTTACTTAGTTTTAGATTTCTGTTGATTATAAATATAAACTTCTATATTTTGTTACTGGGAATGTGTTTGGTCATGTTGAATGTTGTGTTTTGAATCTAATTTAATTTTTTATTATGTATGTTGAAAGACAAGAAGAAAGCACAAAAAAGGTTTGGGGCATGTCCATGAACCAGTATAATTAAAATTAATGAAAACATAACAATAATGTCTTTTCAGGCAGGTGTCCAATACAGAACTGACACAAAGATAAACTTCCAGTCATATTGGTTCCAAGCAGGAAGGGGCAGGTCCAGAACCACAGACAATGGAAGTGACCTCAGTGGTTGAACAGCCATCAGTCTTCCGTTCTATAGAGGGAGGAGAATATAAAGCATTAGTACACATTACCAACCCTGGTTCCATGAGCAACTACCATCACCTGAGCCCTTAAGCTGCTTCCCAAGCACAGACGCATGACACTGTATTGCATTTATGTTTGTGCTTATGTTATGTGCCCTGTATCCTTAAAATAGAACACAGATGTCGAAGTCTTGTCCTGGAGGAACACAGTGCCTACAGGTTTTCATTCTAACCATCTTTTTCTTTAGTGGCTAGTTGTTGTTGCTAATTAACATGTTTTGCCTTAGTTTTAATTAACTTGACTCAGGCCCCTTAGTTGTTTTTTTTTTCTTAATGAGCAGCCAAAGACACAAAACGAGCCACCACATGACCAGCTCACCTATGTCCTTCAAACAATATCTGAAAATAAAGAAAGGTGATGGTATCAGTAAGGTTGATCTCTCAGGTCACCAATACATTTTGAGGGTGTTCTTAGAAAAAACAGAAAAATTAACAGTTTTGGAAATGTCTGCTGTGGCAGAATGAGAGCAGCAACAAACTATGGAATTAAATAACGGCTTTAATTAACTGCAAGAATCAACTTCTCATTAAGAGATTGGTTGGAGTTTGAAATTCCAGTTTAGCTGGTCATTTGTTGACTCGTTTCATATCTCATTTCTGTTTGGCTGCCATTTAATGAATAAAGGAATAATTCAGAGGACCAAATCCTTAAAAGCTGAGCTATTAAAATGAAGGGAAAAGAAGTTACTTAATAGAGGAAACTGGTCACTTATTAGTAAAAAGGGTTAGACTTTTGTCTATTTAATCAAGACAGAAAGCCAGAGCAGCACTGAATTAGAGGAATGAAGATGTTTAGAGTGAGCATTGTCCTTGATTTTTCTGGTTTTCTGATATTTTTGCTCTGTTTTTGTGACCTAACAATTTTCATCATGGGCTGGTTTTTATTTGTTTTGGGTTGCATTTTTTGGCCATGTCCTTTTGATCATTGATTGCATTGGATTTGTTTCATTTGATGTCTTTCTTTGTATGAAAATTCGAATAATTTTCAAAGTTCTTTGTTGAATCATTTTTTAATCAGTTTTTTATGGTTTCGTCACCTACCTTTTGAATTTTACTTTAGGATTACGAATGAATGTTTTGAGTCCTGGATTTCCCCTTTTTGTGTCTTATGGGTTAAGGAAATCCATTTACATTATAGGTCTCATAGTATCTTGTAGCTGGATTTAGGAGGAATGGGCATTTTCTGATTTTGGAACCTGTAGATAGGAGAGTCTAAAGGCTTTATTTCAGGTCTCATTTTGTATTATTTGTACATTTTGGGCCAGAATATTGTAACCTCTGGCTTGTCACCTTGTTACATTTTGACTTCCCAGTTTTTATGACCATTGTTTTGTCTTTTTGACTATGTCTTTTGTGTTTTCCATCTCCTGGTCAATTTTAATTTATTTCTTTCTGCCTTTTTCCTGTCAGTGGCAGAACACAACAACATTTACTGGAGTACCATAGCGTTGCAGATAGTATATTAGTAGATTATGCTTAAGGATGAACAGAAAACCTCCAACTGATACTTGAAGCAACAAAATGGCCAGGATGATGCTTATGAATTTAGCTTGCTACTATGTTTTAACCAGAAGGTGTAACTAGAGTTGAAAAATAATTGCAGTCCTGTGATTTGTGAGTATTGTTTTTGTTTAAAACATGTTTGTTTAGTATGCATACATTTCTATTTAATAGAAAGCAGAAAAATCTTTTGAGGCAGCTAAGGCTGTTAATGAAGGTTAGCGATTGAACAGGTTCATGCTTCCAATCTGACAGAAGAAGGCTGGATAAGCTAAAGGAGGCTAATCCCTGTATGGCTTTGGTCAGTAGAACCTGCAAATAGCTTATTGAATATGTTAAATTTCTACTAATCCATATAAAGTATCGGTCAGTGGAAAGTGTGGGTATAAAAGCTGTCAGGAAGACTCAAAGTCAGAAGTCATGTCAGCACAGATGTGGTGTTGATTTACTGCCAAGGCAAATGCCTCAGTGATCCCCAGAAGATGGAAAATGCAATTGTCAAGATCCCACTGAAGAACTGTAAGACAATTGAATTGTTGCAATGCCTTCTTTTTGGCTATGCATATGTATATACTGTATTTTTTTATACAATTGGAGTGTAAGCTGCATTTTAAAGCAAGTTAAATATATCCCTTCTTTTGTACCATATTTCTCTTGTCTTAATATCTTTGCCGTGGTCACTGGGAAAGGATACTATATGTATATGACCAAAGTATCACCTGCACAACTAAAACAAATACATTTCCAGGGAGTCTGTGCCCAGATTAGATACAATGGGATACTTCACAACAGCGTGATTAAACTGAAAGGTTCAACTGCCATCCTGGCAGTGATAAAAAGAGTTTCTGAAATTAAATTTAAGTAAATTAAACTGATAGGAGAAAAAGGAAAAGAAGTGAAATGACAGTATAATACTAAAAAGACATCACATGTTACTATAACAGGGAGAGGTCCACTTTGTGCAGATTTCCCACAGTATTGGCAGTTAAGCAAACGAAAAACACAATAATAAACTATGTAGAGCCAAAAATAAAGGTGAAGAAAATTAAACTTTATGATATTTAAGTGAGAGTGCCCTGCCATGAACTGACATTCAATATGGAGTTAGTTCCTGCCATGAACTTAATGTTTACAGTATTCCAAATGCCATGCTCCTGCAATGTAATAAGTAATATCAGGAAAATACTGAATTAATAAGTATGATGTGGATGGTTGTTCAGTTGGAAATGACTTGAGTCAGAGATGATGCTAAGTGGGCACTGAAGACAGAGCAAAACCAAGTATGTCAGTGTGGATCACTGGGGGCTTCCACTGGCACCTGAACAAGATAGAATGACTTGTGTTGTGGGAGGAAGTCTACAATATTGCTCCAGGATTCTAGTGAGCAGGCATTTGGCTAAGATGCTTGACCAAACAGAATGGAAAACAAAATTCTGGAGTATTGGCAGGAGAACAGAACTACTCCTCCACACCACAGCCGGGTAGTACGAAGTCCATGACTATTTTAAGAAATTTGGGCAAAGCAATAGCAGTCTTGGAGACTATGAATTTTTTGAGGCTGGGCTGAGCTTGAAGGATAATAAAGGGAGCTCAGACATGTCATTACTACAGCCAAAGTAGGACACCTCTGCCACTGAAATTGGGCTTTGTCCAGCCTTATTAGCCATTTTAGACTCCGATAATAGTGTGTCTAAATTTAAGTCAAAATTAGAGACAAAGATTCCCCGGAGGAAGAAAAACGGTCCTGATTGAGAAATCAGAAGGGATGTTGTTTTAGTATTCAAGTGGGCAATCCACCATACCTGTTTGGTGGGCCCAGTTCATTTCCTTTGTTAGTTTGTGTTCTCCCTGTGTTTGTTTCACTATATAATACGTCCTCCGGTTTTAACAGGTTTTGCCTGTCTGCTTTGCTCCACGTCTGCAGAGACACCAAAAAGTCACATTCCTTCAACAGCTCTATGTAAATATAATGTTAAGCCACACAACATTGCATACATTTTAGCCAAACAAAAATGGATGATGGCAGACCAAAATTTCAAAATTTATAATTTAAGAACTATACAGTTTTGTTGCTGGGTCTAGAGTAGTTTTCTGCTGCTAGCTCCCGCAGTCCTTACGGAGGAATCAGATTTAATAATGGATGAATAAACATATTTTCCTCAACTTGTTTATTATATAAACCCTGTAAGTACCTGTGAGCATCACACTGATAGACCCCCCCCCCCCCATCTCTGCACATGACAGGGATTTTGTTTATTCTGCAGCTCCTCTAATGGAAAGCATTGTATCCCATGAAAGCACAGCCTGGGACAAAGCTGGGAAAACAAATAGTTTTGATGAAATGTGGTTAAAGGCTGTGTTATCTTTAAGAGAAGCCCCTTCTCATTTTCAGCCTATCCTCATGCTTCTCAGTGATCTCCCCTGATCTTCTTGTTGACATAACAACTTTTTGGCAGCGTCATCCTCCACCCCTCCCGTCACTCCAGGTGCCATTGTAGACAAGGAGAGGCTTTAACCGACTTGTTGACCTCTTCTGCAGTTAGGCCACCCAAATCAAATGTTTGTAAGGTGCAAAGCCAAACAGAAATACGCCAGGGAAAGAGCTCTTTCAAAATCTTCATGCTGTTTCATCTGTCCATTAATGCTTATATCGAATGTCTTATTTTAGGATTCCCACTTTAACAAATGAAGCAAAAATATGTTATTATTTTGCCCATCCACACCTTTATTAAGCCTTTTTAATCCATTTAAGGATAGTAGGCATCAGAGCCTATTCATGTATCCATCAGGTGTAAGGTGGGAACTGTTCTGCCTCATAGTAGGAAAGTACAGCAAAAAGAATATATAATTCTTGTAATTGCCAGAACAAAAAGCTAGCAGGGCAGCTAGGTTGCAGGATTGGCAAAGCCCATCTTCGTTTTTTAAACAAAAACATAAAAAAAATTTGGGGATCAAAAGGGATCAGGAGACTAAAACCTTAAATGTGATAAAGTCAAAACCAGGAGATCAAGAAGATTAGCCACAAAAACCAAAATGCTATGCAAACTTGCAGTCAAAATGCTTGTTATAATTCTTATAAAATAAGTCCAACACACTGAACATTAGCCAACGCCAATCTCTGATATCAATAAGCAACCAGAGTCAACTTTTAAAGTGTCCTGCTTATGATATGATGCGACACGACTTTCTAGAAACAGCGACTCACATCATAGCAAAGACTACTTAAAGTGGCAGCACCCATAAATAAACAAAATGACACAGTGGTAAAACAAACCTATAATGATAATAATTATTAGCATATGCCTATAGCCACTAACTTATAAAAATAACCATATGAGGAGATTCTCTCATGTCCATAATCTTCCAAATTGTAAAGGTGACCTTTAAACAAAATTTTAATTAAGATAAGAATTTTATTTTTATCATAACAGGAGACAATGCTGGGTAAGTCAAGAGTCTATTTCTCAACACACTCCTGAATATTACTGCACTGTTTAACTCTGAGTCATTAATTAAAATAACATCCATAACAAATTTAAAAAAAATTAAAAATGCAGACACAGAGGGTACTCAACAGTTCTGAATCGAAGGAGCTGTGAATCAGCACTCCCCACTGCACCTCCCGAGTTTGATTTTGTTCTCCAACATCCTAGAAACTGGAGCTTTTATTTTTCTGCCCTCCCTGGCCATTTAGCCATAATTTGTTATTAAACTGAACTTTATAATTCTTAACTGTTACAAATAACTGTTGTTTAGTTTTTACTTTCTATTGTTGCACTGTTTAGTCATTATTGTGGTAAAGCACTTGGGACTTCTTTCATGACCAATATGATCTTCTCTACTGGGATTCACATTGAATCACACAGTCACTGTACAAAGCAGCATTAATGTGATCTTTTAATTGAACCCGATATTGTATTTTGACACTCTCCCGGGTGTTTATAAATATACTTCACACTGTTTTTAAACAGGGCCAACACTACTTGTGATGCTGTCATTACAGAGCAGCTTCAGAATGTCATTTACTTTGTAAAGTGCAGATGCTGTGGCTGCTTCCTTCAGAGAAAGTGTCTCCTGCTGTTTCACACAGCTGTACCGCGGCCCACAGCGTGCCAAACAAAATCTCCTGCGTATTTTTCTTTTCTATTATTGCTTTGGAGCAGGCTTATAAGTGAGGTATGAACTTTATTAAACAGAGTCAGGGCCATTGGCTGATAAGTAGGCAATTAGTACAATTCCTTCAGCCTTGACCATAATAGTCACAGCTTAATCTTTCAGCTTGAGATCTTGTTGGTAGTTTTTTTTTTTAATTTGGATTCTGAGGAGGAATGTCAAAGCAAAAGTATTTTTTGATCCCAATAAGTTACATGCTGCAACACTGCATTGTGTGACTATGGTGATTTTCAGAGGTTTACTTGATTGGTTGGACTTTTCTATTAAAAAAAAACTTGTCTGTACAAATTATAACTTTAGATGGCACTTATTTCTCATTTTTAAATCCTGCTATTGCTCTTGTTCACACTGTGTCTGTGGATGATCCCTGATCACTGCAGCATTTGTTGGCTCCGGTGTTCCCTCATTCAATGTAAGACTTTTCAGTCAGCTTGTACTGCAACCAGATTAGATCTTCTTTTCCCAAACTAGATGAGCTAGATGACAGTCCAAATATTTTCCACAGTGCCATCATTTTACACTAAGGCTTGTTATGTGTTACTGTATATTTTTGCTGTTCTTTATGAAAATTTACATTTCTGAGTGACCTCTGAAAAAATATTTCTGGCCCTTTAATGGGTATTATAAGAAAATCAGAATATATAAATGTCTATATGGGTTTTCCTCTGGTTACTGTGTTAAATTAATTAGTCATGAGTATGTGTAAAGGAACCCTGAGATTCCCATGTCCCCCATCATAATTTCTTTCCCATGCTGCTGGGATCGGTTCCACTTTCTCACAACTATTTCAAAACAAAAACACCAAGTAGCTGATGGCCCCCTTAATACCATGGATGCTGTATCAACTACACCTTCACTAAATTAGAAGGCTGCAGAAAGTCAATGTGTTGCCCTGCTCCTCACTAATTTCTGCAGATGCACACTAGCAAGTATACTAATTACCAGCATTAGTCTGCTATGGCAAATGCACAGCGGCAGAAAGAAAGTTTCTGAAACAGCTGGTCAAAATGGCCCAATTCATCACTTTAGCTACATTTCCATTATTAAAGGTGTTACACCCAGAGCTCATTTCCTTTATTCAAAAGGACCGGGTCCTGGGATCATAATTCTCTTGTTGGCATCTCCATCACAATAACTCAAATGCACTGGTTCCTATTCCTTCATCTAACAGCGAACACCATTAAATGAATCTTTTTTCTGCTGTTGCCTCCATTAGAAGAAATATAGCAAGAAAATGCAGCTTTTCCCTACTAAATATATATATAAATATTTTTTTAAAATCTCACCCTTTTTCCTACAAATACATCCAGCACTCAATTTTCTTCTCATTCACTGATTAACATTTAAATGACAGAAACCATTCTCCATCAGGTGCTGAACCAACTTTTCACTTTACTCAATCAACTAAACATACAGTATATACTGTACATGAGCACCACAAATTGTTTACTTTTAATAAATGCCTAATTAATTTTAAATTTCCCTATATAAACTTTATTAGATACACCTGTTCAACTGCTTGTTAACGCAAATATCTAATCAGCCAATCACATGGCAGCAACTCGATGCATTTAGGCATGTGGACATTGACAAGATGACCTGTTGAAGTTCAAACCGAGCATCAGAATGGGTAAGAAAGGTGTTTTAAGTGACTTTGAACGTGCCATGTTTGTTGGTCCCAATCGAGCTGGTCTGAGTGTTTCAGAAACTGCTGATCTACTGGGATTTTCACACACAACCACTCTAGGGTTTACAGAGCATAGTCAGAAAAAGGGAAAATACCCAGTGAGTGGCAGTTCTCTGGACAAAAATGCCTTGATGATGCTAGAGGTTAGTAGAGAATGGCCAATTTGGTTTGAGCAGATAGAAAGGCAATAGTAACTAAAAGAATCACTTGTTATTCTGTATCTCTGAACGCACAACACATTGAAACCTGAAGCAGATTAGCTACAGCAGCACGAGACCACACCAGGTACAACTGAGGCCACAGCTCTGATGGGCTCACCAAAACTGGACAAATGAAGATTGGAAAATCTTTGCCTGGTCTGATAAGCCTTGATTTCTGCTGCAACATTTGGATGTTAGGGTCAGAATTTCGAGTCAAGAACATGAAAGCATGGATCCTCCCTTGTATCAACGGTTCAGGCTGGTGGTGGTGTAATGGTGTGGGAAACAGTTTCTTGACACAGATTGGGCCGCTAAGTACCATTTGAAAACTGTTTAAAAACCACAGCCTTCCTGAGTGTTGTTGCTGACCATAGCCATCACTTTATGACCGCAGTGTACCCATCTTCTGATGGCTACTTCCACCAGGAAAACATGCCATGTTACAAAGCTCAAACCATCTCAAACTGGTTTCTTGAACATGACAATGAGTTCACTATACTCGGATGGCTTCCACAGTCACCAGATCTCAATCCAATAAAGCAGCTTTGGGATGTGGTAGAATGGGAAGTTTGCATCATGGATATGCAATTATGTGATGCTATCATGTCAATATGGACCAAAATCCCGGAGGAATGTTTCCAGCACCTTGTTGAGAAAGAATTGCAGCAGTTTTGAAGGCAAAATGGGTTTTGACCTGGTACTAGCACGGTGTTTCTGATAAAGTGGCTGTTGAGTGTATATAAATGATATAATATATGGTAAAATCTGGATTTAGAAACATATATTGTTTTTTGTATGTTTCTGCTGGTGTGTGCATCCCATGGGATTAAAAAAGTTTCTCAAATCTAATCTAATATTTACACACATACATCCACCAAATAACACACATGAACTCTCAGCATCTATATTCTCTTTTCACATGAAATATCTTTTAACCAACATTGCAGACCAGTGTCGTGGCTTGAGTGTGTTGTGGCCCCACAAATAAAACAGCAAATGAATAATGTTGAATGTCTTTTGTCATAGCTCCCTAGGTTTACCAATTAAGCTCCTCAATGATAAGCTGATGCCTATTTCATCCCTGTGCAACTCCATGCTGCAAGGAATGACTGTGCAGAATATCAGTTTTGTTCACTCACTAAGTAAACTATATACTGTTGTCAATCAAGGAAGTACCTCTGTCCAAAATTAAATGTTAGGGTGCCAGCCAAGTTGCCCCTTTAAATATCTGCAGCCACAAGCCAAAATAAACAGGTGTATGATGGAGCTAACAAGAAGAAAAATGGACAATAAGCAGGCTGTAGATCCTCAAGAACAGAATATTGGTGATCTGCAGAGCAGTCAAGTTAGGTTAGAACTCTGTCTGGCGGTCTGGTTTTTCCCAAATGTGATGCCACCTTCCAGCTCATCTGGGTCTTATAGTCCTTGGACTGGAAATGACAGAGTCAGTTGCCCTCATTGGGTGTCTTCTTGGAACTGTGGATGAAACAACAGTTCCCACTCATGTCCCAGAGTGGTGGTGCCTATAATGAACTCAGAAAGTGTGCCTCTGATGAACAAGCATGAGAATGCTAAATATTCCATCATCAACAGGCTTTTGATTGTTTCTGCCACGGTGTATACCTGCCAACACACACTATATGAACACCTCTAACACACAATTAACCATCGTGTCACACCTTTTTTTTGTGGTGTGCCACATTGCAGTTTTTGTTGACCTGATTAATTCAGCTTCGGATGGTTATTCTTTCTTTGTCTTCCACCCTTTCGGTCCTAGTTCCTCCACCTCATCCTTTCTCCTTTACCACAAGTCCCCCATCCACTCAATTCCTCACGGGTCCTCCTTCTCCCAATTTCCTAGCCTCTTTCCACTCCTTCATGCCACTCATTATGCAGCACCCTATTTGGACATGTTGCTCAATTAACAGGAAAGGTAAATGTCAATTTTAGATACTGAGCAGCTACAAGCAAGATAGGGTCTTCTCTTTATGCACTGCACTAATGTATAGTGAAAACAAAACTGTATTTATTTTTTTTCAACCAAGCTACATAGAATATTTATGACAAGAGAAATATGAGCAAAATGTTTCCCAGCCTGACAGACCTCACACACCAAAGCAACAAACTGCAGTGCAGTACAGAGAATCCCAACTATACAGCACTATTTGAGAAAAAATTGAAACAAGTCATTTTCACTCATCCATGCTTGTACCTCAGTAAAAATGTGATCACACCTAGGTGGGCTCTGTGATGCTGTAGACAGTAGATAGATTAATGAATGGATGCACTTCATTCACACCTAATGATCAGTAAGTGCGCTTAAGACTTGAAAGCTGTTAGGGTGCTGGAGGTAGCAAAGGTATTGTTTTTAGTGTTATTTTTTATGTTGAAATTCTGTACTACAACATATTTGGTACACATCCTCATTTTCATAGAGTAGCTTGACCAGTTATAGTCTACTGGACCTAATGTGTAGCTTACTGATTTTCAGCATTAACATTTCCTTAAAATATATACTCAGGTTTCTCTGCAAAAAATAAATATTGTTCTTGTTCTGTTCAGAGAACCGATAGAACTATTCACTGCTTCTTCTTAAGTACTGGTACCATGAGTTAGTAACATAACACAATATAACATTCCGAAAGCTGCTTAATCTAATGCAGGGTAATGGCAAGATTGCATTTCTGGACAGGCACCAGTCCATTTCAGGGTCCACTCACACATATACCCACACTTACTGTATACTCATATCTGGCCTTATTTGGAATTGCCAGTTAACCTAACCTACACATTTTTAGGGATGTTTGAAGAAAACTCACATAGACACATAAAGAATGTGTCAGCTGCATGCAAGCAAAACTTAGATACAGAATTCTAATCCAGGATGCTGTATTTTAAAAGAGCAACACTATGCATTGTGCCATTATGTTGACCTCATGAGATAGTAGTGTAACATAATTAGGCTTGAATGGTGGTATAGTGTGTAACCAGTAGGAGGCACAGTAGCACCCAAACTCCCCCAGACACAACTACACATTACAGTCCTGGGATCAAACACAAGATCTTCTTTATTTTCACCTCCACCATTCTCCAAATTCTCTTCTAGAAATACACAATAATGACAGTGGATATCTTCTCTCCTTCCACACCTCCCTTGAAGCCTTGTCCACACTCCTCCTGACTCTGACTGCCCTTGCAGGAAACTCTACTTCTATAGACTCGGGAGTACTTCTTGAGCCTCAGCATTGCACGAAGGATGCACTTCCAGGTCAGGTGCAAGTCTATTAAAGAGGTCATAACATTCCCTTGCAGTTCCTCCTGGCAGCACCCAAGAACCCCAACAGGGCTTCAATATTTCTAAATGAAAGGCCTACACTTCTAAAGGTAATATTGCTGTCTCATTTTATTTGTTAGTTTTCGTTTTCTTGCCATTATCACTGGAATATTGTCCAAGTGTGTGGTAATGTGCCTTACTGGCATTACCATTAAGTAAATAAAATTAGTTAAGCGTCCTCTGCTGGGTAAAGAGGGAGGCTTTTGTTTGGAGGAAAAAAGGTATAAAGAAAGGAAACTTACCTTTTTTCATTTATATAGTGCAGTCAGACGTCTTCGCTGACGATATTAGCGTCTTTTGGGGAGTGTCATGGCGGGTCTCATGTAGACTGGAAACACAGCCTTGCCATTGACCGGCCGGGATGGCGTTGTCGGTCCTCCACTCACTGCGTGTGCCTCCCGCGACATCATAACTCTAAAGTAGCAAAAGAAAGTGTGAAGCGCCTTAATATTATTTAACCCGGGTTAGCTTGGGGATCCCGTGTTCGTAGTTATCTGAGCTGTAGCTCAGGGGAAGGAGAAAAATGGAAAAGTGCTTACGTTCACTTAAGGCATGAAGTGCAGTCCGCGTCTGAAAAGCCGGCACAGCTATACGCGCACGCGCGCCGGCTGCTCGATTTTTATAGTAATTATGTGGGAAAGTAGACGCCGCTTTTCGCAAACGCGTTCACGTCATGGGATGACGTACGCCGGTTTAATTGGTCAGCGTAGGGGCGCCGAATACAAAAGGGAATCGTGGCCTCTAGAGGGGGTCTTTTCTGAATAGATCTTCTTAGAGAAAGGTACCTGGCAGAACAGCATTACGGCTTGTGCTTTGTTTTTGTAAATATTTTTCGTATAAATATCTCTGGATTAACTTTGGTGGAGGTATTTATTGGGTTGAGGTTAGAGGTGCACTGTTTATTTTTGAATATACACTTTTTCTGTATTTTTGAATATTTTTGGGTGAATCCTGTATTATACACTGTTTGGAGGAGCAGCTTCCTGACTTGGATCACTGTGGAGGAAGACAGCTTCACATTTTGTTTTTGTGTATATATTTGGATTTCACTAGTTTGTGTGTATTTTTCTTTTTCTTTTGGGACATTCAAGAAGCACTGTAAATACTGTATATAGTCATTTCCGGGCTCTATTTAATTAATGATTTTGAGTGTCCTTTGCGGTATTGGACTGTGTATTAATATATATAAATTCCACAGGACATTATTTTTTGATTTTTTTTCTTTAAGTGCACCTGTAAATAAAACCTCACTTTATTTTTCAAAAACCCCAACCCTTTTTGTGTCTGTGTCTCCCTGTCTTACACCATCATCCTGGTCACGCTCGGTCCCACATACTAGACACCTAGAGTGTAGGCTGGTGATTCCAATTCCCACTACACGGGGTGTCACAAAGTGGTACTTCTGAGGGCGTAGTAACTGATCCAGCTCTGCTTTCAGACAGATAAAGCATCTCTAAGTAATCAATAGAAGTCGGAACACCTTTGCAAATTGTTTACTTTAAGTTGCAAGGCTTAATTTACTTTAATTGCTGCAGAACATCTGTAGTTTGTAACCTATTAGTTGTTCCCTGAAAAGGGACCATTTGTAATATTAGATATTTTCCTTTTATCAGTTTCTACTAAACTTAACTTTAAATTTAAACATCTTGCAGTTTACTTCTTACCTTTTCGTCATTTTATGTCATTAATTGCATTTCAACTGATTAAATCTGAAGAAAAACTGGAAAACGAGAGGTGTTCTAAGCCTTTTGACCTGTAGAGTACACTCTGACATTAAGGTCTGCCCTTCAAAATGATACAATGCCATTGGTCTTCAATAGTGGATGTATATGCTATGGACATTTATTTGAAAACAGTAAAAGCAGAGAAAAACATCTTGGTTTTTTGACCTGCTTCAAAACAGAAAAACTATACATATTACATTATAGATATTTCAATAAAAAAATCTTGGTGTTCCTGGCACATCCACTGACACTTTTATTGTGTTTGGAAGCTTATTCCAACACCGATGGAAATACAATTAACATTCATACAGTAATTAATTGTTTTAGTAAAAGCTTTACTGAATTTTGCAACTTATTCTGCTGCAACATATGTGTATGACATAACTATATAACTGTTGTAAATATTTTGAAAGAGAAATGTCTGATCTTTATTTTGTGGGGTAGAACATGAATTTTGAGTGAAGGATGATGAAGTTATAGCCAGTTGAATCCAAGTGGCAGAAAACAGACAAAAATGAGGCTGAGTTTAAAGGGTTAAATAAAAATATGGATTCTTGCCTAAAACATTTCAAAAGAAAGTAGTTAAAGGCATTCGTATGTGTTTATTTGATTATTTGATCAGAAAAGTGTTTTAAGCTTCAAGATTTTTTTTCAGGATTTAATGCAGTTTTTTTCTTTGTGTATCATCCCCATAAGTATTTCAGCTCAACAGCTGAATGGATTTTGCCTTGAGAGGACGATGTGCTAACATCTGAAGCACAGTTAGGCATGTCTGCTTAATACAAAGTATTTTTATCCTGCATGCTACACTTTTGACTTTGGAGTCTCTTTTTAAGCTGTTGGTCATTGATCTCGTACAGTTTTTCAGCATCTGGTCTATTTATTAAGTATGACTGCCTTTCAAGAACAGATAAACAAATGGACCATACTACAGTGCAAGTGAAGCAAGGAGTAAAATGAAAATGCACCATTTTTATCTGACAAGATTAAATTGTGCAAAGAATCTAGAGTTAAAAATCATATCATTTTAAATTGAAAAACTTATCTAGGTTGTACATACCCTACTTTTATTGATCATTTGCTAAAGTAGCCTTTGCTGCTTTCTTGAACATTGCCTGGCACTGTACTAAAAAAACAGTACAGTAGAATAAAATATATTGTATGAGATAGAGGAAGAAAGATCACAGTCAAGAAAGGGGGATCCTAACCATCATCATTTGATATTGAATTTTCTGTTCTATTTTCATAACCTATCATTCTATTCTCAAACTCAGTTAATCCATTTCAAAGCTATAGTCAGAGTCCTTTCCTGCAGCAATGGGTTATAGGCAGGAACCATCCTTGGACAATGCCCCAAACCATTACTGGGTACACTCATTCACAAACCCACATTTATAATTACCAATTAACCAAACACCTTGAGTAAATGTGAAGAAACTCCACAAGAGCAGTAAATTATAACTTCACACAGATAACCAATAAATTCAAGATTTAACCCAAAGATCCTGGATATGTGAGGTGGTAGTGTTAAACACTGCACCACCATGGTGCTCTTATTTCACTTTTGCATCTGATATAGTCAAGATGGGAAAGTGGCCTTTTAATTCATACTTCCTTACTTTGCAGTCCAACTTCCAAATCTATCATTCTTTTGCAAAACTCATAGTTGCACACAAAATAACAAAGTCTCCAAAAAGATCCACAAAACCAGGCCACAACCATCATGGCCCTGCCAAGATATATGACTCATCCCAAGCAGCCTGACTTCAAACTCCACATGTAGGCTTTGGCTTGTACATGTACAAATGGAGAACAGGCTTTAAAAGTAAAAAATAGTTTAAATATCCTGAAATATCGAAAAAATTCCCCTTAAAAGAGAAGACCCTTAAACCTCTCACTTGAAAAACAAGTTCAATCAAAGAATATCAATGATAGATTTTTGTTAGACAAAAAATAATAAAGGGAAATATCAAGGGTAAGGCATCAGGGATTTTACTAAAATGGCAACTCAAAGCTAACAAGCCTAAATTGTAATCCAAAAATCCATATCCAAAAAAATAGAAGCAAAACTTGAGAAACCATCAGAAATTGTAGCAGTACTCACAATATAACTCCGTTTTCATTGAACCTCTGCTTGGACCTCCTCTTTCACCTGACAATAGACGTGACGAGAGATACCAACAGCAGTGACATCATGGTGACCTCACCTCTTGGTGTACCATCCACAACACACAAGGAACTTAAGAAAATACATAATACAGTACAAAATAGTAAATAATAAATAGAATGTTCAGAAATTAGAATGTGCCAAGAAACAATGAATTGAGTTAAGGCTTGCCCGAAGTGTACTTGTTTTCTAAAATACTGTTCTTTTTGCTATTATGCATTCAAATATCTAGCATTGTTACAATTGTATGTAATGTATTTTAAGGATAAGACAAGTTTGAAGTGGGTATTTATGAGAAAGAAATTGTACTCTGACAAGTAACCATATAGTTGAATTAGAAAAGGTGAATAAAGGCGTTGTTTTCAGATATTACTGATAAGAACAGCTATGTTTCTTTGGTGTTTACTTAACCTTCCCCTGCTCATATGTTAGGAAATTCTGTTAGCTGCTAATTCAGAATATGAATTTGTGGTTTATGGTGAAGAGGTCTGAAGCTATGGTTTTAAAACAACATCTCGGAACAAAGACATGGGTTGTATACGATGTGCTTGAGCTTGGAGTATGTTCCTATATTCTATCTGTGACATCAGAAGTGTGCATGAGCTCTGAATATCAGATAAAAGGGAAACTTTATATTTTATAAGCCTTGTGAGGGGGTTTATATGAGTTTGGAAGAATGAGTACTCCTTTCCCTTCTAGCAAGAAAGCTTTGGGGATCGCAGACAAGTTTAATGAGCCTCACTGATAAGAGGAAAATAAAAAGTATGGCAATGAGCTGGTGACAGACACGCAGAGAGAGCTAACTATAAACCAGACAAGGTGAAGATCTAGCTACAGGGAAATGGTGACTGCACCAGAGACTTTCTGTAACTACTAAGACCGTGGGCCGCTTGGAATTGAATGTGTTGTTGATCTTCACCTGCTTTCAGAACTACAGGGTGATCCAGGTTGAACTGATATAAAAAGCCACAGTTCTTTTTGCTTTTGTTTCCTGACACTTGCTACAATATTTATATATTAAAATGTAATAAATCTGATTTCCAGCTTGTATATTTTGTTCTATTTGTTTTGCTGAAAGCTGAGAAAATGTATTTTTTTTCATCAGCTAGATCAATCAAAGGTGTAAGAAATAAGCTACTGTGACTGTCATACCTGGAACTGTACATCTCTAAAGGATGGTATGTGTATGAGTAGAGAAAAAGGAGTAGTGACAGAAATGTAACATATAATAATAAAATTAAAAAGTACATAAACACATAAAGAGTAATAATTCAGAAACAACAAAAATAATGAAAAGGAAAATACTCATAAACCAGTGGACAAACTCTGGCTATAACATCTATGGAGAACTTAGCGTAATGTATTTGCAGGTGAATAACTTGAAAGTGAGCTGGTTCAGTTTTATGTGATATTCTGGATCTGGTTTAGGTCCAGATTAAACGTTTTGCCTTAACCTGTAATGTAGGGGTGGAGCCGAATCCAAATACGGTATTCAGATAAGCACAAATAGTGGATTTTTACGAATGTTTTGCCATTTATTTGTATTCAGAAAAATACCGTAAAATCAAATAGGCACTGTCTGTGTGTCTGCCTGCTTGTGCTTAAGCTGCACCCCCACTGACATGAGCACGCGGTGAAGCTCTGGTTTCACTTTTAGGAAAACGTTGTACTTCGCAAGGCCACTTTATATTTTTCCCCATTGAACATGCAATATGTGACACGGATTTTAACCAGCAGCGTAATAGGTTAGTTCACCTACACGCTGGTTCCACAGTCACCATTTGTGACACACGATTGGAAATAGAGAGGTAATTTATATGTATACTTGCATCTGTTTAGTTTCTTTTTTGACCAGGAGGATATTAGCATATATGGTTATACATGTACAGTATGTTGCTGGGTATAACTCGATAAAGTGTATTTAAATACAAAGGTTTTCATAATTATTGTATATTATTCAAGAACACTGTAATAGCTTAATATAAGGCATGCAAAATTGAAAAAAGTAACCTTATGGGTCATTTATTCTCACTCCTTAAAAAATACAAAATGAACTGAACATGAACTAGTTCAAGATTGAAACGGTGAGCTATGAATGTGAATTTATTCATTTTAACCTGTGTGAACTGAACTCTGAGCCAGTGGCTCCAGGTGTTCCTGCAATACTTCAGGCCCACTTAGTATAAAGCACCTATGCATCCCTGCAGAAACCTCAAAAACATAGTAAAAGGAAGCACCCGATGTACATGAGCCATATGTCCCACCCTGCTGCCATCTATCCAGCTTAGGCAAACTAGAAGCTATTTAGCTTTGTCCTCATTGTCCCTCCACTAACCAGTCATATCCAGAATCAGTATTGTCTGGGATTTTTCAATAATTTACAACCCTGGCATCCTTGCCAGGACTAATTACAATTGGCATCCTCTTCAGGATGTTATAATTCTGCCCCTGGCTATGACACATTTTACACACCACTGTGCAGAAGCCTGCCTCACACATTTTGTTTCCAGCATGCTTAAAGGATCTGGTTTTACAACTGTCTTTTATCATTTCCAATAAATTTGGAAAACTAATAGTGGGTATTGATGTCGCCTCACAGATGTAGCATCTTAGGTTTGAATCTGCACCTGGTTGCTGTCCATATGGAGTTTGCACATATTCCCTGTGTTTGTACAGGTCTTCCTCCTGTTTTACCCAAAGACATGGGCATAGCCAGAAATTAATATCAGCAGAGGATGGAACATAATTCTGTCTATGGTCAGTTGGAAATATCATAAAATTTATTTCTGGGGAATTTCAAGGGAAGAGATTAGGTTAATTGGTGGTATCACATTGGCCGTACGTGAATAGGTGAATGTGAATGAGTCCTGCTATTGACTGGCACCCTGTTCGGGGCTGTTTCCTGCCTTGTACCCAATACTGCCATGATAGGCTGTGGCCCTCAATGACCTTGAATTGAATTTAGTGAGTTTGACAATGATATGGTATCTCCTGTATATACTTACTTTAATATATTTTTTATCAAGTAACTGAAAGGGGTAGTGGAGAAAGCATTTTTAAAAACATATTCTTTTGGAGTTTATAATTTTTATCAGCTTCTAATTAAATATTTTCTCAAAGTATAAGTCTATTCTATTCTACTTTTTGTTTTTTTACACGAGGCATCTATTGCTGACATTAGCAGACACTAAAGAGGCAGCAACAAAAAATGCAAACTGATCTGGAAAGACTTCAGAACTGAAAGAACAAATGGAAAATGCAGTTTGGCAGCAGGAACATCAATTATAAAATATAGTATGGGAGACACTGTTCTAAGGGATGCAACCACTGAAAAGGATTAAAGGGTTTATGTTGACCCTTTAAACAATGTGCAGAAGCAATTAAAAAGACAAGTCAAATGTTAGGTTATATTGTAAAATCGTTGATATAAATCAAGGGACATTATAGTCAGGCTATATAATGCACTAGTGAGACTACATCTGGAGTACTGGGCACAGTTCTGGTCACCATATTTCTGGCTGTCCAGAGAAGAGCAACCAGTAGATCCTAAGATTTAAGGACATGTCGTACTCTGACAGACTCAGAAAATTAAACCTGTTTAGTCTCAAACTAAGAAGACTGTATGAGAACTTAATCCAGGTCTTCAAAATTCTTAAAGGCTTTGATAAAGTAGGTCAAGCAGAATTCTTTCAACTTAACAGAGAATCACATTCTTAAGGAACCTAGTGGAATTTAAGGGTAAGTGAATTTAGGACTTAAGCCAGGAAGCAATTCTTTACGCAAAGAGCTGTGAGAGCATGGAACTACTGAGTCATGTAGTTGAAGTAGACACCTTCACAACCTTTAAGAAGTATCTGGATGAGATACAGCTTAGCTATAAGTTAAACAAACAAGATTGATTAACTGAATTGTCTGCTCTCATTTTTCAAATTGCTTCTAATCCCACGATTCCATTTTATTTTATAATGGGTCATTTTCTAATGATAGCATCATCTGTTGTAATGACAATTGCTGCAAGGATTCCAAGTACTGAGCAACATGTGATATCCCTGGAAGAACCATATAAATAAGTCAGGATGTGTGTTCTCAGATCATCTGAGGTTAGGATTCGTTGAGTGATTGCTTTCAAAACTTTGCATATCTTATTGGCTTTTTCAATTAAGAAATCAGATTTTTGTTTTGCATATTGGACTCTTTCGCTTGATTGTTTGATGTTCTGGTCACAAACTCAGTTTATTTCTGCCCATGTTCTTTCTCCTACTCTCTCTGAAAAACAGTACATAAGCAAGTTTGCTTAATTAAAAATCTGCATCTAATGATGAACAATATTTAATTCAGGCTGTTGTTTTCTGGTTTCTTTTAAAAAAAGTTTTCTTCTATTTTGGATGACATTTTTTCAAAGCTTCTTTCTTGGATATTTTTCTGTTGTTCATTTAATATTTAATTTTGTTTGTTAGCTTTTTAAAAATGTATTTTTAATTTTGAAACATTTATTATCTTTATTTTTGAGTTATTTTCATTATATTTATTTAATCTAGAACAAATTTATATAATAAGCAATTTGTTTATTTGGGCCAGAGGTTTTGATGTTTACCCTTTCCCCTCTTGTGATTTTTTTAAGCCTTAGACTTTTTCGAGAGGAGATTTTAGTCCTTTGTAGAATCTGTTAAGCTTCAGTTACAATAATATCTCTGACTTAGAAAATTACACAGTCTGGGGACCTGAGAGCTGTTTCTCTGTTGATTTCAGGTGATGTTGTCCTCTTTACCTTCTCAGATTGTTATCACTTGCATACATAAGAGTAGATGACAGTTAAAGATGCTGCAGTCACGATGACATTTAGCAGTTTCAAATCTGAGATCATGCAGAGGTCCTGGAAAAAATGGTATGCATCTAGAGGATACGTAAGTGGAAGCAATTGGCCCAAGTGAAGGATTTCAGTTACTCAGCGTGTAATCAGTCAAAAGCACTCTGAAAAGATATACTGAAATCAAAATAAATTGAAAGTATCCTAGCATCTTGGTCATGGGCAAGTAAAGAGGTGACCATGAGAATGACAGATGAATTTCTGCAGCAATAATTACATTAGACTGTGATGGTAGGTAAGTACTTAGACAGAGGTTTTCATTTACTGGACTAAATTCCTATTCTCACAAGGTAGTGATCAAATGAATGAGATCTTTAGTAGAGGAGGCCAAATGGAGTTCCTGTGCATGGTTGGTAGACTCAATCATCAGGATAAAGAGAAGAGGGCAACAATACAATGGGTACTTGAAATTAAATCACTGAATCTTTAGATCAAGAGGTGTCAATCGTATTGGTTTGTAGATGCAGTGAGGACACGATCCAGACATCTCCAACAGAAAATCTTCCACACACTTTCCATTTAGAGAAGGCCCAGAGTTAGACACAGAACATGATGAAGTGATGATATTTCTTGGATAAACAAAGAGTTTTCTAGAAGTACTTCTAAGTACTTTCTAGAAGACTGAAATTGGGTTAGAATGGCCTAATCCACTTGCCCTGGTACGCCACCATGACCCTCATCAGGCAGTACAATGGTGAGTGATAAAGAGACCCTAAAGTGACAAAATAAGTGGAAAGAGTAGGACAAGAAGGAACTCACAAAAAGTACTAGCAAAAAAGTGAGTTATTTACTCCCTGAAATGTGTGTGATATTTTAAGGTAAGCTTTCAAGGCATGCTAAAGCTGATTGGGAAGACTGGCTTTTTACAGAAGATCTTTGGCACACTTCTTAGCATATGATGCTGTTTAAATGTCATATTCATGTATATTATCTTTAATCCCCAAAACTGATTGGATTTCCCCAGGACTGCTTAAGGTCATGTCACATTACATAACCTTTCTAGTAATTTTAGGCTGTAAACATCATTTACATAATCTTACCAAGTCAGAAGCAGTCACTGCTTGCACACATAACACCCGGTCATGTAGTCTAACATACCCAGTGATTCAGACTAATCCATCTGAAACTTGTCCCAACAAAATCAAGCAGGATTGATATTGCCCTAAATCACAGGAGTGGACTTATGTGTAGGTGAGAGCTGAAAAGTGATGAATGCTTACCCAAAAGTACAATGTACAGTATATAATGTAGCCACAAAGAATAAGGAACACAGGTGTTTTGGACCTGCCAAACAGAACAGAGACTCGTCTGTCTGATGTTGCATGGTTTATGTACAACAACAACAACATTTATTTATATGGCACATTTTCAAACAAATAATGTAGCTCAAAGTTATTTGCATGATGAAGAAAAAGAAAAAAGACAAAATAAATAATTAAAATAAGAGAACACTAATTAACATAGAATAAAAGTGAGGTCCGATGGCCAAGGAGGACAGAAAAAACAAAAAAAACTCCAGACGGCTGGAGAAAAAAATAAAATCTGCAGGGGTTCCAGGCCATGAAACCGCCTAGCCCCCTCTAGGCATTCTACCTAACATAAATGAAACAGTCCTCCTTGTATTCAGGGTTCTCATGGAAGGACTTGATGATGACGGTCATGTGGACTTCTGGCCTTTAATCCATCATTGTAAGGACATCATGATGCCTTGATTAGGTCAGAAGAGAGAGTAGGGGTTAGTACGGATTTTGGAGCCACCATGAATAGTAATGATAATTAATTGAATATACAGAGCATCAGGATTAAACTAAAATGAAGCTGGGAGAAAGCCAAATTAAACTAATGTGTTATCAGCAGTTTTTTAAAGTTCTCCACTGTGTTAGCCTGGCGAATTCCTATTGGCAGGCTATTCCAGATTTTAGGTGCATAACAGCAGAAGGCCGCCTCACCACTTCTTTTAAGTTTAGCTCTTGTAATTCTAAGCAGACACTCATTTGAAGATCTAAGGTTACGATTTGGAGTGTAAGATATTGGAAGACATTCCAAAATATAAGATGGAGCGAGATTATTAAAGGCTTTGTAAACCATAAGCAGTATTTTAAAGTCAATTCTGAATGACACAGGTAACCAGTGTAGTGACATCAAAACTGGAGAAATGTGTTCTGATTTTCTTTTCCTAGTTAGGATTCTAGCAGCTGCATTCTGTACCATGACAGAATGGAATAAAGCACTTGCTGTACCTCTAAAGAAGCTACTGTAGATATGTTTTCTTGAAGATGGCACAGTTACTTGGAAGGTGAGCTGCCATTGGATTGTTTGGGCCCAAGTTTAAATATGAGTTGGGTTAATTTCTTTGTGAAGTTCCTAGTCCTCCTTGTGTTCAGATAATTTACTTTTCCGACTACAAATTTTCCCACTCTAATAATATTTGCAAGATTCACAGTGATAAAAAATGTAGCACCTTGTAATATGTATACTTGTGTTGTACACTGGAGTAAAATTCTATTTTGGATGCTTACTTATCTGATCCTTTCTGACACAAGGATTGTTTTAGGCTTTCAGGGACAATACCAACAAAAACAATCTATTTTTATATAGCCCAAAATCACAGAATTAAAAGAATGATTCTATGAGCTTTAACAGACCCTGTTTAAGTGACTGGCCCCTCCAGCCTTGACTGTTTAAGAATATGAGCAAAAACTCCCAAAAAACTTTGCAAGAAAAAATGGATGTAATTCTGGAAATGGCAATTCAAAGAGAAACTCCCTAACAGGTAGGTTGAGCTTCCAATGGGTGTCAAAAAACGGGATAATACAAGACAGGAAGCAAAATTTGAGTGGTCATCTTCTTAGAGCTTGACGGCTGTTACATTAATTGGTCTAATATTTCATGAGTACACCAAGAAACAGTTTATTACTTTGGTGTTGCATTATTTTAATTTTAAGTATGGTCTTCAGACGGTTTAATAGAATACGTTTGCAGATTTTGGCAATTGCACTGGTCTCTGGCAATGACTCCCTAAAGGACAGGTTGGTATCCTCTGGAAAGATTTCAGGGTGTTATTCCAAAGGATAGCTTTAGAGAATAAAAACAGAGTACCATTTGAGTTGACCATTCATTCCATAATATTATATTTTTCAGAGCAATAGTCGACTCTGGTATTCCTGGCTAGGACAGCCAAACTGGAGGATAGAAGAAAAATGTCAGCCTAGGTCAAAGGGCTTTCTGTGACATCACGAGCTCTCAACAGAAAGGCGACAGAACCAATCTCCCAGTCGGTCAGATTTTTCTATGGCCAAGTCATCAGATTTTCTCTCACCTTGATGTGTTATAAAGGGCTGACAAACATGTCTTTGTGCAACTATCTCAGTGAAAGTGACATATAATAATTAATTCTATGTTAGTCTAAATAAATGTACTTTTAACCAAGACTTAAATATTGACACAGTGTCTGAGCCCCGAACAATCACAAGAAGGCTATTCCAGAGCTTGGCTCTATAAGAAGGTTATGCCCCCTGCTGAGTACTTAATTATTGTTAGTACTACTAGGAGACCAGAATCCTGAGAGTGAAGCTAAAATGCTAGACAGTATTTAAAGTAGCAGGTCATATTCCATTTATGGCTTTATAGTTTAGAAGCAGGATTTTGTAATCAATACGAAATTTGACAGGTAACCAGTGAAGGCCACACAACACTGGGCTAATGTAATCTAATTTTCTGGTTCTTGTGAGTATATTGGCTGCTGCAATTTAAACTAACTGAAGTGTATTAATAGAAGTTACCATACATCCTATTAGTAGTGCATTGTAGCATCCTATTCTAAAAATTATACAGAAAATGAACGCACAAGTTTTTCTGCATCTTGCATAGTCAGCATCTGTGTCAATTATGCAATTTTGCTGAGATTGAAAAATGCTGTCTTACAGACATTTCTCATGTGAGCATTGAAGGACAGCTCAGTATTACACTATTATGATAACACCTACTGTAAGTCTCTTACCCTAACACATGGTGTGCTTTAAAAACCATTTAAGCAAACAGAAAAAGCCTAGTAGGAATATTTTTTTTTTTTTAACATCAGAAAATTATATAACATAAGTAGTCAATTATATTTAGTTGATAGAGCAACTAAATCAGTTACTAATTGTTACTATCTTGTTATTATGATCTCCAGGCTTATGAAACTTAAAAAGACTCAAAATCAGCCTAGACTGGCCTGAAAAATGACAGGTAAGCCTCACAAATACTAAATAAGCCTGGCTGTCAACAGTCGTAAAATAGGTTGTGCCCTGCAAACCCAAATCCCAAAGCACAAACATCTCCAAAAAGTGAGAGGAACCATATAAAACCACTGGCCCAAAACCACAAAACTACTAAGAGAATAAAAACATACTGGGCAAAGTGTTTTGATCTCCCAGTCTGGGAACATCATGACACAAGCAAATTTGTGTTTAGATATTTCAAAGCATATTTAAGATATCTGAAAATGTACTGGTAGTTATTACAGGATATCTTAAAAAGTACTGTAGATACAGTATCCCAAAGTGACCAGGATTTCTTTTTAAAGTATCTTGAAATCCATCTGAATTTCCTGAAAATGCATGTAAGGCATTTTTGAAAACAGAAATCTTATGATATACCTACAGTACGATTCATTGTAATATATCTTACAAGTCTATTTTGAGATATATTAAAAAGCATTCTGAGATACTGGTAAACGTTAACCCAAGTTTTCCATAGTAGCAAAGACCTTTTTAAAGTGCTTCTAAGAAATAAACAAAGAGCCCGACTCATGGAATGTAGCAACATAGTTCTGTTTCATTACTAACATCATCCACCTCAGTGCATCGATATTTAGAAATGACAGTGCCTTCTGAGTGTAATGGCATATGGCATAATCCATGGCATTTTTAATAATGCTTCTGAAGGGACAACAAAATAGTAAATTATGTTTTTTAGACAAGCTGGCCATCCAACAAGTATATACACTATCAATATGCATAAATTTGTATTGCAAGTGATGCCTGCACAGTAGGCTTTTCAACATTTTGACACATCTATTTATTTCACTAAATTCTTTTGACAGTTTGCTACTAGTTTTATACTCACCTGTCAGTCACCACAAAATGAGAATAAAATAAATACATCATCTGATAAATGAATTAATAAGTTATGTTATATTTTCTGCAGACCCAGTGCTTTTGTGTGTTTTTTTTTTCGCAAATATTCCAGTTTTAGCATCTCATACTAAAGACATGTTTGTTAGATTGACTGGTGCATCTAAATTGGCCCCCTATATAAGTGTGAGCTTGTGAGAGCGCTGAAAATGAACAGGGTGTCCTTCCAGGACTGGTTCTGGCCTTACACCTGGTGCATTTATTTTTATTATTATATGCAGTATTTGGCTGATGATTTTATCTACGGAGACATACAAGATAAGGATATATTACAGATACGAGAGTTGGAGAACAAACAGAACAGGATAGACTCTGTTCTGGGTAACAAAACAGAGTACAAATCCTCGTTTCAATGCCACTCAATGAAGCAGAGTTGGGAATTAAAGTGTCAGCCTGATGCTTTAAGGTCTAGTACCTTAATAATAATAAAATCATAATTAATTACATTTTGTGGTATATGGCCGGCCGTTCATCCCGGCCAATACCCCATGACCAGATGGAGCCCTTCCTGCAGCATGGAGGTGCCCCGAATTCCAGCAGGGAATCATGGAGAAAGGTGTCTTTATTCACAGCCCTGCTGGATACCATGGGCACCGCCAGAGGACGCCACAGGGAGGCTCAAGGATTATTTTCCATACAGCCCGGAAGTACATCCCAGTCACGGGGACAGAAGAAATGACTTACTTCCGGGTTGAAGAAAAGGAGTTTTCATCTGACCCGGAAGTGTTACCTGTCACGTGGACAGAGAGAGAGAGAAACACTTCCGGGTCAGGGACTATAAAAGGACTGTGGGAGATCCCAGGGGTGGACCGAGTTGGGAGGAAGGGTGGCTGAGCTGCTGGAAGGTGTGGAGGATTAATGATTATTGTGATTATTATTGTGTATGAGTATTGTGGAGTGGAGGGTGCTTTGTGCACATTATTATTGTAATAAATCCATTATTTGGACTTTTATCTGGAGTCTGCCGTCTGATCTGAGGGTTCAAAGGTACGACAGCGCCCCCTATCTGTCACAATTTATACAGAGCATTTTAACCTACTTAAAGTGCTTTATATAGACTACGGACTATGGCCGGCCAGGTGGAGCTCTCCCTGCAGCATGGAGGTGCCCCAAATACCAGCAGGGAATCATGGACAGTGGAGTTTTCCTTTACAGCCCTGCTGGATACCACAGGGGCCAACAGAGGACGCTGCAGGGAAGCCCAGAGAATCGTATGTGCCCTATAACCCGGAAGTACGTCTTAGTCACAGCGAAAGGGGAAATGACGTATTTCTGGGATGAAGAAGAGGACTTTTTATCTGACCCAGAAGTGATAGGAGGTCACGTGGACTGGAGAATCGAAACACTTCCGGGTCGGGTCAGGGAATATAAAAGGACGATGGGAAATCCCAGACATCGAGCTGAGCTGGGTGGAAGGGTGGCAACACGTCTGGGAGCAGGAGGATTGTGATTATTAAGTATTGGTTATTGTATTTATGAGTATTGTGGAGAGGAGGGTGCTTTGTGCACTATTTATGAATAAAAAGTCAGCTTATTGGACTTTTACCTGGTGTCTGACGTATTGTCTGAGGGTTCAAGAGGACGACAGCCCCCTCTATCTGTCACAAGACATAAACCACTTCAGCCATCACCAATGTATGGCATCCCCCTGGACAATGCGACAGCACCCTATATGCTCACCACACATTAGTTATTCGGTAGTAAAGAGCTGAGACAGATAGAGAAAGGGGATGATTAGGGAGCCTGAATGATTAGACTATGGTGAGCAATTTAGCCAGGACATTTTCAAACCACATACTCCTTTTGACCACAGAAAGTCAGGACCTTGGTTTTATGTCTCATCTGAAGGAAGGAGACAGTATTTCAGCAGCACAGCGTCCCCATCACTGCACTTGGCTACCACTGATGGCTTTGCCAACACTTCTCCCAGCAGCCTTTGCCCACTGCACTGCCTGTGACTCAAAATTGGAGTCATTGTATTACATGATACACAGGAAATGAAAAAACAATTAATTTTGAGATAACTTTTTAAAAAATCCTAAGACCAACATATATTGCTCTTAAAAGGTTTCATTATTAAGAAATATTGTTTTTTGGCTAATATCTGAATAGGATTGGTAGGGTAAATTAGATAAATAGATAGATAGATAGATAGATAGATAGATAGATAGATAGATAGATA
>JANRMT010062804.1:4024364-4047858 GCA_026402145.1 Polypterus bichir lapradei
CTATCTATCTATCTATCTATCTATCTATCTATCTATCTATCTATCTAATGTCAGTGAGGCCAAAAGGTGAACAAAACAGGTGATTTTATTAAATACATGAAAGGGAATAATTAAGCAAGAAATTAAGTAGGTCCCTTGGGCTTAACTATGCAATGAGTGGTCTGTCTTTTCTACAGTGCAGGCTGACCAACACACTTTCTCACCAATTTAAAATACTTCTTCTGGTCCCTTCTGTCTGCACCTTTCCCATCTCAAAGCTATGGCCACATTACCTTCCACCCTTCAAGCACTTGCAAAAGTTTGGCCATATATTCAATGGCCTAATTGCTGGAATTGTCTTTTAAGTACCAGTCAGAAACCACTTCCAGGAGAAGTCCCAGAAACCACTTCTAATGGTTCACGAATTGCTTGGTGGGCTAGTGACCCCATAGTTTTACAGATTCTACTTATTGGTCCCAGGTGTCCCTGTAATTCCAAACCCCAATGCTCACTTAAAGGGCCTATTGAATGATACGAGGTGTGGCAGAAAAGTATTGAGACTGGCAACACTGCAAGCGATCTGGCAACGCTGCGCTGTTGTCCTTGATAGAGCACGTGTATCAGTACCCTCCCATAGCTCAGTGCGAGTTTCAACTCCTTCCGTTAACTACGTGATTTTTGTGACTGCTATTAGCGAAGCTGTGTTTTTGGTTGTGCGTCACGCAAAATGGAACACCGGAATTTGGAGCAACGTTGTGCCATTAAATTTTTTGTTAAGCTTGGAGAATCGGCAAGTGTGACGTTTGAAAAGCTAACACTTTGGCACAAATCATTTTTGGAAGGCAGAGAAAACGTTGAAGATGAACACCGTTCAGGGAGGCCTTCAACTTCGAAAACCAATGAAAACATCGAACGTGTGAACACTCTTGTGAGATCAGACCGTCGTTTAACATTAAGAATGTTGAGTGAACAATGAAAGGCTCAGAAAAAGGGTCATTCGCGTGAGACCAGACATTGCAGACAAATGGATGCTCCATCATGACAACGCCCCCTGTCACACTGCCCTCTCCATAACAGAATTTTTGACCTCAAAAGGCATTCCTGTGGTTTGACCTCAAAAGGCATTCCTGTGGTTCCCCAGCCCCCTTATTCACCTGACCTCAGTCCGTGTGACTTTTTCCTTTTTCCTAAACTGAAAAATGTCCTCAAAGGACGTCATTTCGGGACTTTAGAAAACATCCAAAAGAGTGTAACGGACATGCTGAAGACCATACCGGTTGAAGACTTCCAGCGCTGCTACCAACAGTGGGAACAACGTCTCCATCGGTGTGTAGCTGCCCAAGGGAACTACTTTGAAGGGGATAACATTGATGTTTGAAAAAAATAAAAACTTTGGTAAATAAAAAATCAGTCTCATTACTTTTCTGCCACACCTCGTATGTATCTTCTTCTTCAATTCAAGTTCCATATTAATATAATGGGCCTCCCTTTTTGCCATGCACTGTACTGAAGGGTTCCTGGATAACTACTGATAATCTTCAACTATTCTTCTATACAGGGCCGGATTTAGATGAAAAGAGGCCCTAGGCTATTCCACTTATGAGGCCCTTTCACCTCCCATTTTTAAGTTTGTTCAAATTGCTAACAATTTGAATGTAGGCCCCTCTTGATCTTGAGGCCCTAGGCTGAAGCCTAGTTAGCCTATAAGAAAATCCGGCCCTGCTTTTCTATCATCTATCTTCAAGTTCTGCTGGATTAGTTCTTTTCAGTCCTGAGTCACTTCTCCACATCAGAAGCCCTAAGTGAGCCTCCTTGTACAACCCATTCTAATATTATGCCAAAAATATAAGGCCAGCTTGTGGAGAACCACACCTTATCAATAACTCTGTTTTACCGTCAGTTGTGCTGTGTGTAGCACATGAATGTAAAAAACTTTTCTGCTTCATGTAGACAACAATTGCCTTCTTTTAATTAATGAAGTATTTTGGATTCAGTACAGTACAGCAGATAGGCAAGTGTAGAAAATAATAAGTGGTCAAAGCAAACAGATAAAGGCAGCATTGACATCATACCTTCCAACAAATCATTCACATTGATAATTCAACTTGAGTGGTGTGGTATAATGGTATTGGAAAAGTACTGAAAAATTAAAATTTTAAAGCAAAACGGTACTAGCATTGTGATGAAAATGTCAGGTTTCAATCCCTTGGCCCCTCACCACTTCCATCAACACTCATTATTGCAGTTGTGAAAAAATGCCCATTTCGCGGAAAAAGGTACCCGCTTCAATGTAATTCGAACTTCAATGGCACAATTTATGCTACAATCGGGACATCACAGCTATCATCAAGGGAAGCAGTGCATAATTTAGCTCAGCGCACCAAAAAAAGGCAAACAATTGTGCAGTACACTAGGGAGGCTGGAGTAAGATGGAGTTTTGGAGTTATCCATTATTTGCTTTGGAATCATTATGGTATCCTTATTGAGGTCTGAAACCTGGTCAAAATTTTAGTGTGGATCCAATACTAATTCCAACACAGAAAAACTGTTTAGCAGTAAAAAGTTCCCTTCTTTCATTTACTGAAATAATTTAATCCAATTTTGATGCCACAGAGAGCTGGAGAAATGAGGAGAATGTGCAGCCTCCAAATAGAGAGATAACCAAGTAAGGTTCCCAACTTGGTTTTCTGGAAGTGTGACACTGCAGCGCTAAACACTTGTCAACAGAATATCTTTATCACTTAGGACAAGGGGTGTTATTTCTGGGTCATCCAAAAAAGTTTTGCGTCAATCAGTCATTTTTGCTTTCAAGTTAACACAGTCACCACTGTTCTGTTACACTGCCCCATATGCATTTTGAGTGTATTAAATCATTTTAAGCATTTTGGTAATATCTCTGAATAGGGAGTAACCTCAAGCATCTTTCAATCCCTGACACTGGGATGATTGATTCTCTTTAGAGTTGTGTGCTGTCTCTGATTTAAACCCCACATGGACCTCAGTTCTCTGTATTGAACCCTCTTTTTTCATTTCTATGAGGAGCTAGAATGATGTTGCTCTTTGAAAAGCTGCAAGAATACTCAACTGAATGAATACTAATTTCTACTATTATGGATCCACACCTGCACTGCTAATTCCCATCACACAGATGATCCCAGTATAATAATTATTATCTCCTCTAATCTCAGCAGTCAATCTCTTTCTAAAAACTACTTGAATTTTTAATATAAAGACAATGACAGCTGAACAGACCACTGTTCCCTATTGTTTGTGTTGTTCCACATTCATTATTACAGAGATTGTTATCTCCTGTTACATCTAGCTTATTGCCTCTGTAATATATCTCTTTCCATAGCGCAAAGGACATTTGCCCTTGTATTGCTTTCAAGCTATTAGCTTTCACTAGCTTGCGTTCTTCTTCCATGTTTCTCCCTTCAATTACTAAAATAGTATCCACTCCTTCCAGGTTGAATATGTGAATTTGTTTTCATCCTCAGAATCACAATGAGTATTTCTGTCTTGTAAGAGATGGAGATATCACTGGCTGAACAATTTCCTGTATCTAAAACCTTTGTCATCTTTCCGGCTGCCAACAGTTATGTTCACCCACTGTGAAGAGCAGACTGGCAGTTGAACAGCAAGTCTTTCCCTGAAAAACAGAATAACAGAAAAGAAAGAAAGTCCTCACGCAGTGAAATACTGTGACTAACTGTAACAGCACACAAAGTTTGTTTTGTCGAAAAGAGAAGATTCCTTTCAATTTCTGCTCCTTACAATTCAAACACCTAAAATCAAAGCAAATTACATACTATTTTCTGATTCAGTTAGAAACTTTGTAAATTTTGCTTCTATATCAAGTAATGTTATGTTTTTATTGTTTGCTAAAATAAAAACATTTGAATTTCATTTTTGCCATATAATGTGGAGTGATTACAGCATTCATTTACTGCAGGAAGATTCACCTAAAGTGCTTTTACCTGTAGTCTGTTAAGTTGTTGACACAGTAAGGCGTTCAAAATGAACATTTAAAGAGATGGAAGATTGTTGTAATGAGTTGATTCTAAAGCTTGTAAATCTGACATAACCATCAAGAGGGGAAAATCAAGGGCCTTCTCATGGGAAACTGAAATTTATGACACCTTCAAAGAGCATACATGCTCTCACACACGATGGGGCTAAAGAATCTGAATGTAAATTTAGTTTAATTTAGTTTAAATAAAGCCATTTAAGGCCAAATGAGTTTAGACAGTGTTTTAAATTATAACCTACTTTAAAAGAATTACATAGGAGCAACTGTTGAACTTATGAAATGTATTTGATGCTTATAATTTTCAAGCACCTTAGTTTTTGTTATAGTGCTTGATCTACATTAAAGTCATAATGCAACAATTAAAATGCAATTATTATTGCTTAATCTCAGTCTTAGGTCGGATATATTTTTTTTTTCTATTTTTTTTCTCTGTATAAAATGTTACAGTGATGCAGTGGCTGACTCACAGCTTCAAAGTCATGGATCTGAATCTAAGCTTTGGCACAAAGTTATATGAAGTGCATACTTTCTCCCAGTGTTTGTGTTGTTCTTTTGTAAACAATTCTGTTTATTTAGGTGCATTTGCATGTAATGCACAAATTGCCTTTTATGATAGCCTTGACTGTCTGTTTGTCTGTCTGTCTGTGTGCACCAGCTTGGTCCCCAGTGAACCAATTTTGTTGAAATGTGACCCTCTTACTCATCCAGGAAATTTGTCAAGACACCTCAATTTTTGTTGATATACCCCAAACAAATCATGCTGTACAAAGTTTTGAAATTTGAACTCTCCTAATAAAGCTTTCCGAGCTCATCTATCTTAAAATGGAGAAAAATTCTGTGCAACTTCAACTATGAATTACTTGACTGTTTCAATTTTACCTTCAGATCAGTTACTTCAGCTTGTATATTTTGTACATTTTCCTTTTTAACTTGCCAGACAGCTGCTTGGATCCCCAAGTTAATCAAAACTCTGGTGGAGGTGAACATTTAAGCCACTCATATAGAAACACACACACACACAAAATGTCAACTATCTGGAAATGAACAGAAGAGAGAAGAAGGTCTTCAGTGGCAACATGCACTCCCAGTCGTTTTCTTCTTTTGTGTGCTTACACTTTTCCCCCAACTCACTTTGAAATCAATTGCTCGCCGGCGGCCATACAACCAGCCCGAAGAACTCTATCAGCCAGAAGACGTATCCAAAGTACTCTCTAAGTGTTGTACTTGTGTCCCCCTACCTGCTGCTCACAGGGCTTCTTTATAACTGGCTTCTCCACGGCCACCTGAGAAACGTGTCCCTCACAGGTCCAGACCCTTAGGTCGCCACATTGTTACGGTAAAGAACAGATGTTATCAACCTTCAGCTAAAGATAGAGTTAGAAAGGAAACTGCAGTTTATGTACGAACAGAGGATTAGAGCCGTGGGGCATGTAACAAGGATATCATTGTGTTTAACAGTTTTTAGGGCTGCACAAAGGATCGAGCAGAACTCCAACGTGTGCAATGGAGCAGCTTAGCAGTATAACTTTTGGCAAACAGTTGGGGTTACAATTGTCACCAACAGAAATTAACATCTTTAAGATTAGTGTCACCTTTGATATGGCCATAATACAAAAAGATCAGTTTTTTTCCAAGTTTATAGTTATTTAGATAATTGCTAGATAATAAATGATAGCGTTTTAACTAATATAATAGCTAGACAAGGAACTTATTTCAGGTGCTTTTCTTTTTTCATGGAGTAATGCTGATTGTGATTTTATGCTAGTGTCATTTTTTTCTTATACTTATTTTTCGTTTAGCAATTTTACTTTATTGTTCATACAGTATGAGTTGGTCTTTCATTTATTTAATTGAGTGGTGTGGTACTATTACTATGGTTGAGAAAGAGGGGATTGTATTTACTGCACTAAACACTTGTTGAGTAGTTATTGGGATTTTATTGCTTTAGAATCCAATTTTTGTTATTAAAAAAAACAAAAAGAATGAAACTGCAATTAGTCACAGACATTCCACAATGATGAACAGCACAAGAATCAATGCCATTTTCACATCACTTCAATTGGAATCCGCTGTGTATGAAAGCATTTGAGCCACCATATGTCTAATTTTTGCTCGGTATTTAACTACATGACATTGTATAGTATGTAGTCTACTAACACATGTCATAAAATGTTATTATTACAATTATTTTTGAATATGACCCATTGTTACAAAAATATTTAATAAACAAAAATGACTCTTTGACGAAATAACAAAAAAAGGTGAAGTGTACCAACTTTCATATCAGTTAACTAAGTCACCAAACTGTTACACCATGTATTTATTTTGAACCTTGTTTTCCCCCTGCATCCCAAAGGTGTGTAGTTTAAGTTGATTAGAAAAACTAAGATGAGTAAATGTGCTCTAATAGGTCCCTTGCCTGATATGGCCAGGCTAAACAACTCCCTAGGCCATATCTTTATATATAATACACTACCATGGCTGTTTGTTTGTCTGTCCAGGATTTTAAATCACCCGTAGCTCACAAACCGTTTGAACTATTGACCTGAAATTTGGTACACATATATTACGTGACCTCCACTGTCCGCTTTCAGGGTGATGATTGACCTCCAAGGTTATTCCTCTTTTAATTTTGTGTTTATTTTATTGTAGAATCAACTCTCGGCAGTGGCCAGCAGTACGCATGCGTACGAGAGCTGTTCTCATCCCTACTACCTTCTCCATCGCTTCCCCTACCTCTTCATATCTTAAATCATTCTTGAGGCAGATTGAAGACTTAACTGCCAGCTTAAGTGAAAAATTAAAGAAAACGCACTAAGTAATTGCAACACAAACACTGACTTAATCAGTTTTAATGCGAAAAGATGCAGACGAAAGAAGAGAAGTAGCGGGCCGGTAGGGTGGAGAAAAGAAGAGCTGCTCAGGAAGCAGCAAGCGCATCAACCTCTGAGCAAATGAATGCTAAACATACAGAAAAAGAGTATGAAAATTATAAATGCTCAAGTCAAGTGTATTCACTGCATGTTATCGTGCAGTATGCCATTACTGGTGTTTAAATAAAATAAAGAAAAATAAATACAAATTAATGAATATTCCATGAGACACAGAGAATATATTCCTTGTTTATCTAAGTAATTGTTGTTTATTTTAGTCAACTCTTGCCTTGGTTTGGGTTAAGTATGTTTTACATTTAAAGGCATGATGGAAATGAAGCAGTTAGAGAGCTGACGATGCACAGGTCCATGGTTGTCAGTTCAGGTCTTGATCTTGGTTATTGTCTATATCTGCATATTCTCTTTATGTCTAAACAGGTTGTTCCCTGGATATTCTTGTTTTCCTTTCATACTCCTTTATATGAAATGGAGTCAGAAACATATCGATGATATGGAGGAATATTTCAGATGAAATTAAATAAATAAGTACACAAATGAATAAAGGTACTGTGAAATGTGACAATAAATAAAGAAAGAGAGCATGAAATGTGAGTGTAAATAAATAAATACGTCATAGGATATTTTTTTTGGTGCTTATTTATTTAATTTTGTGCATAATGTTCTTCCAAACGCAAATTGAAGTATGGCTTAAATTTAAAGCTGTCAGTTTCACTGGTGAAAGCTGAGAGGCCAGACTCAGGCGAGTGCTTTTCTTTTTGATTGGTGACTCATCCACAGAGTGCATGCACATGCTTTGCTTAAACTTGGGAATCCTGTGCCTCATGTGCATGCTCAGAGTTGTTACTGTGTATATGTCGACTACGAGTGCAAGAAAAAGTTGCCCAGAGCTAATGTGCGAAGGCACTATTTAAATTCTATAAATTCTGAATTCATCACTTTGAGAATGCATCTGAAGTGTCCGCTGTAAATGTGGCAATTGATGACTGAAGGATTAAGCCAAGTGTACTGATGATTCACCACTTAAATCACAGCACTCACTAAAGCCTGCTCTCTCAGCTTTAAGAGGTAAAAGGGACAGTTTTAAATTCAGGCTGCGTTTAAGTTGCATTTGAAGGAATGTTATGAACAAAATTAAATAAATAAATAAGCAACATAAAACTTCATTTACATTCACATTTCATTCTCTTTTTCTTTATTTATTGCAACATTTCGTAGCACTGTCATGTATTCTTGCTTTTATTTATTTCATTTTGTCCAAGACATTCCTCAAAACAATGAGAGGTTGAGGCCTAATAAAAGCTCCACAAGAGTAGGCTAAGATCTTTACTGGCCTACCACAGAAGAGGCACACCTTGAAACTGCAAGCACCCATTATGTGATCTGCAGAGTGTGGCCTGCACAGGCCTATCAATGGAGAACTTACTTTTACAGTTCAAAAATATAAAGAAAAGGCCCAAACTTTGTAAAAAATGTCTCACAAGAGTGAGAAACTCTGAAACTCTGGCTTGTAGAAACAACTCCTGAAAAGAGGTCTTTATAAAAATGATTTATCAACAAAACATAGAAAAATTGGGAAAAGGGAACAGAAAATGTGTCTAAAAGGCAATCCAAGGCAAACAAATCCCAAACCACAATCCAAGGAGCAGAATCTGAATGCTACAAACAAAAATAATTCATTAACCAGATAATAGCACCTGAAAAACAATACTTACTTAAACACCTACCCAATGTCAATGTACCTCTACTGGGTCTCACTTCTGACTGAGAATATAAAGCCAGAAGAAGAACCCAGCAGCAGTGATTTAGGGTGGTCCCATCTTCTAGGGTTCAACTCACATAGCAAAGTGCAAACAAGAACAACACCTGCATGACTTTGGACTGTGAGAGGAAACCAGAGCACCCAGAAATATTATAAAAACACAAGAAATGATACTTTAAACATAAAAAACAACAATAAAACAGAAAATAAATATAAGCAACTGAAAAAACCCTGGTTGTAACACAAAAGTCCTAAAGATGTGAAAGTTACGTTACTTCTTGACTCTAAATCTGTCCTGTGTGTATATATGAGTGAACCTGCAATGAACTTGCACCCATTCCTGGACTAGGTTCTCCCTGATGCTGCAGAGACAGGCTTCTTCTGCATGATCCAGAATTGGAATAATCAGAATCAGCACTGGGTGCATGTTGTACCTTTTTTGTTTGGGGCTTATCATAGTTTGATCCACCTCTCCTTGGGCTATGGGTATAGGCAAAAGCAGAAGGCCTCCAAATTCAGGGCTGGTGCCACGGGGGCAAAAAGTGTGTTTTAGCCCCAACCCAACTCTCTTGCCTCTTCAGTTTTAGACAAAACGATTTTTGAAAGCCTTTGTTTGCTTAACATGCACTGCATGTGTCCAGTGCAGTGTAAGTGCCCATTTGTCCAATTCTTAAATGAACTCCAACTCAACTCCATATTTCAGTGCTGCAAGAAGGAATAAAAACTACAGCTCTTGTAGTTTTGGAAGCATCTATTGGGGTAATTTCTCAGCATTCACAAATTAGTGCTTACTAATTTCTATTTTCATCTAGAATCTGTATTGTTTGTTTAGTATGTGAATGTTGTGGCTAGTCTGCGTGGGTTTCCTCCGGGTGCTCTGTTTTCCTCCCGCAGTCCAAAGACATGCAGGTTAGGTGCATTGGTGATTCTAAATTGTCCTTAGTGTATGCTTGGTGTGTGGGTGTGTGTGTGTGCGCCCTGCGGTAGGCTGGCGCCCTGCCCGGGGTATGTTTCCTGCCTTGTGCCCTGTGTTGGCTGGGATTGGCTCCAGCAGACCCCCATGGCCCTGTGTTAGGATATAGAGGGTTAGATAATGGATGGATGGATGTTGTGGCTATTTCGTCCACACATAGCATGATTATCTTGCATAGACATTTACAAACACTGTAAAATCTCTGTGATTAAGCATACATGTGGAGTGAAGCCTTGGGTGTTAGAACAGCATAAAGGGAGCTCTGCTGAACAGTACAGTAGGTTGGTCTGGAAAAGAGTGTAAAGATAGACAGCATGGTAAGAAGAGCTCACAAAGACAGCAATTCTCCTGTGGACTTTTAAATAATTTACCAAGCAAGTCCTGAGAATAATGATGGGAGTTAGTCCAGGTCCCCATCATTTAAGAACTAATAAACAGTCTATCCAAGGGATATTTCCCATTGCTTGTGTGTGTGTGTGTGTGTTTGTAGGTGAGTGAGTGCATGTGTGTGTGTGACTTCTTCATTAGTAACACCTTGGATTAATCAATACATTAAATTTGTTAATGACAGTCAACATTAAAGGAAGGCAAAGATACAACCATATTAAATTTTGATTGAGCAGAGGTAATTAATAGCTATTCTGCCACTCTAATAACTAAGATTTTTAATGAGGAAGAATCAGAAGATGAAACAGTGTAAAGCTTTGCAAAGTTTAAAACAAGGAAGTCTAAACTAATCAGTCATCAAGCTTAAAGAACATACCAAAGGAGGAGGGAACTGGGAGGAGTAAAAAACTACCTCCACCTATAAGTGTCAACTGTAGTAACGATGTCACCTCTGGTCACCTGCCTCAAACCCAATATAAAACAGAAGTTAGCCAGTTATCCTCAGATTATTTCCATCATCTGCAAGTGGAGGAACTCTGCCACAGCAGTGAAATGCCTTATGACCGAATTGTAATCAAGATATAATAAATAGGTTAGAAGTGTTAAGTGAACCTCATAAAAAGGAATTAAATAGATGTTATTATTAATTAATGGTGGGCTTTATTTAAAACAGAAAGGAATCAGGATAATAGAAAAATCTTTTAATCCAGCGATTGATCACATTAGTTAACAAGGAGTGCACCTTCATAGTAACAAAATGAAAGTACATTAATTTTAAAACTTAAAATAGATATACCAATATACTGTAGCCTCAAGAAGAAATGTTTGTGTGCGTCTTTATTCAAAATGACTAAATGTTTTTACTGTACATATGTATAGTATATACAGTATATATTTAAGGGCATTACTGGGTAGGTGCCAGGCATTACTGAAGATGAGGGAGCAGTCAGGTCTAAATGTTAGAAAAAGCAGACGTTGGCAGGTAAAACGCATAGCTTTGAGAGTTAGGTTTATTTATGGGGTTAGACATCTACACAAAGAATATGCAAGCAGTTGCTGTAAGAGATTTCATGTTAGAATGCATCAGGTAGAGTGAGATTAATTCCAGAGCAGTGGAAGCTTTTGAGTAATTGATTAATCTGGAGATGAATCACACTGGTGCAAGGCAGCTGGGTTGAGAAGAATGGAAAAAAAAACAAACTGCGGTGCATTGAGGTGCTCTGCCTTTTTATAATTGTGATCTTTAATTTTTTGGATTTTACTCAGTGATATAGAAAGAGAGTGCTATTGTAGGGTGACATGGAACAAGAAAAGACTTTGACATGCAAAATTAATAATGTCTAATAGGCTGTTTGAACACTGGCGTCTCTAACCTCTTGTATATAAGCTTTATTCTACAGTATAGATCATAAAAATTTTGAATTAGGGTCTTGTACACCAGGCTGCTGGAATATTAAACAGAAACAGAACTTCTCCCATCCTTTATTGGAAAAAGTGCATTTGGGAATTGAATGAGTGAGTGAAGCCTGATAGTTCAATCAATTTTTTTTAAGTGAAGGCATGATTCTAGAATGTGCCTTCCATGTGGAGTTTATATTGTATACATACCTTGTGATTGAGGATAACTTCATTTTTTCACACAGTCGAGTGGAAAGTTATGATGGTTCTTTGCAATGAGTGGGATTGTGTATGTGAGCTCACCCTATATTGAACTGATGTCCTTCGCAAAGTATTCCTATAAAAACATTGGAGCCATTAATCTTTTATGAATATGACATAGTAATAACAGTTAGCATGGGTTTATGAGAGGAAAAACCTTACAAACCAAGGACTAAGACAAAACACAAAACAGATTTTCAAACAAAGCTTTGAAATGGCTATGCACTGAATATTAATTCTGAGGGTAGAAACCGTTGGCATCTGGGTAACTGACTGGAAACAAAGAAAACAAATAACAGTAGAATATGTCAAATGAGGTGAAGTCTTCAGTGTGGCTCCTCTGACGTCTGAGTTTATAGAGTTTCTCCTTCTGATTTCTATTACATTTCTATTAGATTTGGAAAACATTTGGTTGATTTGGCAAATATGTGAAATCTGTTGATGACACCAAAAAGGAATGATGCAAAAGAAATTTAAAATTATACAGACAGTCTTCAGAACTGGGGAAATTTAATTGATTTCTAAAGTAATTACTGTATAAATACAAGACAAGTGATGCTGGCCTATAGGCTGCAAGCTCTGGAAATTGCTTCAAGCCTACTTTGATGCTAAATCCTTACCATCCAGGTATTTAAATCCATACAAGTCATTTCAAAGCTGAGCCAGCAGGATTGTTTCAATGAAATAATGAAGCGTGTACTTGGAAATACACTTTGAAATTAAAGGAAACTCCATTTGAAATTGAATCCAAGAAGCTTGTCTTCCAACAAAAGGTTGTAGAAATCCAGAGCAAATTAATGAATCATTAAGTTGAAGTAGAAACCTAGGCAACATTTAAAATTTACCAAGATAATTCCTATGAAAAAACAGACATTAGCTAACTATTGACTATATAGTCTCTACTTGTTTGTCAAAAGTCTTATGTCATAAAAATATTACTAATCACTGCAACTTTATTGTGTGTTGTTTTACTTTCTAATATTGCTATATATGGCTTCTGATCTTCCTAATAATTTCTAGATCAGTTAATTCTATCTGAGTCTGGCACTTGGGTCCTCTCTGACAATATCTCAAACATAATTTGTCTTTCCTGACTACATAACTTTAGTCCTAATGTTAACTATAATCCAATGGAAGAATGTGATAATTCTGTAGTGTGTTCACCTATAGATGTACACTGTATTAACACCTCCAAATTAAAATTTAGTTTATTCTGTGTGGCAAGTTAAAAAAGGCGGCAATTTAGTGGGTATTTTCTTAAGCTGTGTAACACTAGAATCCCGGAAGCCTATGAAAAAACTCGTAGTCCCAGACCACCTTTAATTCCTTCACACTTCTTCTCATCACTGACTTTTGTGTCAGTCAGCACAAGCAGCAAGCAGAATGTTATCCCATCCCCCCACTGACGGAGCTGGTCAATTTTCTTTCGCTTTTCTGACATGTTTTTCTTTATTTTTAGGGGTTAAAAACTGAGTCTAGCTCCCCATCGTAGCTGCACCCGTTTGCTTGTCTCAGTGATAGTGAGATGGAGGTTTGTCTTGCGCATGATATTGAACTTTGACCACAGGCTACATCAATGCAAGTGTTATTGATTCAAAAAGAACAGCAACACAATTAAATATAATTTTTTGATGGAGCTTCATGGTGTCTAGTGCTATTTTTAGAACGTGCCCTGCAGGCAACTCATACGGTCCCTTTCGGGCAACCAGGTGCCCATGGGCAGCATGTTGGCCACGTTTGGTCTAAAGACTTCACTTGTTAAACTCATGCTCCATTGAAATAATATCAACTACTCTGTCTTTAACAACTTTAGACCAATTTCTAATCTGCCTCTCTTAAGTAAAATATTAGAAGAAAAAAAAAACATTTTCCAGCAGTTAAATGATTATTTGAGCTAACATTCTCTTCTGGATGAGTTTCATTCAGGGTTTAGAACAAATTATAATACAGACACTGCAATGGTTAAAGTAGTAAATGATTTGCGTGTTAGTGAGGATGCAGGCCACATATCTGTACTTGTTCAGTTAGATTTGTGTGCAGCATTTGACACCAGAGACCACAGTATTTTTATAAATCACCTTAGACAATGGGTGGTTTTCTCTGGTAGTGTCATAAATTGGTTTCAGTCTTATTTAAAGGGTAGAACATTCTTATTAGTTGTGGTGAATGTATTTTTGAGGTTTGTGATATTGTATACGGTGTACCACAAGGATCTTATCTAGGCCCACTGCTTTTTTCAAACTACATGCTCCCACTAGGCCAGATTATATCAAAATATGAGGTGAACTACAGCAGTTAGGGAGGTGACTTGCAGATACCTGATGACTCTGATGCTCTCGACTCTATGACCCAATGTCTTACTGTACTTCTCAATGGATGAATAGTAAGTTTCTCAAGCTAAATAGGAATAAAAACAGAAATCTTAGTGGTCTGCAAAAATGGAATAACATATTAGAAATAAACTTGATCCCATGAAAATCAAGGCGAAGGTAAAGAATTTTGGTGTAACCATATTACTAGGGCTGCATTTTGTTTTTCCCTTAAGGAACACTGCAATAATTAGACCACTTGTAACAATGCAAGATGGTGAGAAATTAATTCAGTCAACTAGGTTACTGTAATGCACTCCTACCAGGACTAGCTAAGAAAGACATCAATCAGTTGCAGTTCATGCACGATGCAGCAGCAAAAATCTTAACCATAAAAAGAAAATCTGAGCACATCTCACCATTTTTTGTGTTGGTACATTGGTTAACCGTGTTCTTTAGAATCGATTTTAAAATACTAGTAATGGTATACAAAGCTTTAAATAATCTTGCTTCTTCCTATAATTTAGAATGCCTGTCCCTCTACATTCCTTGTATCCTTTGATCTTCTAATAGTGGTCTGTTTATTATTCTAAGAGCTAAGCATAAAAGAAGTGGTGAGGAGGCCTTTTGTAGTTACACACCAAAAATCTGGAATAATTTACCAATAGAGTTACATCAGGCTAATGCTGTGGAACATTTTAAAAATCCCTTAAAAACCCACTTTTTTAATTTGCCTTTTTTCATTGCTCGAAGGTGGTTGTACTAGCAATAGATTATACACGCAAACAAATTCTCATGTTCTTCAGGGATTTGCAAACATTACCAATCTTAACTTTTCTCTGCTTTCTTTTCTGGTGTCTCTGTGGTGGTGTTTGCAGCACTACCACCTGATCGAGGCACTGTGCAGCCACCTGTGATGCTCGAATGAAGGCAGGTACCTCAGCTGTCTGTGAGACTTACTGCGTTGAGTCCTCTGGGACAAAGCCTGGAAAAAATGAGGCATGACTTAAGAACATTTATGATAGAATACCCAGTGGGGGCTTGGCAGTCTTTTGGCAATTGGAATCCCTGCAGATTTTTGTTTTTCTTTTAGCTTAACCGGAGTTTTTTCTTTCTTTGTTTTTTCTGTCCTCCTGGTCATATAACCTTATTATCGTACTTCTCTTTAGAGAGTTAAAATACAATATTATATATAAGGACTAAACTTTTTACTAATTATATAACTTTGTATTGTACGCTCATATTCATTTATTTTATTACTTATTCATTACTATTCTTACCTAATTTAATTTGTTTTTCCTTTCTTGTATCTATTTTTGACATCTTGTAAAGCACTTTGAGTTATATTGAAAATGTGCTATAGAAATAAATGTTATTTTGACCATATTTTATTTCTACTATTTTTGTTGTTGCACAGTGGGCATTAGGAATAAATTTATTAGGGTGGGTACTAATGTCTGGGCTCTGTAGAGTAGAGTGAGCGAAGCAAGCCCTTGAGGGTTTGTCTATTAATGCCTTATTTATTTGCTTCCTATTTTTCAGCTAAGTGATAGAGCTGGTCATGACTTTTAACACCATAAAGGGTTTTCCTTTTGTCTCTTTTTTTGTTGTGTCAATCAGTGGCACTATACTTGACTGCACTTAAGCAGAAGCAGTATATATATATAGAGAGAGAGAAATGGAATCAGGAGATGGTTGTCATAGAATAAACTAGCTAAGGTCAAAATCAGCACAGCAAAAACTGATTAAAAAGTCCAAAATGTGAAAGAGTTAAAATGAAAAATTTACACATAAACTGATCCTATGTATGTTGAAAATTGCTGTCAAACGGACAAAAAGTAGTTTGTAAGAAGAATTCAGACTATGATATAAAGAAAATAATGCTAGGCTTTTTAGATTGTGCCCACAAAATTGGACAAACTAGGAAGTGTCAGGTGACGGCCTTTATATGTACAACGCTGTGATGTCACGCTTTGTACACTTCCTGTTGACCTTGCTTAGTAACAGCCTAGCAACAGTGACAACAAAGAGCACAAGGGAAAGTGTTTTGTTTTTAACATATTGAAAACAGTTTGAATTCAAAAATAAATATAACAACTCAAATATTGCAATAAAAATAAAAGCCAGATCAGGATAGGAACCTTTTGTGCATTTAGAATATTTTTATTTTCAATGTCTGCTGGGTCAAGATACCTGTACTCCATGTAGCAAAACATAGTCAACTTGGTCTTCCTTGTAAAAATGAATCTGGGCAAAGGTTGGTGGAGATAGGATGAACATTGTGATATTGTATACTGTACAAGCACAAAAACAAACATTCAGCTTTATATATTTGTTTTAATCAAACTGTAATGCACATGACCGACTGAATTTTCAGTTCATTGATAGTAGTGTTTGTTTTGATCTTGATTTAAGTTTGACTTTTCAAACATATGAAAAGACATGTAGTTGGCCAAAATAGATACTCATCCATTATGCATTATGTAATATCTCATAGGATATTTTACTGCTCAAAGGTTAATGTTTGATTTCTCATTGGACCCAAAAAAGATTCTCTTAAAAGAGATTAATTTAAGAATCAACTTTGTCACATATGTATCCCCTAATATTTGTTACTTGAGATACAACTGAGGTTAAAATTAGGAATTTGGTTTGACAAGCATGTTGTAATCTTGTTTTAATATCTTTGAAGATTTCATATTTTTTTACTTATAACAATTGCTTATACAGGCAGTCCCCGGGTTACGTACAAGATAGGGACTGTAGGTTTGTACTTAAGTTGAACTTGTATGTAAGTCGGAACAGGTACATTATTTTAATAAATGCTATTATTGACTGACTGTAACCAAGTGCTCTACCAATGAATGGTGGAGTTTCACCCCTCTCTGACCTTTTTATTATTTCTACTTTATTTTCAATGGCGATGGTTTTTCTCTTCTTTACTGTATCACCAGCACTTGCATCAGATTTGTGTTTCAGAGACATTCTCAAAGGGTGAAGACAAAAGGTTAAGATGAGCTCTTCTGCACAGAGCTATACACGCTATCACAGCAGGAAGGCACCCCTCGCCAGCACGTCTGATGTACTGACAAGAGACAACTTCATTTTATGTGCGTAACAGTACAAGCAGGCCTGCTATTGAGAATGACTGGGGGCGGCGAGGGGGAGTTCTTTACTCGCCCACCACACAGTCACCTCCACTGCAATATGCTGCCTGCAGCGTCTGCCCACTGAGAACGAACACGGTGTGGCCAAAGGCGGGTAGTGAATCGCCCAACCCCAATTCAAGAGGCATCCATCTGAGGCACACTACAATGCTACCCCTGCTGCCCCGTTCACCCTCAATGGCCTCAGTTCAGCCACAACCGGGTCACCGCTTGCAATATTACCATCCGTGTATGCTGGGCGGGCAGTGAAACACCCCCCTCCACTCCATCCAGCCTACGTCCAGTCAGGAGCAGTAGCTGCGGCGACGTAGTGGGCGGGCAGCGAACCATCGTCCTGCACACGAGCAATAGCTGTGGCCCCAGTGACTATGGACCACGGGTCACTGCTTGCCACCGACAGCCGGCCAAGGGACACTACACTGCACGAGCAGCAGAATCGCCCCCCTCCAGCCACCACTTACAGCATCCCCAGGCCGAAGATGACGGAGCAGCAGTTACTGAGGCGCATGCATCGCAGCTGCGTCCTCGTTCGTAAGTTGTACGTCGGATGTTCATAACCTGGGGACTATCTATATTTGTTTTGTTTTTCTACATGAGACACAAGCAGATGAACAGACACAACGAGAATTTGAACCCATCACCGCAGGGTTTGAAGTCCAAAGTTTTAACCACTATGAGAACACTGCCTGCCTTTTCTTCCAAATTAAACTTGATCTAATTGGACCACAGCAATATAAATTAGAGCAACTGACAGAATTATTCTGAATCAAGAACTACAGTTTGGTAACTACAATAAACTGTTTTATTAGCATAAACAGCTATCGATGCATTTCACTATATTACTGAGCAAATAGTTTCAAGTTGCAAAAAAAAAATAAAAATGAAATGTAGAAGTTCTGAGGTCGTTGTGTCACTAGTGAAACTCAGGAGGAGACACTTGTGAAGATATCGGGGTAGTTTTTCTCAGGGGAAAAATCTGAGAAGCATGAGACAAAACAAAATGTCTTCATTATTTTTCTTTTTGATCTCATTGATGTCTATGAGAAACCAAAAAAGATATTAAGGTGATCCCCTTTTAGATTTTTCATTCATATGGGATACAGAGAGATTTGTTGAGATATATTTTGCAAGTGAATATATATATATATATATATTTTTTTTTTTTTTTAAATTGCAATTTGTTAATGGACAATAAAAACCCATCTCCACGGAGGTAGCAGGGATAAACTATTATGTCCTATGATTAGAGTTTGGTCCTGGGTGAAAACACTTGAGTTAAAAAAAAAAGCATTGTTAAAAAAAAAAGCATTGTAATCCAGCCCTTACTTCAGAGATGCCACCCAGCTTGACCGTCTGCTTAATAAAAATAAAATGTAAACCTGAGAGGGCCTGAAAGTGAGGTTAACCAGAGAAAGGGAGAGTTATTTATCCCTGTTAGATGTTTAATAACAGCACACACCTAAAACGAACTTTAATGCCTTTGGCTTATTTTTGATTTGTGTACTTTGAACTGCAGATTGACAGATTTTATGTACAATTAACGTGTAAAAGCATTGTAAGGGAAATGTTGTAAAAATGGCTATACCAAGTGAAATATGACTTGGTCTAGTGTGACTATAGAGACCTTGCTCTGTAGAAAAATATTTTCAAAGAAAAGAATGTCAATTGACATAAAGTAGAAATCAGCTTTGCTGTTATCTGTCCTTGAAGGATATGTTTTCCATCTCCTCTGATCATGTAGAGCTGGACTTTAACCAGCCATGACCTGCTAGATATCCATTTGTAGATAAACATACAAAAAACCAGAGCTCGTCTTGAATTCATAAATCACAGGCATATTGCCACAGCTCTAAGATATTTCAGTTTAAAATTTAGTTTCCAGTTTTTAGGTAAAATAACAATGGTTAGCCAGTTGCACTGTCTTAAACAAAATGTTTTTTTTTCAAATATGCATTAAATTATTGAATTATATTTGGGTAAATAGAAGTTATTTTAAAATGATATAGCAATCCCTGCTAAATAAAATGATCTAAATTCAATTAATTGTTAAAATTACAAACAAAATACTATATGAAGCAATTCAGAAAAACTGTATTGTAAATATAGGCTATGCAGTCACTAACAGAAAAGTGTGGACAAGGACAGTTGGACGAGAGTGTAGCACAGTCAAAAACAAATAAATGTCAAAGATCTAGAGTGACAGGGTCAGCGTTTGCTTGTGTAGTAATGCATCAGATTTTCATTTTCAGTTTATAACTTTTCTTTCACACAAGTAGTGACCAGTGTTCCCTCTAAGCTGAGCGCGTGAGCGATCGCTCACACGAATTCAGACCGTCACTCATACTTCCCGCACGATCGCTCATTCCGACGGTGTCGCTTGTACTTATTGCGAAAACTGGTGCTCATTAATTTTTGGCTTAAACAAAATGTCGCTCATAAACAATGTTTTTTGCTCACTATATGCTACTCCTTAGAGGGAACATTGGTAGTGACTAGTACAACAAGGTTCAATAGCCCTTAAATTGTAGCTTTTTATTTGAAATATAAAGTTAATTTGAATAAGCTACCTAATCAGAGTTTCTCTCAAATCTTGTGCTGCATATTTCTGGCCCTATGGTGTGTTTGATTTCTAATATTTTCACTTGTGAGTAGAAAAATCTTAAAAATAAATCTGAAAGGTCTTGAGTGCAGCCAGCTGATGACTAATATGCACCACTTGTAATTTATGATTCGTCTTCTGAGAAGACTATTGTGTTCTGTTCATTTATCCATCATCTGTACCTGCTAATCCCATGTTTAGGGTTAATTAAGTCCAAGACCTGTCCTGACAGCATTAGATGCAAGGAAGAAACAAACTCAGGGTGTCACATCAGTGTTAGGAGAAGTATTCACTCACAGGGTAAATGATGGCATGGTAAAATGAACTTAACTAAAATTGAAATAAAAGAAGAATAGTCAAGAATGCAGTATCAGAATATAATGGAAGATAGAGAACTTGCATAAATAAGTAATAAAGCCCACAAAGGGAAAGATGTTTGAAGACAATAATATTTTTGAGACAGAGTCAGGAGGAAATGGTAATGAAGCTTGTGCAACAGATCATAAACCAACCTGAATTCACAATGCCCAGCAGAAAAAACATTGGATATGTGAACAACAGATAAACTTTACAAAAATGTCCTCTGTACTCATAAAAGAGCACAGACTCTGTAATGGCACTTTACTGGGTTGTTTGGTTCCTCATACAACCATTTCTTGGTAAAGAACCATTTAATTCTGGGAAGGGAAGCTAAATATTGACAAATGGGAATGAACCATTTAATTCTATCATTTTCTTTACATTAGAAATTTGTTCGCTGGGCTTTCAAAACATTCCTACTAAATGGGCTAAACAGAAATCTTCAATGTACAGTATATTAGGGAACCTAGCAGAATACAACATATCAAGAATACCTGAATTTAGCTTGTGTAATTGTATGCAGCGATAGTCCTCTCTCCACTGGTATTTCATAAATCTGTTATCATCTATTCAAGGCTTTTTATGGAATCTAAATAAAGGTTCTTTCTAAAACCTTCATGTGGATGGTTCTTTAGGGTACAGAAACCGGCATCACTTCGGAGGAGCACTCTATCACTTTTATTTTTAAGTATTGTAAGAAGGACACTATATAGCACCCGACCTGACACAGATTGACACAGAGGCAAGGGTAAAATAGAATAAACTATTTGTTCTTCTTCAGCTGGAGGGCACGTCTTCCCAGTAATCCCTCCAGCCACAACACAGTCCTAAGCACAAGCAATTAAACACCACAGGTCCACACACTCTTCTTTAGCACCACCACTCTTCCTCAGCAAGCTTTGACCTCCTCCAACTCGACTCTGGCCGCTGAGTGCTGGTCACTGGCTCCCTTTTATTGGGTACTGGGAAGTGCTCCAGCTGCTGATTGGTGACATCCGCCTGCACTTCTGGGTAAGACAAAACCAGTGCCCAAAAGGGGCCAGCAGCTCCTGCTGTAGCACTCCCTGGCGGCACCTTCGGAACCCAACAGAACTGCACGGAACTCCAATCCCCATGAAGCCCTGGGGGAGTCCGAGGCACCGCTGCAACCCAGGGAGGCTGCCATCTAGCATCCAGGGGGAGATACTGGTCCTCCCACCCTTGTCCCCCTGGCAGATGTGGTGAAGGGGCGTCCCGGCCAGGCTTGGGCCCCCGGCCATCCGTCACAGTATGTATATGAAAATTGGTCACTGTGAAGAGGTAACTCCATTTTAGGGCCAATGTGTGGTCTATCTTTATAATAGATATTTAGTTAGAGCTTTATTTTTCCCTCGGTGGAAATCTAGCTTTTTTACAGAAGCTGTTTAAATAAATACTGTAAATACATTTAAACAAAAATAAAACAAAAAGAAAAAAGTGAGAAATACAGAGCTTCTGTATAAAGGATGCAGCTTGCAATATCAATATTAATAATTTGTCAATTGCTCTCTCATGGCTCCAGAGACTCTTTCCAGTCACCCTCTGTCTGGAAGTTTCACATTCCTGATACCCTTGTATGATTTCTCTGGGTGGTCTAGTTTTTCACAACATCCCAACAGATTTCACAACAGATATATTAGATATGTTAACTGTGTCTCTTATAAGGATGAGAGGCCGTGTGGGTGAGCATGTGAATGTGCATTGCTATGGATTACCCTCCCATCCCCCCATCATGGCTGGTTATTATAGTGCTCTTAAAGCTGGTGGGATAGGTTGTGATTCCCATTGATCCTGGATTGTAGCAAGCAGGTTTGGAGTATATTCGGTCTTGTTTACTAAATACAGTTAAAATGTTCAGAGAAATGTCTTCTTGACCTGTGACATATTACATTGATCAAGAAGGCCTTAAAGTTTAAAATGAAAAATCTTTGCATATTTTATAATAATCACACAAAATATTATGATTTCATTGGAGTTATATGATACAGGCGTGTTATAACAACATGCCTCAAATAAAAATTGAAAACAAAAAATCTCCTTGTTAGTTTATATGCTTAATTTTGTATGCAAAAAATGATTTTCTTTTTACTTGTTCACTTTGACTCCGCTTTTATTATTGCTGTTACTTAATTTATATTCTTAAGTATATTTTAGACTGAATTTAATCAGCTATTTAGTACTTTTAAATGTTTATGCAATTCTTATCTGTTTTGGTGCAATGGGAGTAAATCACTGGCAAGAAGACCTGGCATTTTCACTCAGCGCCACTCCATCTGTCATCAGTCTCTTACACTTAATGTATGTTCATTAACTTGTTAACTGCCACCAAATGAATAAATAATGTTGTTTTTGATACTTAATGAGTTTGCACCATGGCACTGTTGTGAATTGGTGACTGAAACATAATGAAAAGGGTGAAAGGCCTGTAAAAAAAAAACTCACAAACATGGCCAGGAACTTTAGTGGCCTGCCTAGAGATAGGCCTCACTGTAGGCAGCCTGACCGCAAACTTAATAGGCAGGCTTTGGTCTGCATGAACTTAAAATGGAGGGGTAAAACCTCATGTCGTGGAAACTTTAACCATGCTATACTTTGGCCTCTTATAGTACATGTATGGTGAGAGCAGAGAGACACAGACACAAAGTTATAAAAATTAAGAAAAATAAGTATTCTTTATTACAGATGCTTCAAACAAAACATTCCCAAATCAAAATAACGTGATGTCATTAAATAAAATCCAACCCTAATTATACATACAGAGAAAAAATAATAAAAATAACCTAAAGAAAATATTTACAAAGCACAGTTGTTGCCCTTTCTCCAATGCCAAGCAAAACTCAGGAAAGGAAAAAAAAATTGTAAACTCTTATTCAAAAATATTACACAAAAAAATTATCTTTTTCCTCCTTCCTCAAAAGCATAATCAAGGAGAAATGAAAAAAAAAAAACTATATACAAAAACAAATGTCCTTCCTTTTTCTCCTTCTTTAAATGATCAGGAAAAATAAATAAAAAAAACTAAATTAAAAAATATACTGGTAAAGTACCCTATTGGTATGCAAGGGCTTCAACACTTGCTCACCACTACACTTTCACACTTTGCTTTGGTCTAAAGGTTAGCCAGACACTCAACCTGGATAAAAATTGGCCTCCAGTGTCCATTCCCCAGTTTTATATGTCAAAGAGGGATTATGGCACCCAACTCCCACAAACACACTTTCACTCCTCCAATCAGAGAGCGCATAGTGAAGCTGCTCACACTGTGCTGTCACCTCCTCCTGGAACTCTCCCATTTTCCAAGGCAATAGCTTGTGATAGATAGATAGATAGATAGATAGATAGATAGATAGATAGATAGAT
>JANRMT010062804.1:4047868-4090180 GCA_026402145.1 Polypterus bichir lapradei
ATAGATAGATAGATAGATAGATAGATAGATAGATAGATAGATAGATACTTTATTAATCCTACTTGCTTTTTAAACTTTTTGCCTGACCTTTGCTAACCTTGTACGGCTTCTTTTTAACTAGGCAATGCACAGCTCATGTTACATCTTTTCCCCTTTTTCAACTGTCGCAGATGTTTGTCTGATTCCTGCAACCCTGCCTGAATCAGGTATGCGTGCCACAGACATACAAATCCTGAGTGGATGTAAACCTGCATTTCCACCTGCGATTTGACACACCTCTCCTCACTCAGGATAAGTATGCCCATTTTACAAAAGCCATGTTCAAAAACAAATGTAAGGCTATAAAAGGCTATACTGCTATACTATGACACGTAACTGTCACTTTCCATGGAGCGCTGCATCATTAGAGGACTGACTTTTTAAAGTTACAAAAATATTTTAAATGTGCGAACGAAAAAACCTTTGGCTTGAATGACATGGCCAGTGGATTATGTTGGTCAAGGAAGAATTTATTTAGCCAAGGAGCATAACAGGCTAACAGATGTGTTGCCAAAGAAAATGATTATTTAGAAAGTTGCATTTAGATTTTTTCTTAATAAATAAAGAATTATTCATATTAACCGAATGATTACGTCATTACTGTTGCGATCCACTCACCTATAATATATTCACAGAGGTGTAAAGCTTTCAAAAATAGCAAGACAAGTAAACCTGAATCTCATCATCCTGCCCAGGTAGTGTGCTAAAACACAGCCTAGCTTCCACTTCAGTAGCTGGTTTAGGCGTACACCAGACTAAAATGTTCCTAACTCTAATAGTTTCAGATTCATTTGAAATGTCCCAAAATACACCCTAAATACCCCATTGGGGAAAGGGAAACCATCAACCCCTGGCTAGAACAAAACAAGGCAACAAAAATGTTTATAAAAGGATAAATTATTACCAAAATTCAAAAAAATATAATAAAATGCTAAAAAGAGCAAAAAAGGAGCAAAATAAGTTCTCAGTAAACCAGTCCCCAATGCATTAACCTGAAATCCAAATCCCAAAAATAGAAGGAAAGAGTGAAGATAAAAAGAAAATATAAGAAAATACCAAAAGTAAAAGTGGACAAGTTCAGCAACCAACAATCGCATGCAATGCAATGCACGGGGACTGCAGTTTCCATACTGTAAGTCTTTAAAGGGAGCAGTACCTCAACAGAGAATGGCAGGTGGATCCACCCACAAAACACAGAACCAATTTCCTGACATAGATTAAGGCACAACAATATTATACAGTATAATAATATAATAAGTAAAGAATCAAAAATGAACAAAATGGAAATGAAAAAGGAATTTATACATAAACTCTGGCTTACACATAAACAGTATGCCCCCATTTACCCTCACAAATTCATGGGATTTAATAAAATATCAGATCACATTTCAGTGTGGGTGGAAAAATGCCTCAAGATCATAATTTTTTGTTGATGGCTTTCCTGGCCTAATATCTAGTCTTGTCTCACATATGTATTTTTTTCACCCTGTGACTGTGCAAGCCATTGTATTAATTTGAAGTCATTGTTGTGTTCCTAGGACAGCATGGTGGCACAATGGAGACCTGGGTTTGCTTCCCAGGTCCTCCCTGTGTGGAGTTTGCATGTTCTCCCTGTGTCTGCGTGGGTTTCTTCCGGGTGCTCCAGTTTCCTCCCACAGTCCAAAGACATGCAGGTTAGGTGCATTGGCGATTCTAAATTGTCCCTAGTGTGTGCTTGGTGTGTGTGTGTGTGTGTGCCCTGCCTGGGGTTTGTTCCTGCCTTGCGCCCTGTGTTGGCTTGGGTTGGCTCCAGCAGAGCCCCGAGACCCTGTGTTAGGATATAGCGGGTTGGATAATGGATGGATGGATGGATGGATGTTGTGTTCCTAAAGCCCTCCCCAGACATATCCTTGTGTATTGAACTATTGCCCTGCTCCGAGCCCTTTAAGAATGGGTACACACATTTAAGGAAAGGATACACACAACTAGCAATGGCATGTAGATACCCTGGCTGTAAAATTTAGTCAAAACTGTAATGATGGAATCGATCTTATCAGCTTTAGGTAATCTTGTATATGTTACTCAGGGCTGTGGGGTCCAGAGCTGCGGCAGGCTTTTGTTCCAACCAATTTCTTAACCTCCTTTCAGTCTTGTTATTAATTGAACTCCTTAATTAAATATATGGCTCACTCTAACTCTCTGTCTGCTTCTAAAAAAAATTATTAATAATTTAAATTTTTCTTCACTTTGAAATTATGAAAGGCACTTACTGCTTGCTGTAACTTTTAGTGCACACAGGCCCTTTAATTTTATATTTTTGCTTCATCTTACTTCTCCTGCTTGTCAAGAATTTTAGGCTCTTTATTGTTTGTTTTTATAAACCAGTAGGCAATTAGCCATAAGCCACAAATAACAACAGAGACAACAGCTCATCAGGTAAAGTGCTGCAATTTTTTTCAGTGTGTGCTTTTATCATTAAATGACCTCTTTTAATATAATGTTAAAAATTTGAAAAAAAAAATACAAGTTAAGTAGCTGAGGGGGTCTAAATTTCCCCAGGCCAATTGTTACATTTTACCAGAAAAATAAAATGCATGCTTGAAAGAATTGCTGACATAATTCTGGAAAGAATGTTCCAACCATCTTCTGTTTTTAAATTGGACCTCTAGCCTAATTGAGCAAGTGATATGTTTTTATGTTTTTAGGTCAATGTAGAAGAAGTTTGGTAAAATTTTATTAGAGTTTAGCTATCATTTATGTACGCTACATGGGGATAATTTAGTAATGTTTTAATTTGTATTTTTTAAGATTTTCATCAGCGTTTGTTCCTGTCATTGATTTCATGCTTGGTTTTGAAATAACAGATTTGTTTTTTGTTACTATTATTTTTATTCTTTGTTTATGCAACTGCATTTTGGTTCCTGTCATGTGACTGTAATTGTCATCATTGGATGTAACGGTATAAATGTGGTGGCAATCACACACACTGCTTTATCCCTCAGAACATTTAACAGCATTCAAAAATCTTGGTGATATTTAGCTTAATTTCCAAGTAGACCTTAGCATTCTGTATTTTGGTGATGACTGCTTCCTGATTCTGATCCTATTTGTTTTGTCCTTTGTATTTCCGGTTATTTGATTTAGATTGCCCTTTTGGTTTTGATCTTTTGCTTTCCTTGACAAACATTATTTGGCTGTGTTATCATCTCCTGGTTTTCTTATGCTCCCAATAATCATGTCTTGCTGAGTAGGAAAGCATGTTAGATTTTAAAAGTAACTGGTAGAAAAGACATGATCAAAAGACAAAAGTAAGACAAAATCTCGAGACAAAAATCAAAGTCAGAAAACAAGAGCAAAAGTTCAAAACCAGAAAGATCATTAGGGAAAAGGATATAACAAAGACAAAGGTTTTGAATTCAATCTGTGATGAGGAAACAATCTTGAAAGAGAACTATTATTCCAACGCACCGTGATTGATGGTTCACAACCTTAAAGGACTCTTCTTAAACAATGTGGGTGCTGCCCTGACAATGAGAGCTCAAAGAAACACCATCTGTAAATAATCAAAATAGGGGCAAAATAAAATAATCACATTTTAGAATAATACAAATTATATAACAGAAACTAAACTAAGCCATAAGGTGAAAACTAATGCCCCCCATCAGAATCCTTGCTGTGGAAACCCACGTATTTGTGTGATTAACCACGCAAGAAAAAGCAAGCAAAAGGTATGTAATCAAAATTTCTAACAAGAGGTTTGTGGGACTTTAATATTTAATATTTCAAAAGCCAAACTTACAAGTTGAATTTTCAAATGTGTTTCTTTATTTAGCATTTTTGTTTTAAAAAGACTTTATTTTGTTTTTTGTCTGTTCTTCAATGTGTCATGCCACCATTTTAGAATTTTAACAAGTATTTAATGCCAGGATTCATTATGTTTTTGCTAGGGAACACCTCCCAGGAGGTGCTGTTATTTGCATCACTAAGACTTGCTTATAAATTTCACCGTGGCATCTTTAGTCCTTTGTCTTATGGATTTGAACTTTGAAAAAGTGTTGCTTTAGTGCTTTCATTTCTAATTTTCTGGTAACAATTCATAGCTTTCCTTGTTTCAGTTTAAGCATTTTGGCTCTGGTTGAATTGTCGAGCTCTTGTTAATGACTCCTGGCCCTCTAAGCACTCTGTTTTTTATTCCAATTCACAGTTTATTTAGAAACATGTGTGTTCTAGTTAATGTCTTGAAAACTATGCGCATGTCTTGGTTGCTAATAACATTTAGCAGTTTATCTCTCTCATTTTATCAGCAGGCTACTCAAAGACAACAGCTAAAAATTAAAACACAGGTGGAGAGCATCTGTGCTGCGGTCCAGGTGAGCCACTTCAGATACTCACTCTGTCATAATAGTTATAAATGTTGAAATCACACAGCCATGTTTTTCTAAAGCCAGATTAAGAGAAGAGAAAAACAGACCAGGGATTTAAATGAGATCAATTAGATGTTCTTAAGATATGAATTTTGCTCATTTTGGTAATCAAGATTTGAGGGTACTCTAAGTCAAGAATTGTATTTCTGTCATTATTTGTTTAATTTTCCTAATAGTTTAGGAGTTTTGTAATATTTTATAAAGTCATGGACATCATTTTAAGTGCCCATGATTGCTGCCATTTTTAGTATCCGTCACTAGGTCAGTGTCCCCCATATCTAGGGATGTGGCCTCAGAGGCTGTGATCTGTTGGTGATCAGCACAACAGGTTAAAATGTCAGCTGTCAATCCACTTCTTTATTTGAACTGTGGATTCCAAAAGACTTTCAAAGACCTTTTGTTGTTTTTCCTTCTTGCTAGTGCTCTTCTGATTTGACCATTTTTGCTTATACTTCTTGACCTGGATTTTTGTCTGCCACTCTGGTTTTGGTTGCTATTTTTTTGTGTTTTTGTTAATGTTATCCAGACAATTCACTGCCAGGACGTTTGTAAACTCATCAATGATTGTAAAACTACTGAGAGCAAAACCCTTCTTAGCCACATGTGATCTTTAGAACAGAGTTTGAAAATCACTGACCCATACCATTACTTCATCTCTAACTGCCTAAATTTGAGACCAATCTATAAACACCCACAGTTTGGACAATATTATTATCCTCTCATTAGTGTGATTAAACAGAAAATTGAATTAACCAGATATTCATCAGTGTTTATTAGGGTATATCATCAGTTTATCACTGTATATTCATTAGATCCTCTATGTCTGGTCACTATTCATAAAAAGGATGTAGAGGTGGTGCACTCCTATGAGTACTTAGGGTTCCACATCAATGACAGGCTGGACTGGTCTCGTAACTATTTAAGAAGGAGCAGAGCAGGCTTTACTTTTTGTCTTAGGAGACAGAGTTCCTTTAATGTAAGTAGTGACATTCTTCTACAACTCTGTAATGGCCAGAGCAATCTTCTACATTGTCATGTGCTATGGTGGTAACATCACTTCAAGAGAAGACCACTGAATTAACCTAATTAAAAGGACATTGTAAATTATGGGATGCACTCTGGACCCCCTGGAGGTAGAAGCAAAAGAGAAAATTAGAAACAAAACTGAATTCATACCTTTCAACTCGTGATTTTGCTAACAGGTTTCACATGTTCAAACACCTATCTGTGTATTTTTAAAATCAGTTTCCTATTTACATCTATTGTAAAATCCCCTAAAACTACATATTTTCTTTGGACAAAATCTCCAAATTGCATGAGGCTGCACAGATGTACATGAGAAACTTTAACTTTGTTCAACTGCTGCAGTTATCTTAAGGTCTAGCTTGATCTTTATGATGAGATCTCACCAGGGTTCTTGCTGAAAAGTTTTCTGCTATTGAGCATTATATATCAGTTTTGCTTGAATATCTTAAAAGTTGCAAAATGTGTCATTTTAAGCACCACACAATTTATAATGGATTTCGGTAGATTTAGATTTAATTGGCTTTCAGTTACTGACAACATTACAGATCTAAATACATCATTATGTGTCTGTCTGACTTAACACCCAAGAGTATAGCCAAATATGTTCCAAACATATTGGAGATCAGAGAATGATTCTGTCAAAGCTTCACAAGTTAATGTCTATATCCTATTGGGTTTGGGTAGTCAAGTGCTCTTGTATATTTCCAATCTCAAAGACTACAATGGAGAACATTTTCTGGAGTCTCTAACTTTTTTTTTTAACTTGTTTTACTTTGGAACTCTGCTGTGGCTGAAATCTCTGCAACTTTCTCTGGATCCATGCTTTTCCAGTTAAACTTCTATTATTTATTTGCAATATTGACTTTAATTTGCAATACTAAAATAAAAAAATAAGTTGATAAAACATTGTTTGCATGTTTTGATTAAATCAAATTTCATTGTTGCTCTATTGAGCAAAGACTCTTTTCTTCACACCCTTAAAACTGTGGCTCTTATAAAAGCACACAACTCCAGAATGGTCAGCCTGATGGTATACGTCACAGTTCAGACAGACTGGGTCACATATTTACAATCACTCAACATTACCGGTGTAGCTCAAACTTCATGGGACCTCCCGCAATAGTGGAGGTTGGAGTCCTCATCCTGAAAAAAACATTATTTCAAACCTACCTGGCTCTCCATGAACTCAGAAACTGTTCAAGTTTTTTTTTTTTTTTGGCCGTCAAATTAAATTAAGCCTGTGCTTGGCCTAACCAGTTTTTTGCAATTTGGGGGAAAACTGCTGTGGCTCTAACACAGTGTGCAAGCCATCAGATTGCCCTGAAGATGGGCAGCATTTAATGTCAGATTGACAGCACGTTGACACATGGAGCACTACATTCCATAATGTTGGGAAGGTTCGTGCCGCATTCTACAATTCCAGGAACTTTTTTACAAATGCAAATGGAAGCAAAGAAGACAGAATAAATCCTAGACCTGTGAAAAAGAGAGCAGCTGATATTTGCTGGATGGTAGAGCTTTTGACAGCAAAGGACTACTGGACATTTTGTCCGTACAACACAAACAAGGAGACACAGTGCAAGACCAGCTGTGTCAAGTATGTGGTTGATTATTTTATGAGGTATTTCCTGTGGAAAATGTGACTAGGAACACAAAGTATGGAGGGACGATTTTTAGCTATTAAATAAATGTTCCTGGAGTTGGGCTAAATTGCCTCAGTTTTTCCATCTTGGTGTTCATTACTATAATAATGTAACATTTTTAGACACCCGTGTTATCATTTATTTCTGCTCAAATGCTGTATATCATTATTTTTACCTGGGCCTTCGGGGAACACATTAGTAACATTTTGCCAGCTCCCTTTTTCACTGTAAATTCAAATGGAGAAGTTATCTTTGGTTATTTGGCAATACCATGTTGTGCCAGTTGCTGGGTAGTCCCTTTCTAAGCATCTCTTAGTACTAGGGTGTTGTACTGTGTTAGCCATTATGAATACAGTGAGAGGTCAAGCAAAATGACACCTTTTATTGGCTGACTAAAAAGATTACAATATACAAGCTTTCGAGACAACTCAGGCCCTCTTCTTCAGGCAAGATGTAATACAAAAACTGGAGTTCCCTGTGTTTATTATATAGACACTAGAATAGATACAACTTTGGAAACCCTTTAAGTGAGACATCTTAAATGTAAAAAATGAATAGACCTCTTCAGGCTAAGATTCATTTAACAAGAGAGGAGAACGGTGTATGGTAAAGATCTTTGGATAAGATAACTGCCCAAGAAAGTCTTTTGAAGTTTCTGATGAGTATTTTAATACAATGTGGATCTGTAGTCCGGTTGTCTGTGTCATTTTGCTTAACTTCTCACTATAAGCATATCTTATATATATGATGGTACTCTTCATTGTCAAATACCTAATGTATGGAGACTTCAAGTATTATCACACCCACCTGTTTGTTGCCTAGGATGTCACACAAAACGACACACCAGTTTCTCAGCTTTTTTAGCCTAAAATGTAAAATTATTAATTACTATTTTCAAAAATGAAACAAATATTTTGTGGCTGGCATTGTAGAGGTCTGATGTGGTGGTTCTGTGAGTGTGGAGCCCCCCTCTTTCCTCCCAGGGGCTACAGTAGCATCCCCTACAACAGTGCTCGTCATTCATTCATTGATTTATTTACGGGAACTATTTATTCCACTACAGCAGATATGTGAAGATCTGGATTTAATATGGGCATTATTAGGTGTAAAACAGGAAGCAGACTCCTTCACAGACCACAGTCACGCACATACAGTACACATTCAATTTATAAATGCCAGTCAACCAGACTGCACTTCTTTAGGATGCCAGCACAGAATAAAGATAAACCAAGTAAAAATAGTCAAGAGGATTAGAACTCAAGTCCCAGGCACTGTCAAGCAGCAAAGTAACCAATATGCCACCCCATTGCACTCAATGTCAATTGTGTGAACAATTCAGAACTGTTTCAGAACAGAACAGAGTTTTAGGAAAAAGCAATTCAAAGTCATCTGTAGGACAGCTAGGGTGAGTCCGGACCAGCTTTAGAAGTAATGTGATACGATACCAAACAGAATCGAAAAACAGGGAAAGAAAATGTTAGGATTGTATTGGATAGTTTAAACAGCAGGTCAGTGAAAAATAAAACAAAAAATGTTTTGAATAATGTACAGGATCCAAAATATATTTTAAACATTTGGATAGTCATTTTTCTGTGGGCAGGAAATTGCATATAACAATGTAGAACCTGAAACTAAAAGGATACCTGGCACTAATACAGAGGTTAAAATAGGTGCACTGAATGATGCTCTACTTCCCAATGAGTACCAAGCAAAGACTGCAACTGGTCAGGAAGTTAACGATCAATTGGGTAAAATGGGTAAGGGCAAAATAAGATACCATCCTGTAAGAGGAGAAGACTGACCTGGACCCTTTTACCAGAGGTCAAGGTGTGTGGTACGGCTGCCAGAGGCAGGAAAATGAAGCTGGACTGTTGTGAACTGATGTTATAGTCAAAAGAGAAGAGCAAGAAAGTGGCATTATGAAAATGACTGATCACAGATACTGTATGGCCTAATAATAATACTCTAATAAAGTGCCTTGCAACGGACAGCATGCATGGGCTGGCATCCTGGCTAGAATTGCTACCATTCCCTGAGCCAGCCAGGAGGCTAACATAACAGAGAGATTGGAGGGGGCTCAGCTTCAAAGCTGTATGCTTCCTCGACATGCTAGATGGCAGCAACCCTGGGCTTTGGACCCATTCGGATACTGCAGGGAATGCTGGGAACTGTCATTCAATGCGGCAGCCCTACTGCAGGCCATGGGTACATGTTCAAGTGTCTGTACCAGTTCACCCAAACACACATTTAACTGGGACACAGTGCAAGTAAGATTAAGGGCAAATACTAAAGCGCTGGCTGAATTGTGACTACAGGAAGTACAGGAATAAAAGACTATTTCAAGATATGTGATTCATTTTCTCCCTTTGTGGACTTCTTGCTATAAATATGCAAACCATATCACAGACCTTCGCTTCTAGATTTATATATATATACATTGAATAGTTTATCAAGTTCCGCAGTCGATAGTAGTGCTTTGGGGACCTTCAAAGCTCAACTGGATTTTACAAAGGTGAAAGTGTCTTCATATCATATAACACACTGGATGGGACAAGTCTGTCACATGCCACTTTCACACAAATTTATAGCTACCAGTAAACCTTGATATGTGGAAGGAAGGCTGCCCAGAGGCAGACTAGGAGTGCGACTTAGCCATTCATTGACCTTGACCCTAGGAACTGTGAGTCAGTAACCAGTTTCCAAGAGTGAAAGGCAAACCTGTGAATACAACGCTTTAAACTGTTGAGGTTTTCTTTGCTATGGAAGAAATTCACTCTGATTAAACACTGGCTGACTAGTATTTATAATGTGAAGAGAAAAAATGGTCTTTGCTTCATCAGCTTAGTGCTGCTATTTGAGAATGTCGGGACTGTTATAGTTACATACATTAAACATACTGGAAATAAATTAAACAACAAAAAAATGTTGAATGTAAATTTCCTAAGATTTTTGCTGCTGATTCATTCGTTAAGGACAAGCCACTTGCACTGTTTACTAAAGTCTATGAGAGAATGTTTGTTTTAATTATTTCTTTTTTAAACAAATCCATGTCTCAGGCACAAGTGAGGTAAAATGTATTCTGTCATTTGAGTTCTGTTACATTCTAATGTTAGTATATACAGTGCGCAAAAAAGATAATTTATTTGGTCAATCTTCCGAAACAGGGTTGTTTAAGACTTACACAATTGACTTTAAACCGATATTAAACTTTTCACTAAATATATACTCAGCAAAAAAAGAAACGTCCCTTTTTCAGGACTGTGTATTTCAACAATAATGTTTTAAAAATCCAAATAACTTAACAGATCTTCATTGTAAATTGTTTAAACAATGTTTTCCATGCATGTTCAATTAACCATAATCAATTAATTAACATGCACCTGTGGAATGGTCGTTAAGACCTTAACAGCTTACAGAAAGTAGGCATTTAAGGTCACAGTTCTTAAAACGCAGGACACTAAAGAGACTTGTCTACCGACTGTGAAAAACACCCAAAGAAAGATGCCCAGGGTCCCTGCTCATCTGCGTGAACGTGCATTAGGCATGCTGCAGGGAGGCATGAGGACTGCTGATGTGGCTAGGGCAATAAATTGCCATGTCCACACTGTGAGACGCCTAAGACAGCGCTACAGGGAGACAGGAAGGACAGCTGATCATCCTCGCAGTGGAAGACCACGTGTAACAACACCTGCACAGGATCGGTACATCCGAATATCACACCTGCGTGACAGGTACAGGATGGCCACAACAACTGCCCGAGTCACACCAGGAACACACAATCCCTCCATCAGTGCTCAGACTGTCCGCAATAGGCTGAGAGAGGTTGGACTGAGGGCTTGTAGGCCTGTTGTAAGGCAGGTCCTTACCAGACATCACCAGCAACAACGCCGCCTATGGGCACAAACCCACCTTCGCTGGACCAGACAGGAGTGGCAAAAAGTGTGTGAGTTTGTGCATGACAGCAATGTCAGTGTTCTGCCATGGCCAGCGGAGAGCCCAGATCGCAATCCCATTGAGCACGTCTGGGACCTGTTGGATCGCAGGGTGAGGGCTAGGGCCATTCCCCCCAGAAATGTCCAGGAACTTGCAGGTGCCTTGGTGGAAGAGTGGGGTAACATCTCACAGCAAGAACTGACAAATCTGGTGCAGTCCATGAGGAGGAGATGCACTGCAGTACTTCAAGCAGCTGGTGGCCACACCAGATACTGACTGGTACTTTTGATTTTGAGCCTCCCTTCATTCAGGGACACATTGTGAAACATTTTTAGTTTATGTCTTATGGTGTTGACTCTTTTAGTGTTCATACAAATATTTACACATTAAGTCTACTGAAAGTAAAAACAGTTGAAAGTCAGGGGACGTTTCTTTTTTTGCTGAGTATATATCCCTGTTTATGCAATAGTATAATGATTTATACTGAGAAAATGGACAGAAAAGGGATGTGTTTTACCATTTTGGCCATGCAAAACTAACAAAAAATTAATGTGTATGAAATTATTCATAGCTATGAATGCAAAATGTAGATCTGAATAAATAAGGGTGTCTATTATAAGTTGAAAATATAGTAATACCCCAGTTAATGAAGTTGATGCATTCCAGTTCATTATAAGAAACTTCACTGTCGTAGGTGAGTGTGCCATAAGAAGAATAAGGATATGCATTGTAATGTCCTAGAGCAGTATTTCTCAACAAGTGGTGGGTCGTGAGTTGCCATTGACAGGTCATCAGCTTAGGTTCATAAAAAAGCTGTTGTGATTGTATACCGTGTCATGAAGAGAACAAAGAAGGTGACAAGCACAGAGAGTACTGTATTCCATCAATACACACCATTACTAAATGTTTCAGGAGAAAATGATGTCTACAGTCATCACCGACCAAAAATTGATAAAACTGGATCCAATGACAAAAAAAGGTTGAGAATCACTAACTTTAGAGGTAGAAATGAAGGAGTGGACAAGCTTAGTGTTAAATGACATTTAAAAAATGCTTCCTCTGTACTCGGTCACCTTTTAATGCTGCTGCATCTACCTTGATCTTCCATACATTCTTGCACATGGCTCTAATTAATTTCATCTGCCTCATGCACTGCCTGCCTATTCACGCTGCCAGCTCTGCCTTGCACATCACTTGGGGTCTGAAGTAGCATGACTCCTCAAACTCCATGAGCCAATTAAGGCCAGGATCCTTAATGGCACTTGTTGGTGGCCATACACCCAGACAAATTGCCTCCTAAGTGCTTACAGCTAACCACTATGTTTAATACTGAAGTAGCTCTGTTCTCAGAAGATTCTTTAACTGATGTATTGCTGTATTTTAGATCCTGAATTTCCCATAGGACTCTAAACAGACAAAGAATTCCACTTCTGATAATGTAATCAAATGTATGATGTGTGCCAGGCTGGTGAAACATTACTTGTGGTAAGGACAGACGCTACTCAATAAATTTTATACACCTGTAGATAGTGGGGAGCAACTTTAACCACCCCCAATGTGCAGCATAACTTTGATGATGCAATGGCAATCATTGTTGCACCAGTATGTTTACAACACTTTACCTATTATGTGGTGAAGTGGTGAGAGAGATAGTTAGCCAATAATGGAAATGTGATGATTAGGTTAGCCAGTACAGTGGGCAAAAGGCAGTCCTGCAGGAAAAGTCCAGAAAGAAATACCTACATGTACACTGGAAAAGCAGTGTAAAAGATACTGTCATGCATGGCGCTCCAGAAATGTATCTGAACCATATGGGATGGAGGATGGGGCATAGTGAAAAAGTGAAATATATGCCCCATGGTGATAGAAGAAAAGTGATGGAGTAGAGGTCAGCAAGGCTTGACCCTCTTTCAGGGAAGTGAGGAGTGTTGAGAATTGGCCTTATCCATTGTAGGAGATGCACATGTTGATGGAGCTCCGTTAGCAGCAGTGTTATTTTACCATTTTTTTATTACCATTCCAAGGTATTGTGTATTTACTCATCCCGAGAGGATTTAATTATGTTACACACAAGTACATATAGGGCGGCACGGTGGCGCAGTGGTAGCGCTGCTGCCTCGCAGTTAGTGACCAAGGTTTGCTTCCCGGGTCCTCCCTGCGTGGAGTTTGCATGTTCTCCCCGTGTCTGCGTGGGTTTCCTCCGGGTGCTCCGGTTTCCTTCCACAGTCCAAAGACATGCAGGTTAGGTGGATTGGCGGTTCTAAATTGTCCCTAGTGTGTGCTTGGTGTGTGGGTGTGTTTGTGTGTGTCCTGCGGTGGGTTGGCACCCTGCCCGGGATTGGTTCCTGCCTTGTTCCCTGTGCTGGCTGGGATTGGCTCCAGCAGACCCCCGTGACCCTGTGTTCGGATTCAGCGGGTTGGAAAATGGATGGATAGACAAGTACATAGTATAAGCATGAGCAGCAAAAAAAGGGCTCAGAAAGAAAAGGAAAAAGATAAAGCAGCAAATGTTCCATCAAAATCTAAGCCTGTTCACGGTATGGTCTCCCAGAGACTGACTTGGAACAGACAGGTTAATGTACAGACCTGCCAGGATCTGATGCTGCAGTATCAGCTCAAGCCTAGAGTGTTAGTGAGAATGAAACATTGAGTGAAGAGGTCAAGGAGTATTCATCAGTTCCAGGAGGACTATTGGAGCCGAGCATGGTCTTTTCATCCTCACTGTCAACTACAACTAATACCCTCTGCGAGTCTGCTGCATCCTCCCCAAGTGGACTGACAACTCCACCTATGGAGCATGGGGAGGATTGAAATGTACTGTTCAAGCTGAAGGTAATGATTGCCACTCTAGGGGTTATACATGATATAAAGAAAGATATAAAGAAGGACAATAGTGATATAAAGGAAGTAAAGAAAGAAATAAAAAGCCTAATGAGAAAAATGAGATACAGCTTCAGGATATAAACGACAGAGAGATACGTTTAAGTACTAATTTACTACAACCTTTATAGAAATGCTACAAAAAATTGATGAAAAAATACTCGAAAATACAAGTAACATAGAGAGTAAAATTAGAGTACTTTTTGCTCTGCTTGAAGATGTTAAGCAGATGTTTATGAATCGTATTGAAATAGTTGAACAAGTGACTTCCACCCACAGATGAAAAAGTAATGGCTGCAAAATCAGAATGCAAATTGCTCACTGGCAAGACTGGGCTGGAAGATAGGTATAGAAGGAAAAACATTACAATTGAACATCTTCCTGAAAAACAGAAAAGTCCAAACCCAGTGAAATTCATTGCTAAAATATTCTCTAAAATAACTGAAGAGGAGTTTAAATCGGACAATGAGATCTCAGCAGGGTACCCTATAGGTGGATCGGATGCCTCCAAACCGAAAAGCATAATTGTCCGTTTTGACAAACTACAGGCCAAAGAAAACTTGATGTCTCTTCTCGGTTTGAAAGTTGAGATTATATTTAAAAAAAAAACTACCTTCATATTTTCACTGATTTCTCCCCTGCAATAGTTGCTAATCACGACACATTCTACAGCATTAAACAGTGCCTGCTTATGTTTTATACCTTGTATTGTATAATTAAAAAAAACACATCTTTCCTGTTACAGTGGAACTCTGAAATCCCACTGCAAGGCCAAGAGCAATACCTATAAGAACTCCGGCTTTAATTGAGTTTAAGAACATTAAATATTATTCATTCCACTAGTTCACTGCACTAATGTGCTTAAATAATAACAAAATTAATTGTTTTTAATATCTACATATATCTTTCACCTACATATGAATGAAATTAGATATTATACTTTCAAATTATATATCCTAATGGTAACAAAACAAAAAAAGAATTTGTCTAAGTGCCAAAAATTGCTAAGTGCTGAACGATACCTTATCTTACATCAACCAAAAATGACATGGTACTGTTTTTGGGCTTTTACATATATTGAGAACTTATTTGATAATTAGGAATTAAACCACTTAAAAACAGTAACTGACAGTCCAAAAAATGTTTCAAATCTGTACACTGTAATTTCCTGGTAAAGTGATAGTCACTCTACAATATCGCGTTTTCCCGAATGAAGATTTGAAAAAGTCTAATAGAGAAACCCCTTCAGAATCACAGGCGTCGAACATGGTGGTGGTAAATTCTGGGGTCAATTGCACTCTCCCCATCCCGGAGCCATGCTAAAGAAAGATCACAATGGTAAAAGTGAGTGGAAAAGTCCACATCAAATTATTTGAGTCGATTCCTTTCTACAGGCTACTTTCACATGCTGCAGATAAAAGTGCTTTAGTGTAATTTTTTGGCTCATATTAGTTTTTTTTTAGTTCAACTATTCAAATTTATTGTGCAAGCATTTCAAATCTAATATGACTATGCACAGATATTTATCCGGAATATGCAACATTAATAAAAATATAAAGAAGGCAAAGAAGAATAAAAATACATTCATCAGATAGATGTGACCAGCCACACGCTGACTCTAATTGTTTTCAGCAGAAGATGTCTGCAAAATCTTCAGCTTCTGAAAAGATTAAAAAAAATAGTTGCTGTTGCTTTAAGGGGAATCGTTACTGCCATATGTGTGCACGTAGAAACCAGTTTGCTGGTAGAAGCAAGGTTTGGAGGGTTTGATGTAAAACAGTGCTGAAACAAATTCAAGTTATGTAGTAATACTTGTTATTGTTTGTTTGCAAGACTCTCTGAGAAAAATATGTACTTGAAGGACACAATTTCTGAAAACACATAGAAATTTGGCTGAATTGGCATTTATCAATTTTAGAGTAACACAAACATTACACAGGTGTTCACTACAAAAAAAGAAAAATCACCGTTAAATCAATGCATGATATCCAACAGTTTTTCAAGTGAGAGACTGACTATGGAGGGCGGTATGGTGGCACAGTGGGTAGCGCTGCTGCCTCGCAGTTAGGAGTCCCGGGTCCTCCCTGCGTGGAGTTTGCATGTTCTCCCTGTGTCTGCGTGGGTTTCCTCAGGTACTCCGGTTTCCTCCCACAGTCCAAAGACATGCAAGTTAGGTGCATTGGCGATTCTATATTGTCCCTAGTGTGTGCTTGGTGTGTGTGTGTGTGTGTGCGCGCCCTGCGGTGGGTTCGCACCCTGCCTGGGGTTTGTTTCCTGCCTTGCACCCTGTGTTGGCTGGGATTGGCTCCAGCAGACCCCTGTGACCCTGTAGTTAGGATATAGCATGTTGGATAATGGATGGATGGACTGACTATGGAGTTCTTTTTAGTGTGCCAGGAAAGAATATGAAGACTTTAATTAACTAAATAAAAGATGGTGATGAACAACAGAGGACAATCTTAGTGGAGTTTTGACATTTTAATGCAAATGTATTTCGGAGATACTTATGCTTTTCATTATATCAACCTTAGAACTGCATTCAGAGGACAGAGTTGCAGTCCTGTTGGTGTGTCTGTGTCTTCTACGCTTCTTCATTTTGAGGAATATTATTTTTATTATCAAGTTATTATTGTCTATTTTGCATCTTATGATTTATGCACCTAATATATATAACCAGTGCCCATGTCCACAATAATATAATCACGAGCAATTGTACATACAGATGTAATTTACACTAAGGAAGAAAGGTGGCAACAGATGCCAGGCCGTAGTTTAGCATCAGTACCCCTAGCTTGTCTTTCAACTTTTATATGCTGGTCTACTCGGATGATTAAGGAACACAATGTTATGACCACTAGGAAAAGGAAGGTGATCAAAAATGGAGTTTTAAACTTATAGAAGGTGACAAGGAAAAGGGAAGAGCAAAAGGAGCTAATCAATTGCTTTAGATCTGTGCACCAAAAGAGCAAAACTAATTTCAATATCAAAACCAAAACAGTAAGCTAAAGTTGTAATCAGAACATTAATTTCAAAAGAGTTTCACACTAACTTGTTGACCCCTACCAAACTATTGCTCATTGTTGAAATTTGTTTTTAAAATTAATCAATTAATTATGGTCACTGTCTCAATGTGATTTGCAATGGGTACAGCAACCAGAAACAATATGGCCTGGCCATCTGGGGAGTTCACAAAAGGAAATGAAAGAGCAATCTAAAATGATACAGAGTTGACAGTCAACTCTCAAAGACTGAGAATGCTGTAGCCAAAGCCAAAGCAAGAACCGAAAGACAAAATCAAAGAGGAATGCTAAAGACTTAAGAAAACAAAATTCAAACAAAACATATATAAAACTTTTTTGGCTTTATCTAAGTGATAAACGATCCATAGCACTAGTATTTAAAACAAGCTTCAAGTTTATGTCCCTGATCACAGGATCCACAAAATGGTGGTATCCATAAACAAAATAAAATGGTTTCATGGTAATAATAAAAAATAAAATATACTAGAAGCTCTAAAAGCTAAAAATAAATAGGAAATGCATGTATAAAATTCATAGGAAATATTATTACACCTATTATAATTTTTTAAGTGTGCAACAGATGCCTGTTGAGATAATCTGTTATTGTTAATAATAATGATTAAATTACATTTCATATCAAATATCAGTGCTTCACTAGTGATAACCAAAACTACAGTCTCTGCAGCCATTCTAGCATTAGCATTTACCAATGCCCGTCTTAAACTAATAAACCAAATTGCTTCACAGGCTATTTCGCACAAGACAGAAGAAAGTATTCTGTGTGCCATGATGAAGACTTCTGAAGCAAAGCATTTTGTTATGAAAAATGGTTAGAAAAATGCAAAGAACAAAAAAATCCCAATATAAGATGTTGGTTTATTAATAAAATATCATGAAAATTATATTAGTAAGGGTACTATAGTATGCCAGTTTTTCTCCCCACTTCTAGTGCTCGCTGATTTAAATCTTGCACTGTCATTATGGAGAATCCAAAGTATTCCTGAAACCAGCAATTATGTGGATGACCAAAAATACTGTAAAAACTCAAGCAAAAACAAAGATGGAGCCCAAAGAGAGTGAAATCACCATGAATTTGCCAAACTTAGTGACACAGCCATCGGTATGGCCTAAAAAGTTCTCAATAATATTAGCTGATAAGAGTCTGTTGGATCATTTATGTAGGACACAGCTGTTTGGAGGTGGCTCTGCAGAAAGAGGGGATTTGGAAAAGATAAATCTCAAAAATTTTAAACATAAATTTGAGACAAAGGCTTCACATTAGAACATACTCTACTTAAGGACAGGCCGAATAAAGCCCAGGAGCTCAGCTGAAATATCAGTAATGTATTTATTTGAGATACCAGATTCATTTCAGACAAAAGACTTCCAGCATGCAGATTTACATTGAAAATATTGTTTTGATTATTTCATGTGATTGTTATTTATTTTTTTGTGCTCAGTATTCAAAAATGAAAACTGTTTTTCTCCATTACATAACATTTTTTTACAAATTTTTAGCAGTCAATTACAGATTTATTTATTCTTTTCGTACTAATATTAATTAAATATTAGTACTTTATTTCAATGATAATTTGTTTGAATTCAAAATTTTCTAATATTAAAATCACTGTTTAAAGTAAAACCTTTATTTTATTGAATAATTAATATCAGAATATAGCTGTAACTGAATGTGGTGTTGAGTCATAGGAGCCGGTAGAAGCATGTGATACCAAGTGATGCCTTCTCTGTGAGTGGGACAACAGTGCCAAGAATTTACATTGGATTTGAAAGTAATGGCCAGCTTGAAAAAAAGCTACAGATTGGTGCCAGAAACATTATCAGACCTTTCTTGGTGGATCCAAATAAAGTGCTGCTACCTTCGCTTCATATTAAGCTTGGTGTAATGAAGGAAGTTTTCAAAAGCTTATTAAAAGGTGGAGCCTGTTTTATGTATTTGTGCCGAATGTTTCCCAGTTTGGCTGAGGTGAAAGAGGGCTTTTTGCCAGACATTATATTAGAAAACAGATTTTTGATGCAGAAAATGATGATACGATGAATGACCTGGAACAAGAGGCTTGGGTATCATTCGAAAAAATAATTTTGAAGTTTTAAGGTAGGAATAAAGATTGAAATTAAAAAGAAATTGTGAAAAATTTATTAAAGTTTAAAGAATTGTGTTGCAACATGAGCCCAAAGTTCACTTTTTAGATTCGTATTTGGAATTTTTCCCTGAAAATCTTGGGAGCACTGAGTGCAGAGCAGAGTAAAGGATTCCATCAGGATAACAATGAATAGTAAGAAGATATCAGAAATGTCAGCATGATTGTGGACTATCTGATGATTTTACTGTTTTTTAATCCTTTATTTGCCACATACAATTTCTTGCATTAGAAATTTTCACATAACCCAGCTTACTCTCCAGAAGGTTTTTGGGGTCAGAAACACAGGGTCAACTATTTGTAAAGAGGCCCTGCAACAATTGCAGGTTAAGGGCCTTGCTCAAGGGAGTAGCATCCCTCCTGTCACTGCCAGGATTCGAACCAGCAACCTTTGAGCTACCAGCCCAGATCCTTTAGCCAGAGAGCCAATCACAGGGACAAACTAGAAGAAAAAGTATGCAAATGAAGGGTCACCAAACAAAAAAAAAGCGAAATAAAAAATTAAGAAGTAACAAAAATGAGAGAAGTTATGTAAGTCAAAGAATATGTGCTGTTGTTTTCTTTGTATATATGTTTAAAAAACTATATTGACTAAATACTTTCATGTTAAATTGATTTAGAACAATATTGTATACATGAATAAGTTGTGTAATTTGTTAAACATTTAATACATTTCTTTTCAGTTGTTTACTTAAATGTGATGTGATGGAAACATTCTAATTATATTTGTATTGTGTTCATCAATACAAATAAAAACAGCTTCACAATTGAAACAATTGGGTAATGGAAAAAAAAATAATGGCAAACCAAAAACAATGGCTTAAATTAGATAAAGGAAGCACTATAAGGGAGTAATACTGAAGAGTCTAATAATTAGAAGCATAGTAAGAGTATGTTATGCTATAATATTCAGCCTTTAATTAAGTGCTGAGCCTCATGAGCTTCCCTAATATTAGTTGGTAGATCATTTTAGAGTTTGGAATCCCTGTAGTTAAAGGTTCTGCCTTGTATTCTAGTTTTAGTAGTTCTTTGAATATTAAGGATATTCAATATCCTTATCGCAAAGTAATATATATTGCAAAGTAAGGTTACAAGTATAGGCTTATGTTCTATAAGGTAGGGGGAGTGCTAAACCATTTAACACTTTATATGCAAATAGTTCAGAACATAACTGGTGAGATGATTTATGAACTGGAGTTATATGTTTGTAATTATATAAGTTCTAGGTAAAATCCTAGCTGCCATGTTTTAAATTAACTGTTGAGTAATAAGTGACCAATTCAAACAGTCTGACCATAAAACATTTCATGAGTCAATTATGCTTTAGATAAATGAAGGAGCCAGGTTATTCAACTTAAGAAAGCACTATAAATTTGCATTATTTCTAAAACAGAGAAAGCATATATTAGAATATACAACAATGTGATGACTAAAATTTAAATTCTTGTTAATGGTGACCACTACCAAACTACTCGCACAAATACTTTTTTTGCTTAACTGGAAGAATCCCAATCCACCTTTTATAAATAAGCGGGAAAGCGAGATGCTATAATATGTGAAATTGAAAAAAAAAACAAATTTTCTTTTGAAGGATCTGCTCAGAATTTTTTTTCAGAATATGCAAGAAGTATTTAATATAATTCTAAAATAAGCATGTTAGGCCTGTGCTTAATGTTTTGATTCTCCTTACTGTTTTAACATAAATAAACAACTATTTTGGTGGGGCTCTCTGTTTGCATTGTTTTCTTTGTCTGATAGTTTTTTGATAGTTTTCAAAGCATATTCTCATTTGTTTGATTGAGTTGTGTTTTGTCATAGTGCTTTTTTTTAAATAAAAAAGAAACACACCTAAATTCAAATGAATTCAATTGAATTAGAATTCAAGTCCACTGACTTCATAGTATTCAGTACCACAATTACCATCCATTAAAAGAACTTACATTTTTTCAATTCAATTCATTCAATGCTGAAGAAGTTAATCAAAGATGTAACTGAAGAAGAAATATTTGCTTTAAATATAAATACAGTGGAACATCATCAGCGTTACTTTAAAGCATATAAGGGTTTCCAAATTATATCTACTAATTGCAATAATAATAATAATAGTAATTGGTCCCAGAACTGAAACGTTGTAGAAGCCATGTTTATTTTTTGACGGCTTAAGGAGTAGTGCCTCCAAAATTCTGTGCATATTGAAAACAGTTTGCTAGATATGTATAACCCCAGCCTGGCAAACCATATTCTCAAGCCCATGTAGCAGAATGCTATAATCATTGTGATAAAAAGCTGTGCTTAAATCTAAAAGCATAATGATGGTAGCATTTCCTATCTCAGCTGAGATTAGAATATCATTTAAAAAATGCTTTAAATATGTTTATGTGCAGTGACCTGGGCAGGCATCCTGATTGAAATTTCACATAAAGACTGTGATTTAAAAAAAAGAAGTGATATTATGTAACATTTTAGAAAGAAAAGTTAAATTGGAAATTGGTCTGTAATTATTAAGTGTATTCAAACCTGAATATGAGTTCTTTAATAGCGAGCTAACAATGGCTTATATAGAGGAAATGGGGGATAATTAATAATAATAATATTAATAATAATATTAATTAATAATAATGAGTTATTAATTATGTCCAATATTCATTATACAACTACTGCAAGTAAATCTTTCAACAAATTAGTTGCAATTGGGTCCAGTGGACAGGTAGAGGTTTATTATTAAAGAAATGAAAAAAGTCATTCCAACCATTTAATGCACCTTCCAAGTGAAGAGTGCAGAAACCCGCCTTTAATGTCCAGCTGTGTCTTTCTTGACTCATTTCAGTGCAAAGTGCTCTAAACCTAAAGACCCAAAAATGAATTCCTCTCCAGCAGATGATTACATTTCTCAAGAACCAGTACTGAGGAACTTTGGAAGCTAAACACACAAAAGTAAATTAGAAAAGAATTTTTCAAAATACCTACTAAAAGCAACAGGGAGAATTGGAAGAAATCCTAGAGAAAAGAAGTGTGGTAATTGGGAGATAAAAACTACCCATTGATAGAGAACTTCTCCATTGTCATCGACTGACCAAAAATAAGCACAGCAATCACAGTAGAAGAAAACCTGGCTGCCAAATGAAGACAGGTACTGTAGTTATTGTGAGACAGGCAAGATAAAGCTAAAATTGCTTTTCAATGATCCTGTCCAAAACTTAAATGATGGAGGAAGGAATATTTCTAAAAACTCATAAATGACTTTAGGCACTTCTCCTTCTGTACTAAATTTAAAAGTTTCCCATCACAAATGGAGCAGAAGACAGTGCTGAGTATCCTAAAGTCCAATCCTGCACAACCTCAGGGGAAATGAAATTGAGGCCAGAATAGCTGTAAAGAATAGTAATAAAGATCCATCCTTATTTGTGTTTTTCTTTTCAAATGTTTGTTTCTTGTTATAGTTTTATTGTTTTGTTAGCATTAATATAGTTACTATTAATCAAATTATTATTGCAGTTTCTGTATCTGCTCATTCAAATTGAGAGTTTCTGGAGGTCTACCACTATTCCAGCCAGATTGGGTGTAAGGCAGGAAAAGGATGTAGCCCGGCCATGGTGCCAACCCATAAGAGTTGTTCTCCTGCTTATATTTAATACTAGCAAAATACCCGCGCTTCGCAGCGGCGAAGTACTGCATTAAAATTTTTATTAAGAAGAAAATTTAACCTTTTTAAAGTGAGGGAAAATATGGCAATAATTATTTGTTAAGGATCTCTTTGTATACCACGTTGTCAGTTCGGCCCTCCGGTTGTAATATGACCAAGCTCTGCGCTGAGCTTACTCTTGAGCATGCAACTTACAGTTGGCCATGTGAACAGTAATCTTGTTTCAAATCTCACAGCATGGATTGCTGCTGTCATAATCGATTTCAGTTTCATGGTTTGTTTCAATTACGACAGTATTTGCAGGACTTGTGTTGAAGTGACATTCGGCATCTGTCAAGCGTTGTAAGCTTACAACCGGTTTCATCGATAACTTCACATCCAGCTTTTGAGAGTTTAAACATTCATAAACATCAAAGTGTCCACTACTGAAATCGTCACCTGTGAATGTAAGATGTTTAAGAGGCATTGGCGGTTGTCGAAAGGTGTAATATATTTGACCATTTCGGTACACTTGAAAGCACCAACCGAACAATTCAGCGGCAGCCATCAACTCACATGCAGAACCATAGGTGAAGGGCTTAAGCATTTCACTCTTCTAGTGCTCCTGTGTAGTATAATTATCTCCTGTACCGTCATCAGTCCACACCTTGAACCTGTCCCGGTCATTCAATACATAAGACACAATGTTCTTCCAGATATCAAGAGTGAGCCTGATATGGCCGTGCAATATGTAACACAGAGAATGGAAAAGGTAGGTACCATCTCCGGGCATGGAAACCACTCGGTAAGTGACAGTTCTTTGATCGATGGTGATTACCTCGATAGACATGGTAATGGGGGTTGGAATGATGAAGGAAATGGGTACCTGAGTAATGTAAAGTAAGTGTAAAATACCTATACAATAACTATAATTGTAATAAACAAACAATAAAATAGCGGAGAAGCCGTGGATTAAACAAAAAGGCTGTAGTTATCAGCAGGGAGACGTGAATCCCGTGGCGAAGCAAGGAAGGGAATGTAGAGACTGGAGCGACGGACGGCCTTATATAGGCAGGCAGCCAACAACATGGGAGGTGATGGGATGGGAGACCCAACGCCGCCTCACATGGTGACCAACCTGCAGGCTATGGACGTATATATGTACGTAAATAGGATTCAGTTAGCGTTGGGAACCCGTGTACCAAATTTCTTGAAGATGGGCCCATAAGTAACAAAGACTGTTGAAAAGTTCAATATGGTGGCCGACAGTGGCATCATACCACAGAAATAAGTACGTACATTGGTTTCGGTTAGTGCAGGGAAGCCGCCTACCAAATTTCGAGAAGATGAGGCCATAAATAAGAAAGTTCAACATGGCGGACATTGTTGATCGTTACGCATAGAATTTCGAAATGAAACCTGCTTAACTTTTGTAAGTAAGCTGTAAGGAATGAGCCTGCCAAATTTCAGCCTTCTACCTATACGGGAAGTTGGAGAATTAGTGATGTTGGAAAATTCAATATGGCGGCTGACAGTGGTGTCATACCACCGAAATAAGTATGTACATTGGTTTTGGTTAGCTCAGGGAAGTCACCTACCAAATTTCGTGAAGATGGGGCCGTAAATAAGAAAGTTCAACATGGCGGACGTTGTTGACCGTTATGACCGTTATGTGTAGAATTTCGAAATGAAACCTGCTTAACTTTTGTAAGTAAGCTGTAAGGAATGGGCCTACCAAATTTCAGCCTTCTACCTACACGGGAAGTTGGAGAATTAGTGACGTTTGGAAAATTCAATATGGCGGCCGACAGTGGCGTCATACCATCGAAATAAGTACGTACATCGGTTTTGGTTAGCGCAGGGAAGTCACCTACCAAATTTTGTGAAGATGGGGTCAGCCTTCTACCTACACGGGAAGTTTGAAAATTGGTGACGTTGGAAAGTTCAATATGGCGGCCGACAGTGGCGTCATACCATCGAAATAAGTACATACATCGGTTTCGGTTAGCGCAGGGAAGCCGCCTACCAAATTTCGTGAAGATGGGGCCATAAATAAGAAAGTTCAACATGGCGGACGTTGTCGAACGTTATCGACCGTTACGTGTAGAATTTCGAAATGAAACCTGCTTAACTTTTGTAAGTAAGCTGTAAGGAATGAGCCTGCCAAATTTCAGCTTTCTACCTACATGGGAAGTTGGAGAATTAGTGATGAGTCAGTCAGTCAGTCAGTCAGTCAGTCAGTGAGTGAGTGAGGGCTTTGCCTTTTATTATTATAGATTGCCAAGAAAGTTCCACCCAATGACACTAATTGTACTTGGGATAGGCATCTATTGACCTGAAAATGAAGATTTATCTTTACAAACTTAACAATTACAATACAGTGCAAAAAGACAAATAATTCAGCTCATGCTTTTACCCTTAGTCGACTTGCAGATCAGAACTACAGATAACAATTTGTTATACTGTACATTTCACCCACTGGAGCCCTGGCAAGTTAAGTGACTTTCTTAGAGTCACAAAGTCAGTCTTTGGTGAAAACAACACCAGCATCCTCATGGTCAACCCATTTCGTTTGCCTCTAATGAATACTGGCTTCCAAAACTATTATTAATTGATATCAAAACTGTAATCTTTGTGTTATTGTACTTTATTACTGTTTGCTGAAAATTAGTAGAACTAAAGATGTCCATCCACACTTTTAGTGGGTCATGGGAAGTTGAAACCTATGACAACAAAAGTGGGCAGTTGGTAGAAACCAGTACCAGATGGAATTGGCAGATGGCAGAAACCAGTCCCAGATGGAATGGCGGTCCATTTTAGGACACCCCTATACAAAGCCTCAAATCATATAGGGCCAATTTAGTGACAATTTACCTAACACAAATGACTCCTAAATGTGGGTGGAAGGCACAACATCATCAGCATCATTAACCTTAATTCTTTGGCAGTAACTTTACTAATATGTAGTAAAAGTAAAGGTAAATATGTAAGCATAAATAGATAAATAATAAAGACACAAATAAATGAAGTCACAGTGAGGATTACAGCCCTGTGTTCCACATGGTTCACGTATAAGTGTGTGACTATGTGTGGTTGATGTAGACGTTCCATTCAGTTCAATCAGAGGTGATTCTGTGCTTTTAATACGCTGATTGCTTTGAGTAAAAGCTATTCATCGGCCTGGTATTAAGGGCATACAGGCTTCTGAAGCACCTGTCAGAGGGTAGAGGACTAAAAATGCTATGGCCAGTTGGGCTGGATCTTTACAAATGTTCTTTGCTTTTTTGCTGCATCAGGTAGTAAAGATATCCTCTAGTAATAGTACCTAAGTGCCAGTAATTTTCTCAGCCATTTTGATGATATGCTGAAAGTCCTTCCTTTTCTCAAAGGTGCATCTACAGTACCAAGTTGTAATGCAGTACATGATGACAGACTCTCTGGTGCACCTGTAGAAGTTTACCACCAGCTATTGTAGGAGTTGTGCTTTCTTTAGGCATCTCAGAAAGTGAAGCCTCTGAAGATCTTTCTTGACCATTGCTGTCGTGTTTGTTGTCCATGACAGATCCTGGCTGATGTTGATTCCCAAGAATCTGAAACTCCGGACTGTTTCGATCATCTCGCCATTACTGCTGATGCGATGGTGATCGCTGTAGTTCAGTCTCTTGAAGTCCAGAATCAGATCCTTTGTTTTCTTTCAATTGAGTGCAAGGTTGTTATTGTTGTTCTGGTTCCAACTCTCCAGATTTTCAACTTATTCTCTATAGGCTGCTTTGTCATTATTGGAGATCAGGCCTATCATGTTGGTGTTGTCTGCAAACTTTATTATGATGTTAGTACGAGTCATGGGTAGATTTGCAGTCATTTGTAAAGATAGAGTAAAGGAGAGTATGCAGATTTGTGGTACCACAGTGTCCACTATTACAAATGAAAAGAAGTGCTTACCTGTGCGTACAATTTGTGGTCTGTTATTGAGAAAATCTAAAATCCAGTTACAAAGGTGTGAGTTGAGACCCAATTTGTTTAGTTTGATAGCCAGCTAGAGCTGTAGTTGATGAACAGCATCTGCACATAGCTATCCCACTGCTCCAGGTGTGACAGGGCAGTGTAAAGGGCAAGTGAAGCAGCGTCCTCAGTTGACCTGTTTGCCCAGTAAGCAAACTGGTATTGGTCTAGGGAGGTAGGGATGTTGCTCTTAATGTGCCTGAGGACAAAGCACTTCATAACAAAAGGGGTCAGGGTCACCGGGCGATATTCACTCAGGGACCTCACCATGAAGAAGATGTAGTGAAAAGCCTTGCTATGAACTAAACTGATTATGCTTGGGGGGTTCTTTTTGGTATCTGCATATTTTATTTGCATAGGTTTCCAGTCACAGACATGTGGTCACTATAAAAGTGTCCCAGTGTGTGAGGTGTGACAATTTAATTCCCAAAATGAACTTTCAGAAAAACTGTGTGAGTATCTCTGAGCTACCAGATACAGTCACCTTCAAAATAATCTCCTTCCACAGATATGCAATTAGTTAGACAATGTCTGAAAATCATTGTTCTTTTGTGGCAGTTTTTATCTTTGGGAAGAGTCAGAAATCACAACAGGGTAAGTCGGTAAATAGAATGAATGGTCCAATTTGGTAATTGATTTCTCATCCAGTAAGTTGCAAACACTGAGCAGATCATGGCTTGGGGCATCGTTATGATGGATGATCCTCTTGTCAGGTGACAGTTCAAGTCTTTTCATTCAAACACAATCCTGTAACCTTTTCAGTAATTCTAAATAGCATTCTTTATTGACTGTTTGTCCCTGTTCAATGAAAATGTAATGGACTATCCCCACACGGATGACATTACATGATGGTTCTGGAAATCAACTTGTCACACTTTGTATTTGTGCCTGTGTGCTCAAGGATGTAGTCATGTTGCAAGTTGTGGAAATCTGGATGAAGATCAGCAGCTCACCCATTTTGTGAGTATATAGTAAGGAAAGATGATTCCTGGGGTATGGGGTGGTTTTGCATGTTTCTCTCAGACAGACTTTATCTCCATTAAACTTCAAATGGATAAGGTGGTATGAAAACTAAAAAACGGGTAGAAGGATTTTCAAAATTTTCAAGTCATTTAATGAAGTAATATACCCTAGGAACAGCACAGGCTTAGCTGTTGCATGTTTATCTCTTGGAAAGACCTGGCCTGAACAAAACCTTATGGAAGGAATTGCCATTTCAGGGTGTTTACAAGCAAGAGGAATGAACAGAGGCAGATCTTCAGATCACCTTTACTGATGATTTTGTGTGCATAACCTGGATGTCATGATAATCCACTTGTTTTTGGATGGTTTTGGAGGACACAGCCTACAGTATCTTGCTTGCATGTCCATTCTTTACTTTATTCCTCATTTTGGTTTTGTCATGGCCATTCATTACTATATTCCCCATGCTGATTCTGTAACACACAAATACACACATTTTAAAACAAATAATAGACAGCATATGAGAGAGCCTCAAAAATAACAGTACACAGTAGGATAGAGTAGAATCTACAAACTTAAGCAGCACCCCAATAAATGAGACTTTTAAGAGTGGCTGTTTCAGAGTAGAGGCCTTTGTTATCCCCAAGGACTAATTTTCTTCTGCAACTCCTTTTGGAAAGAAAATGAAAAACCCCAAAGTGCACAGAACACGTATCCAGCCCTGCATTTACAAAATGCCCATTAACCAGAAATATCAATTTAATAATTTTAGAGCTGGGCAATCTGCATCCATATTCTCAGATGAACAGCTGGTCAAAGACTGTGAATAGTTATTTGAAATTGAGTTTTCTTTAAACAAAACTTTCATTGGATAAATATGGGTAAGTATTAAAAGAGCTGCACCTATAACATTTTAAAACTGTGTAACAATAAAAACGATCAAATTAGAAAACTGGCTATACAGATCAAGCACTCATAAAAATGGTGTAAGATTTCCTGGGATATAGTAGGTTGTCAGAAGAGTGGCTCCATCTTAAAGACACTGCATTCACGACCTGGGAGCTTGTGAACATTTGGATTCGGGACAGTAGCCAATCTATATATATAAAGTGAGGTAAGTTGTTTTACAAGAGTAACATAATAGAATCAAAGTGAATCTCTTTATTCTTCCATCCATTTATCCTTCCACTAGTTCTTTAAACCCACATTTTCTATAGGTCATAATTATGCAAATTCTATGCCAAGATTAACTGATGTAAAGTCAGAAAAACTGGATGGGGCGCTATATGATTGTACAGAACACTTGCACATTCACCTGCACTCTCACCAGGCCAGTTTAGAGCCAGCAGTCAACCTAGCTGCATGCCTTTAGTTTTAAAAGACAAAACTGAAGGCCTTGGACGAAAATAATTAAAAATCAGATACAATGTACAACCTACACACAAAAGCTCTCCAGCCAGCAATCAGACTAGGATCTTTGAGGTGGCAAGGCTAATTGCTGAACCACCCAGGTCTTTTCAGGAAAGTGTCAAATATAGCTGAAAAAAGCAATCCCTTCTGCAGTGAGTACAAAGCAAGAACCAACTGAGAATGGAAATCCAGTTCATTGCATGACAAACTCACACAATATAAACACCCACACTGGGTCAATTTACAGTCAACTAACAACTTTGAAACAAATTTTGTACTGACAGGGCAAATCAACATTATGTAAGAAATTCGCATTTAGACTGGGAGAACAAGTCCAGTTCACATAGGACACAATAAATCCAGGATTCAGACTGTGGTATATAAATGATTTTAGGTGCAATGCTAATTTCTAATCATTATTTAGTGGTTCATTTTTATAGCACCTTTCACATCAAAAGCTTTCACAGGCTGTTTTGTGAAAGAAATTGGCATACAGTATAGAAAAGAATACTATAAAAAAGTAGATGACAAGATCAAGGAAATATAAGCCAAATAACAGGGAAGTGTTGGGACACATAAAAGGCTTAAAATGAGCACGCATTGCGTTAAAATACAAAGCAATGACGGGATGTTGTTGCAGGCTGATTCATGTGACATTTTGCAAGCTACCTAACCTGAAAATATGCATTTCTGCAAATATGGCTTATATGTAAATTGCTTTGGAATCGTGTAGCTCATCAAAGGCTCTATATAACACTGAGATTGTCAAGAAATGTAATTGCATCCATGCACATTATTTATTTATGTTTTATAAGGTTAATAAAAAGTGTTACCTTGTAATGATAATCTTCTCCAAGGGGATGCTCAAACAACATATATAATTCATGAACTTGCATTCCTTAAAGGAATAACTAAAGGATGACAGCTCTGTAAGGGAAGCTTCAATAAGAACGCTCAAACTAGTGGTGCCTGCACGCTGCTCATTTCCAGGCACGGAACTATTCACGCTCTCTTTCTCTCTCTCTCTCTCTCTCTCTCTCTCTCTCTCTCTCACTGGCGCGCGCGCGCGCTCTTTTTTAAATTATTTTTTTTCTTTTTTTAAATGCCGAGTGAATGCAACTGTTTCCTTTTCTTTTTTTGTTTATGTTTAAGCTGTTTTAAGTCGAATTCAGTCCCTTTCTCCAGCCAGATTCTCCATCCGTGTATTTCAGTATCAGGCTTCGAGAGTAATATACACCCCCCACCACCATTACCTCCCGCTAGCTGTTGAGAGGGCTCTACTTTGTCGTCGGCGCGGAGGCGTACTACGCATCCCCGTGACTGAACGCTCAGTGATTTTTGTTGGAGGCGCATTAATTTCTATTGTGCGTACTGAGGCCGCTTCTTGTCACTCACTCTCTGAACAGCGTGTGAAGCGTATCGAGAAGGCAGTCTGGGAGCAGTCTGCACATACTATATATAAAAAATTATTTCTAAGCATTTCACAAAAGGCAAAAAAATCGAGGTTGAAGAAAAGCAAATCCTTTCACATACTCGATCGGGAAAATACCTCTATAAAGCACGTAGAAACACTTTATCTGCCGATTGCAATGCTTCAAACCAGGGATCTCATCTGGGCATTGCTATTCTTTGCCGCTGCAGGTAAGGATTCTGTATATCGTACATTCAAAAATAATAATGATTATAATAATAAACAGTCGAAGCTAATGTTAAGGTAGTGATACGCTAATATTGTGTTTTTTAGCAGCAATGGCTCAAATTTATCCTCCAGGTTTAACCTTTTGGTGTTTTATAAGCATCTACAGGATCTGTGAAAAACGTTATCTCTTATAATTTGGACGCACACAGTGCATCCTTCTGCTCGTTTGCAGTTATGCTGTTGACTAAGGTGCTTGCTACCGCTATTTTCCTCTGTTATCAGGTCTCGTTCTTTGTTTTTTTTAGCTTAAATTTGATGTAAAAATATAACGATGTTTAACAAGAATCTAAATAAAGTAACGTGATTGCGATGGAGAGATTTACGGAGTTAAGAAGGATTTGGCTTTTATAAGCAGGTGCTGGAATAAACAATCTATGACAGGTTTTCCAGAAGAAAGGGCTACCCCTTTATATCCCCCCATCTCCACACATTCACACAACGCCCCATCGATATTGTCTAATGTGGAAACAACCTCTTTATTCTAAGAGTGTACATTTGTGGGCTCGACTTATTGTACGATCAGTGGAGATGTTTATACAAACTCATTTTGCACTGGCAAAGCCTTAAGTTTCAAGGCATCCCCCCCATCACCCCTTTTCTTTTTTTTTGGCATTATGAATTGATTTACTCCGTAGACTCATTAAATAACAAGAACCTTGTCGTCCGTTCGTGTCAGAGTTTTACTTATTTATGTATGCATAAATTTATTGATACTTGTATTTGCCTCTGTGTGTGCATTTGGTATAGTTCATACTGAAATAGCTTTCCAGATGTCTACTTTGATTTTCGGTGATAATTTATGTATTTTTATTTTGGAGATGTGTTTAGATGCGCATTTATGTACTTTCGCGCATACAAAAGTATTTTCAAATGTGCCCTGTGGTGATTTAAGTAAGCGTTTTAAGATATATCGACAATTATGATGATCTATAGTGAACATATTAAGAGAATCTGGCATCTTGTGTAAGCTGCGTGTTGTTTGTGTGTGTATGTGAGTGTGAGTGCGCGCGCGCAAGTGAGTTTGTGTGTGCGTGTGACAGAGGGAGATCTAAAGAGAGAGAGAGAGAGGGAGTGAGAGCGAGAAAAAGAGAGATGGGCGCTCGTAATGTAATGCAAAGAAAAGGCGGCGATCACACTCACTGTGAGGCTAATGTACAGTGGAACTTGATAAATTAATCAAACGTGTACGCTCTTACAAGAAAAAATACACATCATCTACGCCTGTCCCCAAACCAGGAGACTTTCGCCCAAACGTGGAAATTATAAATATGCAAGAAACAGAAGGACCTACAGTAGGTTCCATTAAATTCATTAAAGCACACTGTACTATCAGCAAGCGGAGCTGTGAGATGGTGAACTGATTTTGTGCATCTGTGCATCTGCACTTTGTCGCTCCGCCTTATCCAATGAGAGCACAGCGATTCTGGGCGCGAAGGAGTCTCTACTTTTTATTACAGTCTCAGAAACTGTTACCAGAGAAATACTGAACACGTTAACCGTTTACAGATCAAAATGGTTGGAATCATGTGCTATACTGGAATTGTGTGGATTCATAAGCAAGAAACACGCACGTGTAAATCAGAAGGGCATGCGTGATTCAATGGTCTCCTCACGATTTATCAGTCCGTACGACTGAGAAGCGCGTTCTGAGTGGTTTACGGTTCTGCAGAAACGCTCAGTAATATGAGAAGCGAGCAGCCTTCCCATTGGAATACAAGGAAGAGAAATTATACATTCAGGGTGGCACATTGTTTATTGATTACAGTTGATATATAGGCAAATCCGTCAAAATGCGTGTGTTTTATTGTAAATAGAAACCCAAGTAGAGGGAGGAGATGATGATCGGAGCTGACTTTGATTTTATTAATACAATTAATGGATCACATTTATTATCGGGCTGCGCATATGGAATTTGGAGTGTTTTTGTGTTCTCTTGCTATAAAATAAAATGCTAAAATGCAATTTTTCCCTTCGCAGTTTTATATTATTACTGTGCATCTTTTTAAATATTATTTAATTACTTTACCGTACGATTGTTACAGTCGTATATTTATGATTGTATCATTCTTTACATTGGCCGGCACTGTACTGAATGTCATTACTTTTTCTGTTTAATCATGCTATGATTAGAAAGATCATGACCCTTTTGGGTGACATTGTTTTTGAAAGCAACGCATGTTACGATTCAATGAATTACATCACGTCGGACAATTTCGTCAGTTATGTGGGAGATGAAAGATCTTCAGTGGAGAAAAAATGCATCGTAAAATTGGATTCAGAATACAAAAAAATATGCAAACAACGAACAGTTGTTTTATTTCTATAAGACTGTAAGATAATCAGTGTACATTGGGAAATACGTTTGTATACGAAGGGCAAAAGAACACGTTTTTTGGTGTTTTTGGACTTATGTAAGATTTGTTTGTCTAATCATCGGAGATGAACTGTTGTGTAAATACACAAATAAGTACCAGTAATAAATTAGCTTTTGCAGTTCTATGGCAACCTTTAAAACTGCATACAAAAGCATTCTTTCATACTTAAATTTTAAGCATTAATTTAATTGTGCAATTCTGCTGCGTGGAAAGGATGGTTTGGGCAGGACGGGCTGAGGCGTCACCAAAACGGCAGGGGAAAAACCTAAGGAACTGAGGAGGGCTTTTAATATGTATAAAATACGTTTAAATATAACGAATAATTTCAATCTATCTATCCATCTGGGAACACTATGATATGTAGATATAATCTCGTCCAACAAACATATCCACAAGCTGTTTAATGTAGAGACTGATGTAAAAATAATTATGTATACATACACTTTCTCTCATATATATTTACAGTACTGTATGTATACTTAATATACTGTACATATCTATATGTATACTGTACATATATACAGTATAATGCAGTGTTGTAGTGGTGAGACCACCAACACATACAGATACTGCTTTATATGGTATGCAGTGGTCAGGTATTCATTCATTCATTCATTTTGTAAACACTCATATTCCAATGCAAGGTCACAGATTGGCTCCAGACCCATTTCTGTAATTTTTAAGCATTTTAGCAGTCACCATTTTGGGGCTGATTGTTTCTGTCTGTTCACAGTCATTTTTTGTATATACTGTATGGTGCTCTAATATGGTTCTCTAATGCTGTATGATTCTCTAATCTGATCGCTGCAGTATTTAAAGTGGAAATACAAAAATGAAATTCTTTAATTTGTAAATCTTGTAGCACACTGACTGATGTGTATTTATCATCTAGTTAAGCCATCATCACACAAATAGCTGATAGTCAGTGTGGCTTGTTGGCTAGTATGGTTAGACTAGAAGACACGCTGTTGCTGGGCCACTCCCTATCACTGATTTGCAGTTAAGAAATTAGTTAATCTGACAAATATATTGCAAAATTGGAAGTAATAGTCTCTGCTTGTCATATACCTTTTTATAGAAGGTGTTATATAAAACAGTGAATAAATAGGTCTGCTACCACTAAATCATTGCCAGCCCATTTTAAATCTGCGTGGGGCCCTTCAACATGATAACTGGTCCGTTAAGCATTGATAGATATGGGCACAGAATAACTTGCAACCACTTACTGTATCATTTTGCGTTTATTATCAAGTAATCTGCAAGACAAAGCAGTTCTGTTCTGCTTGCTTTATCCTTTATTGTTTTCAGCATTATTATCCCAAATATTAGGGTCCAGAGAAGCCAAGCTGCCAGCTGTTTCATTGTTCTGTATACAAAGGAAAACAAAAAGAAGCCTGTCCTTTCACATGCGAGGCTGATATCTCTTGGGAAGTAACAATGAATTAGATTGAAAGAAAGAAATATATGCAAGATTCACAGAATATTGGGGTGTTCTGAAATGGAACTTTTTTATAATCCACTTATGACCTCGGAGTGTGTCCTGGCCCGTTAGGTTGTCTGGCTGCCTTCCAACGAAAGGTGCACTCAAATGCTCTTAATTTAGTTGGAAGAAAGCCAATACTGTTGTAACTTGTAACTTAGTAAATTGTCTAGGGGTTTTTTTTTTGAGGTTGTTGTAGCTTTTCCGCACATGGACGTGTGTGTGTGTGTGTGTGTGTATAGCATTGCACAGCAGCATATGAATATGTCACTTTGAGATTGTTTTTTAAGACGAAAATGTATGACGTGTGCTGCATTTTTGTTGGAGGCCCGGCTTTTATGACACTTGAAAGATGGCAGAACAAAGAGTGTCCCGAGAGTGGCACCTGCTCTTTTCAATCCTCTGCAAGGCTTTACTGGAGGGCGGCGGCGGCGGTGGGGAGATTCAGTAGTAAAGTTTTAGATGAAAAGCGTCACTTTTCAAAACACGCATTACAACTGGAGCTTCTTTTATGTTAATGGAAGGGCAGCATTTTTTTCATACTCAAGGCCTCCTCAGCCATTTCATAAATTGATTAGTCCATATTAAGCCTTTTAAAAATGTAAGGGTTTTATTTTTACATTTTTTTTTTTGTGAGGGTGCTGTTTTCAGGGGCTCAGTATGTGTTTGGCTTCATTGTCATTCCTTGCATTATTCAGACTCAGTAAGATGACATTGTTTACAAGAACTGAATACTTCTTTTGCTTGAACTGTGAGGGGTCAGGGGTGCCATCACTCTGTTTTGCAAATGCTCATTAGGTGGTCAGCCTTTTGATGTCAACAAGGACAACTGCCAAATAGAAAACATTAGTCCAATTAATCCAGTCACTGGACTCCTGTAAGAAATAAATAAAGATACATGATGACAATCATAAAAGACTTAGTTTTTTGTTATGATATCAGATTTTGTTCTACCATATAAGTAGGTAGTTATTGTGATTTGGATTCATTTGCTAAATGTTATGGAGATTGTCATAAGCATGGCGGCATAGTGGTTAGTTTTGTTGCTTCACCGATTCTGCATTCCAGGTTCAAGTCTGTGTGGGGTTTCCTCATTATTCTGGCATCTGTGTTTGTTGTACTCTAAGGTGCCCTCCATGAGTTCAAAGACTTGCAGGTCAGGTTGACTGGTGATTTTAAACTGACCCTGTGATGGACTGGGGTTCTGTCTAGAGCTGACCCCTGCCTTACACCTAATGCTGCTGGGAGAAGCAGCGGCCCTTGAATTGGATTAAGTGGGGATGAGAAAGCTGTTTTATAGGCTGAGACTGTGCTAGGACTTTTTCTTCAGTTAAGTGATGGCCATGCTGAAGAAGAAATACTGGGATTCACCCTGAGTGAAAGGTATTCATCAGCAGTGCCAGACAAATATGTGGAATTCATAAAAAAAACTAGTTCAGTAAGCTTAAGTGTCTTGTCTTACTTCAAATGTATCATCCTGTGTATTCATAAATTGTATGTAAGTAACCAACATTGTGTAAATTTATCCTTAACTTGATCACAGTGCAAAATGTTTATTGTGCATGTTTAAAATTTCAGGTCAAAAAGCCATGAAATTAAACATTTTATGGCAGATATAAAAGCCAAGTCCTTTGATAAGGCCCAGTGCAGGTAGTGTGATGAACAATTTTGGAACTCCCAGGTGGATCCTATAGTCCCCCCACTGGCTTACTTTGTGAAACCAAGACCCCACACACTTAACCTGTTTGTTTTCCGGCATTGTTAGAATTTTAAATCTCAGCAAACAGTATTGTATTCTTCAGGTAAAGTACTTCATCAGGCTGATTGTCATGAATGGCACTATACAAGATAAAGCTTGACAGAAGTAGAAAGGTTTTGAATGAAAGGTATTAGTGCACAAAGCATGCCATGGAGTACAGTTTCAATTTTTTTTTCCACAGGAGCCTGCAGAGGAGGTTCTCCTCCTTCTGGCTCCACTGATTAATTATCTGTAAACATTTTGTTCTGTTACCAAGTCACGACTCAGAAGTGATCAGTCACATTCACTTCGTAGCCAACATGGAGCATGGGACATGCATGAAGCAGCCTTTTATGTTCATCACTAATGGTAATTAATATCCTGGGGTCTTTTAGGTCAGCACAATGTAGGTGAAAAGTTCTGCCATAATCCTAACAATAATAATGAATACCGTGCATATATGCACACTAGCAAATAAGAAGCTAACTATTTTTAAAGAATGGAAATGAAATAACAACAGCTTTCAGACAAGAAGTTTAATTTTTTTTGTGAGTGCTGATGGAAGGCACAGTATGCTCTTTTTATTATGTTTTGACAGTTTTAAAACACTAGACTATGGTACATAGAGCATATGTGGCTATGAATGAAACTGGTTTAAGTGTACATTTTTTAATACATTTGATTGAAAAGGTGTAAAATTTAATCATACCAAATAACTGGTGACCCTTAAATTGTGTCCTTATGTAGAGTACAGCATAGACACACAGTTATTATCTGCATCACTCTGGTGTCACTTGGCCCTGCTGCTTATGGAGTAACCTGAGTAATGAGATAGGTAAGCATACAATCAGGCAGGAAATGAGAATGAGGAGTTAGTATTTACCAACTGTATCCTATTACCTTAGCTGCACAATATATATGCCTAATTACACTTTAGCTATGCAGGTAGATAAGTACATTGTGATAAAGCCCATTTATTGTAAAATGTTACAATGTCACAGACCTGCCGTCTAAAATCAACAGCATTGTTGCTATCTTCTTGTTGTATTACAAGGAAAACACTATGGTCTTATATTTTTAAGGCGCAATCAGACTTGAAAGGAAACATTTAGATTTTAGGTGCTACATAAATATTAAGTGTAACATCTTAGTGGTGCTCCATGGTGGTATTTTGTTAATTCAAAACCTTACATTTTATATGTTTTAGCTGCTGCTCCAAGCTGGCCTGACCTTTAAGATTTTAACCAACCTGTGTTTTAAGTATCCGATTACATTGTTAACAAAGATTTATTATTAATATAAAAAGGAATATCCTTTAACTTGTTAACTTTCAACAGATGTCAAAGAGATGTGAAAGGAAATATTTTGCAATTCTGACATATTGTGTTCTTAAGAATTTCTTATGAATGCTTTGAAATAACTTCAGTTTTTTTCTCCAGTGCCACCTGACTCATTGGTACAAGAAAACCTCCACATATGATACCATTCAAATCTTCTTGGTGTCTAGTTAGATAGGTAAATAGATAGAAACTTTATTAATCCTGAAGACAATTGCGGGGTTGCAGCAGCAGACAAAAAAATGTTATGCAAAACATTAAGCTTGTTGGGGTTTCCCCTATTTTTGGCCATCTAGGCCACAAAAAACACCAAATTTTTAGACCATATTTTGTGTAAAAATATATACCCCGATAACAAAGAATAACCCTAGAGGTGTCTTCAGTAAAAATTGCCAGAAGGATTAGAAGTTGTGTATGCCACATCAAGTGACCCCAGGGGTTCACTCCCTAACAGGATATGCAGGGTTAGTGTTAGTCCTATAGGTATTTGGATTGCTGTTTTATGGTATTTTGGAGGGTGCTGATCATGATAATGATAACATTCTTGATATGTGGTCCTGGCCTTCTAAAATCCACTTCCAGAAGGTTAAAAATGACAAAATCCAAATATAAGCAAGTAAGGTATCATTATTCACTATTTCAAGGTCAGTAATTATGAATACGTTTGTTTTTCGTTCTTTTATTAGGGATCTAGCCCTCTATGGACCTCTATCAGAGGGTGAAAACTAAAAAAAATCTATTACAGTTAAGAATATTCAGAATTTAAAGATTTAAAATGATGCATACATCTTAACATTTCAATTATTTGGCATAACAATTCACGTTTATTATGCATTTCTATCTCATGGAGTAAATGATTACATTTCTTATCAACACACAGAATTAGGGCGGCCTATGGTGATTCACACTTTTATTTATATTTTTACAGTTTATATAACTGTACCATAGTAGTGTGTCTTGTTGAACCCGAGAACTATAATGGTGTGATGAAAATTTCAGTTTTTTAACCAGCTATGATGTTAATTCATTTTGATGTAGGCTACTGATGAGTGTGAATTTGTAAATTGTAGAGATCGGGAGTGTTGGTCAGTGTGCCCTGTTATGGATTGAGGTCTTGTGTAGGTTTGGTTGCTGTCTTTTACCTGATGTTGGCAGAGTAATAAAAATGTGAGGTTGGATATCTCTTGGCTCTGATACAGTATGTCTGCAGTTGTGGAGTAAACTGTACAATGTAATTTTGCTAGCTACAGAAACTGGATATTCACCACAAAATACAGTGTTGTGAAGAATAAAATATAATGACATATTAAAACATTTTCTTTGAGTTCAGTGAATGTTGTAATTTCCTAGTCATAAATGGCAATTGAGAAATGTTTCACAAAAAAAAGTGTACCTTATATATAATTACGGCAGCAGAGCTCTGTGGATGAAGTCTATGTATCCTGCTTCATCGTCCCTTATCTCCCTTACTACCAGTGACAGAGATAAAGCAGCATCAATAAGGTGTTCTGTTGTATACTTCTTACCCTAAAGCTGTTTCAGGTTGTTTAGCTAAGAAAAAAAATTAAGGGCTTACATGAAGTAGAAAACTGTGCAGTCAGTTGAACTTCAAAAATCAAGTTCAAAGTGAGTAGCTAACTCAGTTCTGAGCACCTGGCTTTTCCAGCCACAGCACAGTGTATAGGATTGCTTAGCCCAGCAGGTCTATTTGACCTTTACTACTTTTTCAAGATGTGGCTTTCTTTCATACTCTGTCTTAAGTATTGTTTGTTCATGTGTTGTTAGAAGAACAATTAGTCTTTAACACATTTGATTTTGGTACATTCTGGTGGCCCAAAATGCTAGTCATGTCTTACATAACAAGTACAATTAGTGTGGCTAAACAAGCTTTATGCTTGTTGAGTTGGCTTCTGCCTCTGCAACATTCCAGTAAAGCGAAGTCAGTCTGTGTAACCTGTGTGGAGCTTTGAGAACCAAGTCAGACATTGGAAGAAAGGATTTAAAGATGCCACAGGGACTTGTCTATTTAGTTTTTATTTATCCTCTTATAACGGATTTTAATCTAGCACCAACCACAGAAATGTAGATTCTTTTATTGCCATGATGACTTCGATGAGTGGCATGTGTGTATATGTCTGTGTTCTGTCATGAGTGAAATGAAAATCCTAATGGTTTCTTAATTTTGATGTTATTTTTGTTTGATTTTTCTATCCTACTGATAAAACATGTGTGATGATGATATAATCATCTTTTCATTTTGGATTTTGGTTATGTGTTATTTAAGGGGGCATGGCTATATATATGCATGTTATGTCACAGAAGAATGTTCATATCTTTTTGGCAGCTATCTTATTTCAGTGGTGGCTCTGAGGCTAGGGATCTGTGCCGGCAATCGGAAAGTTGCCAATTCAAATCCCATAAATGCCAGAAGTGACTCTACTCTGTTGAGCCCTTGAACAAGGCCCTTAACCTGCAATTGCTTCGCCGTGGGTATGACATTATTCTGCATCCAGCCCTACAATCAGGTCCTCCAACTTACAGGGAAAACTTGGGGGTTGGTGGCAGGATTGGCACACCAGCCTCCATAAAAAACCTCCCACTGTTCCAGTGTGGTGCTGAGGGGTCACACACTGCACTTGGGTCCCAATTCAGGTGGTTTGATTTGTATTGGATGCGTTAACGTGCCATCAGCCCATACTCCCAACTTCTCTCTCTTATTTCAGATCGAGCCATTTGCTCTGTCATTGTCTGAACTCTGTTTACAAAAGAAATACTTTTTTATTATCTTGAGAAATTTAGTTTGTCTGTGAGATTCATTTCCTTGCTTTTTAAATTTTGGTGACAAAGTTTTACTTTTAAGATTTATTTTATTTAATACTTCAGCTGTAGTTGCTGATTTCTGAGACATTAGTGAATTGACCTCTGCTCTGTCCAGATGACTCTTCCTCAATGCTCCTAAATTAAGATCTTCAGATCATTTATACACTGATTCTGACCAGTTTTTTCTGTTTATGAATAGAATGAATCAGTAATGACATGTGTTTCTAACCACTGTCCAATCCTGTACAAACTCCTTGTAGCTACTGCCTCTCTGTGATCCCAACACAGTTATACTGGGTTAAATAAGTGGATTGTAATTTTGCCCATTCTATACCCAGAAATATATTAGGTTTCAAGGTAAACAGTATCACAGAAGAGACCAATCTTTGTCACATAGAGTATCACATCTAAACACTCAGAATGAACTGGTTTACCACCACCAGTCCTTCTGAGAACATGTCTATGGACTGCCCAGGGAAGCTGGGTAAACACAGTGAAGAAACAGAAACAAAAACAGCAGACAGAACCTGACGTCAACAAAATACCAGTTTGTCCATTCAGGTGATATAATATATAAATATGTGTAATTCTTTTAAGATGCTATGTGGTGAGTTTATCTATAGTCTAGTTTAGAGGACATGAAGCAGAGAACATTGTTCATTAAGTGTTGTGCACTGCAGCAGTGTTTATTGATGTTTCAGCACCAAATATCAGAACAACTTTTCAAAACCTTTCAATTTCGCTCATTATGAAGGTACTTTAATATTCTGTCATGATTTACTACGTGGTGAGACTCATTTTTTCAATAAAGAAATTAAAAAAGTCAATTCACGCATGAATAAGAAGAATACTGTGGACTGTGTATTGATTTAAATTTTTATATGCCTCAAAGCCCGGCCAGCCTACCATTCTTATTGTGCTTGAACTTGAAGCTACAGCCTCTGCACTTTAATCTAATTCTCTTTATTTATTTACTAGACTCTTTTTTTGTTTCATTTATAAAAGTGTTATATTGCAGTGGGTGAATTTTGCTAGCTCTTTTTTTTTTCAAGCACCCCGTTCTTTATTGCAAGAATGAAAAGAAACTCATATGTTGTCTGCAGTATCATTAAATTGTATTTTCTGTACCTCAAAGAGATGCTGCATTTATAAAAATTGATTTTGCTCTACGTGTGGTCAAACTCAATTGAGTTTGTGTTTAAAATGACCCTCTTAAACTGATTTGAACATCTGATTCCTTGCTGAACATGGGATGTAGCATGAAAACAGCATTTGATCTCTGTGGAATCTTTTTCTTACAGCGTCATGTGAATTTTTTTCCCCTTCAATAATAACACATTGTTTTAGTTTGAAACCTGATAAGGAGTGAGAGAGGAAAAATTGCATAAGCCAACTGAACAGCAAACACAGATGAAGAACAAGGCAGGTTGACACCTGATTGACAGAGCTTCTTTAATTAAAGCATACAGCCTAGCAGCTCACTTAAGTCTGGGTGGGACATTAATCGCTGATGATGTACAGCATCCAGTCAAGACGGAGTCTCCAGAGCGCAAGTTAGAACAGAGAAATGAATCCAAACTTCAATAAATAATGCTTCTGATGAAAAGTGTCAGTCATTCTTCTTTATCCTTTTTGGTTTAGGTGAAAGGGAAAAAATAGCTGACATCAAAAATATTTTACTTCATGTGATTAAATTTATAGATAGATAGATAGATAGATAGATAGATAGATAGATAGATAGATAGATAGATAGATAGATAGAT
>JANRMT010062804.1:4096966-4115810 GCA_026402145.1 Polypterus bichir lapradei
TAGATAGATAGATAGATAGATAGATAGATAGATAGATAGATAGATAGAAAAAGTGTTATTTGAGATATTATTTTCAGGCCTGCAGAATTCTGTGATGTTTAATTTCCAATTATTCATTGATAAATGTTAAAGAATATTTTTTGTTTTTCACTAAAATTCTTATGTAAAACATATCCTCTGTAGATTAAGCAAGAAAAAAAAATTAAAAAACACAAAAATATTCTTTTCCTAGAACTGTCTGCTGTGTTTTGCTGGCTACTTTTTAGACACTACAGAATGTATTTTCCTGTGGGCTTTTTATCTTCAATGCTACTTAGTTTTCAAATTGAAATGAGCTTCAGTGTGATACCAAACCACCGGAAAAGTCAGAAAAATGAAATGATAACAAGATAAAAAGGGAATATCTTTGGCTGAAGAGTCGTGTGGGTGGCTTTCCCTTATTTTTTTTTACATCCTTTTTAAATAAAGACGAGCTGTCTTTGCATATTAATCACTTTTTCAATGGAAACATCCTCCATTTGCATTGTATAAGCTCTGAAGGAGTTCCACAGTGGGCCTGAGAAAAAAATGAGGGAGCTGCAGTTGTCCAGCTGAAAAGAGTTTGACGCTCTTAAGGCTTTTTTTTTGGCCATTGAAGTGGAATGGTGCTGAATGGTGATGGTGCGGGGGGGGGGGGGGTTGTTGAGGGGTGTAAGGGGGTGCACTGCCGAGTATCTAAAGAGGCGTGATTCTCTGCAGAGGAGCCTGTTGCAGTTTGCAGCCAGGGATTCTCACTGCCTTTCCACATCTCATTGCTCTCCCACTGTTTCTCCATCCTCCATGATATATTTTTTTATGTTCTCATCGTGTTCTCCCTCTCTTGCCCTCTCAATCCCCAGTCTAAGTCTTTCTGTTTGTATTGCACTCCCCCTTCCCCTAACTCCCTGCTCTCCCATTGTTTAGCCGGGTGCAGTGAACTGCATTTTACATTGTGTCTCAAACCAAGGGACTCGTCACACTATGATGTAATCAAAGAGCAATAGCTGAGGAGCCGAGGTTACTTCATCTGTTCTTTTAATCCCTCCGGTGCTTGTTAGTCCTGCTTCAAGGGTGGTGAAAGCACATAGGCTGAGGATTTGACTGAGTTTGTGGCAACATTTATTTATTTATTGTAATCATTTGCCGTGCTTATCCTCAAACATGTGAGCGACAGCTGGAACACTGTTGAAAAAGAGGCTTACATTCAATATCCCTCTATCTTATTTATTAAATACTAACAAACAGATAAACAAATCGTTTGTACACATCCCACTCACCATCGCAGATTAAAATCTACACCCTTGGTGTTTCTCCTAAGTGGATCTTGGGAGTTGGAAGGCGCCATGCTGTCTCCTTTTTGGATTTAATGAGGTCTACAATTGTGCACTGGGGAGGCTGGAGGGGGGCTGAAAGTCTGCATGAACATTACACAGTTGTGTAGACCTGTTAATAGTACTCAATGATCTCATTGTTAACCATGCCAAGTTCTGTTAAGTTTTATGATAATGACTTACAGTATTATCGGTGGGCCTGATGTTCATCTTCATAATAATATGGTTAGTTGTCCATCCATCCGCTTATTTATTTTCCCAACCTGATTAGTCTAACAGTGGCTTGAGAAGAGCTGGAACCTGTCCCGGGTAGCTTTGGACACAAAACACAAGCTAACCATAGAAAGGATACCAGCATTTTGTAATAAATTCATCTTAATGTGAACATCCTTGGGATGTGGGAAAAATATAGAGTGTCTGTTATTTGAATTTTAACCACAGTGCCACCTCTTCAGAGAACTGGGATATTCAGCAGTTTTTATTTATCCAATTAAAGACATTTTCTCATGTAGTAGTACTTATGTAGTACCCTGCTTGGATTGTATTCTCTTGAGCAATTTGCATATTCCTCACATGTTTATTTGCCTTTTATCCCATTGTCTGAAAACTAGTTGTTAAGTACATTCTGGGTACCAATGTGCCCTGATATGGGTGAATGTAGTTGTGTACATTAGTATGGCTACCAATATTAGTTCTGGACTTATTTTCCGCAACCAGTTTGTGAAAAAATGGATTCTGAAATGGACTGCAGGAATGTCTGTTACAAGGTGGAATATGCTAAGGAAAACCATTTGGGGTATTGTTGGAATGTTTAATTGGAGATGATTACAATAGTAGCTAAACCTGTAGAAGCTGCTCATCTCCATTTAACAGTACATGTAATTTAAAACTTTGTGCAACGCATAGAGAAATGCAGTGAAATTCTTGCTTGCATTTCTGACCAACATGCAACATATCAACACTTTCTGGCATGGAAGCAAACAAGTATCCATCCATCCATCCATTATCCAGCCCGCTATATCCTAACTACAGCATCATGGGGGTCTGCTGGAGCCAATCCCAGCCAACAGAGGGCGCAAGGCAGTAAACAAACCCTGGGCAGGGCGCCAGCCCACTGCAGCAAACAAGTATTACTAGTCAAATATTCACTTTACTTTGAAACCTTTTGAGTTCTTCCTTTCTCGATTTTACTGGAAATCTCAGAAGTACCAGCTGATTATTGTAATAAATACAGTGTCAGATACAGACAATGCAGGGTCTCTATCAAATTATCTTTACATGGTATTGTCTAGAAATGAAAGCACTTTATTCTTAAGGGTGACTTGAAGTTATCCTGCAAGATGTTTTTAGTATACAGGTAAAGTATAGCCATTACTTCCAAAAAAAGTACATGACAAATCTAAAGAAACTGTAATAAATTACATGATTAAAAATCTCTTATGAAATCTGCTAAATCCATGTTTGGGGTCACCAGAAATAAGAATCAGGGTGAAATGTATTATTATAACATTACTATTACCCTGTATAAGTAAATTAAAATGTAATAATACAAGTGCTTTAATGCATCAACTGAGCTGCACAAAGTCGTCTCTAACAAAATAATATAAAAAATAGTTTAAGCTTTTAAGAAACAAACTTCTATGCTATTCTGTAAAGACTCCGCTCTCAGACCACTTGTGAAAATGTCTGACATAAAGCATAGCCTTTGTGACAGCACTTGCAATAGATGCTCCCTTCTCTGACTGTTATCTGAAACTATGGCTTAATTACTGTGGTGTCTTCATGTCCTGTGAGAGTAGTTTTCTTAAATAGCATCTAGCTTCTTTGACAAGTATTTTTTCTTTCTTTTTATTCTTTGCTCAAAAGCACACATTTTTCTGATGAAACTGGTTTGTGTTTTTTCACAGTGCTCTCCTAGAGCTATTAAGTCTTACTAAAACTTAAGGCACTGAGTGTTCAGCTTTACTATACCAAGCTTTCATGTAGTTTATCAATCCAGCAGTTATCTACAGTTGTCTTCCATCTGTCCATCCATTCTATGAACCTGCTTGTTGCAGTACAGAGACACAGGGTACCAGAAGTTATCCCAGCAGTTTTCACTTCAAGACAGGAATTAACTTTAGATAGAATGCTTGTGTGGCTCTTACTGGCCAATTTAGAGATACCAATCAACATAATCTGCAAGTGTTTGGGGTGTGAGAGGAAAACTGCAGAGAACTGAAGAAGAACACACAGATTCCATTGTGTTGGAGCTGTGAAATAGCGATACTAACTATCAATATTGTCTCTATGCTTTCTCAGTTTTAATGTCTAACTGTCACAGTTACTTTATATGAGGTTTCATTCAAAATCTATTACATTTACCTAACTCTAGATAAAAACTTTTGTTTTTCTTCAGTGGTGGTCTTTATATTGAGGTAGTGAGTCACACAGTCACATCACCACATGTGAAGGCTCAACTTTGAATATGAGCTGGGCTTTTTTGCCATCTGAATAGAATTTACAGGATCACCTCATGGTCATTTGACATTCCAAAAGTATGCTGTCATATGGAATTGTGAACTTTAAATCTGTGTGTTTAAGGTGCTTCCTATGGTTGTCTCATTTATAGCAAGCCCCTGCCTTGCTGAGTGCTGTCAAACCTAAATAGAATATATTACAGTGATCACCTGAAAGATAAATTGTAACATTTCTTTCACTTTGGCATAGTTATTTATAACAGCCAGCCTAATGTAGTATCTTAACCAGCTTTCATACTGTTAGGGCCACAGGGAATGTCTCCAAAACAGCAACCACGGAGTATGGACATTAACAGCTTTTACTGCTCATCCTTCCCTGTTCAGCTGTAGCATTTGCCACCATTGTCACAGCCTCTCATACATCCATTCAACTTGAGCTGATATGCAGGACTGTCTTTTAAACCTTCTTTGGTGTCAGCCTGGAATGCTCATCCCTGGTAGAGGCAGTTCCATAATTCCTACTGGAAGAAAACACATGCCACCTCCATTATACACCATCATGATTTATAAAATAAACTGATGAAAGGTAAAGTTTTTGCTGTGTTGTTAGAGGTGAGGTGGTTCATTGTTTAGTGTCAAGGCCTCACAGTTGCAAGGAATAGAATTTGATTCTTGGTCCATGTACTTTTTGCATGGATTTAGCAGGTTGTTGCCATGTTTACTTGGGGGTTCTTTAGATTTCCTCCAACATTTCAGGCATGTGTATGTTAGAATGATTTTAGCAAGTCTATTTCTTTTTATTATAGCACCAGTAATGGCGCACTGCACAATAACATGCAGTGAATACACTTGATTTGATCATTCATACTTTTCATACTCTTTCTCTGTTAGTTTAGCATTTGTTTGCTCAGAGGTTGATGTGCTTGCTACTTCCCAAGCAGGTCTTCTTTTCTCTACCCTAGCAGCCCGCTTCTTCTCTTCTTTCGTCGGCATCAGTATTTGTGTTGCAGTTACTTAAAGTGGCACTTAAGTCTTCAATCTGCCTCAAGAATGATTTAAGATATGAAGAGGTAGGGGAAGTGATGGCGAAGGTAGTAGGGATGAGAACGGCACCTGTACATATGTGCCACACTGCTGCCCTGCTGGCCACTGCCAAGAGTTGATTCCACAATAAAATAAAATAAAAATAAAAAGAGGAATAACCTTGGAGGTCAATCATCACCCCGAAAGCGGATAGCAGACGTCACTTAAATCACCTTTCTTCCCCATTCTGATGCTTAGTTTGAACATCAGCAGGCCAGCTTGACAATGTCTATATGCCCAAATGCATTGATTGATGCCTTGTAATTGGCTGATTAGATATTTGTGTTACCAAGCAGTTGAACAGGTGTATCTAATAAAGTGGCCAGTACGTGTGTTTTCCCGCAGACAGCCTTTGAGTTATTAAGATATGGCTTTTTTTATTAGTTATGTATTTTTCATATTTTGATGATAATTGCAGTATATAAAACTGCAATGAGCATGCAGTGTATTTAATAATGATTTCATCTTATGAATTGCAACTCTCCTGTTTGAAGCGGCCCAATGCATTTCAAATATCAGTACCTTTCTGAACATTTGTGTCCCAGCATGTGAATAATATTGCAGAATTAGTTTTCTTATTTAGGTTATCTAAATAATACCATTTTTATTTTTAAATAATTTGATAATGAAGAATAAGTGCTGTCCTTGGTGCTGAAAAGTAGTACTTTTTTTTTCAAATATTTCTGTGAAAAAAGTGTGGTGCTGCAGAATTAGTTCCTTTTCCTGGGATAGGTTCTAGATCTTTGCACCATTATAGTTGGAGTAACTGGGGTTTAAAAATGAAGTGATGGATTACAATAAAATGAGAGAAACACCTAAACACATTTCTGTTTTGTCAGTCATGTATATTAATTTGTATATCAATAATAAAACAAAAACTAATTATTATCTGGATGAATGCATATTTATCATACTTGGTGTCAGTGTTGCCATAGATAAGCCCTGAAAAAAACAGGATATTTCATTGATATTTTATATTTGTTTCTGGTACACATTTCCCATCTATTGGACTAAAGTTAGTAAACCTCAGTTTTGAATCAAGCACATGTACCAACATACACATACAGGTACACAAGATATGTCCATGTATACATATACTGTAATGAGGGTAGCTGACTCCTGTCTGTAAAGTGTGTGGCTCATCTGCTTGTCCTCCAAAGTACAAATATTCCTGGGACCTGCTGGCCTGCCGTCCCTCTAGTAATCTGGGGGGTGTTGCCTAGTTCATCTCAGGTCTTATTTCTTTTTCATCCTTGATGTACCTGTTTATAATCTTGACAGGGTATCCACATGCAGAGTATATACAAACATATTAAGACTGTCAAATTAGCCAAAAATAGTATTCAGAAAAGCATGTTTAAAAGTATATAGAGTATGTAATTTAAGTGCTGTTTTAATTTACATTTATACCTTTATTTATATTTTTATTTCTTCTGTTTTTGGAAAGCATGAAATTCTTATGATTCATTCACTGCCACATGGGAAAACACGACCCTTCACAAAAATGTAATTCTTTCTGTGCACAAAGTGACCTGATCAAAGGGAAAGCAGAGCTGGGAACACATCGCACTGCCTATAGTGCACATAAGAAACCCAGATGAAATTACTTTTGACTGCTCAAAAACGTTAAATGTAGAAAACAGTTCTTCTTTTTGCTTCTAGAAGCCAGAAGATGTAAGGTCACCTCCAATCTCTTTATTTCATATACATTTGGATACTGTGAGTCTATATTTGAGCCTAACCGAACATACCAAATGTTGCCTATAATGATCTTCAAGTATTTCCACCACAATATTTATTTAGAAAATTAGAAAAAGTCTGTAAAAATGGCTGTGCATTAGGAAACTGAGAAATTAAATTAGAATCTGTAATAAAATTCTAAAGCCAAGCCCAGGATCCTTTTAGTAGGTAGATAGATATTTGGAAACCAGCTTGACACTTGGCACTGTGGAATGCCAGTTGAGTGCTGTGGTCAGGAGTAGATGGTCAAGGAATAACATTCAGGACTTAACAAAGGTGATTCTTTCTTTTCATTTCTTTACAGTTGAAACAAAAGTGCAACACAGATAACCCGAATATCAGTTCACTTTTTGATTTTAAATAAATTTGCACACTGTTCTGAAAACACATTTTCTCTTTGTCATTGTGGGTTATTGAGTGCAGATTGATGAGCAGAAATTGCAACTATATCCTTTTAAAATTAAATCTACAACACATATAGGATCTAGAAAGTCGGAATACTTTGTGAATCCACTGTAGAGGTTAAATTACCTGGTGTTTCTTAGCTGGCGAGGTGTGAATCTGCATGGGTGTTTGGTTTAGTGTGCCCTGAGTACAGCCTGCTTGTTTCTCTGTCTGAATCTTTGGCTTCTTGCAGCCCTGCAGTGGGGAAAAACAGGATTAGAACATTTTCGCTTTGTATATATACATACATAAATAAATAATTAAATATTTTAAAATGGCTTCAATTGATGTTTTTTTTCCAAAAGATGTCAACAGCGTTGAACAATGACTATTCACATTGTCAAATTAAATGAGCTGATGGCAGCTGATTCTGTTATCATAGTCCTGTAATCTGAAATCAAATAGTTTTTTGTTGCATGTGGAACCTGATATTGAACATAGGATTTACTGTCTTTTTTCAATGAATAATTTCTCATATTTAAATAATTGCGTTTGGCTAGTTAACATAAGGCTGTCATTTTGGGAGGAGATCATCTTTTGAAGCTCTGAAGCTTTATGCAGTTTCAATCACTTCTGTTTCCCATGCTGTTTTGTTAGGTATTATTTTTAGTATGACAGAAGGAAAAGCTGCCAGGCTTTTTAAAAAAATGTAAGTCAGATGTGCCTATTCTGATCCACTTAGTGGAGCAGACGTGCCTGTCTACATTAAATAGCCCACTACTCTGGGGCTCTGTGTCTAATAATAATAATAATACATAGGTTGAATGTAGATATGTATTAATGAAACACACTAAACACACTCATTGTGGTTTTGATCAAAGCAGGTAGTCAGAATCAAGAAATGCTTTACTGTTATGAAGAGGGCTTATGAAACTTAAAAGTAAAACTTGTTATAAGAATAATCAATAAGAAACGATGTCCAGTCTGCTAGGGAAGCTCTGCCCCCAGTAACCCAGAATTACAAAAAGAGGGTTTGAAAATGGATAAATAGATTGATTAATACTTAAGGAGTTTTTAACATCAAGTTGATTTGCTAAACAGAAAGCTAATTTGCCTTGGTGATTAAGATAAGAGGAGATGAAATGAGGATTGACAGCCTAATTGCCAATAATTATTGTTTGCCATCAACAACAGAAATGCTTTGCTAGCCTTTCGAAGAGGTAATGGTTGATGATTGTCAGACAGGTGATGAACATTAACTTCAAAGGACAACAATTGGCACAGCATGTACAGTAATTAACTCTTTTAGGGCTAATTTTTTTTTTTGTTTCTTATCTCCCAGGGCTGAATATTTTTCCAAAAACTAACATTTTTTAAAAAAGAACACAAAGCAATTGTTTAACATATCAAATCAACAAAAAATATTTACTTTTGACAAATGTTACTGTCTTGCATGTTGTATGAGCCTGCATACTCTATGATTTCACACACATATCACACACATTTTACACAGCAAAGTCCTGCAAAGTCTGATCTCGCTCAAAGCAGCCAATTTCAGTCATTGCCACATTGCACTGCTTACAATACATGGTGCTTTGGTGCCTACTTTTCAATTGTCTGTTGCTGCACTTTCTCACATATATTGTTAGTGTGTACTGTAGAGAGACAAGTCACCCTTTTGCCATCGTGCCATTCCACTGCCACCAAGTTTTCTGCCCGCATGAAAACCGTATTGTCACCTCTTTTCATCTTCTGAAACTTTATGAACTTTATGCATGGCATTATAGCCTGGCTCACCCCATGGGATTTGCTTCTGTTTATTACAGAAGTGAATAAAACTTTGCAGCAGCACATACCTATCACCATGCTGCATAACCTGTCCAAAGCCACCAGGGGACAAAGCACGTTTGGACCAATGCCCCCTGAAGTTACATCACCAGTTCTGTCCCATCTCTATTTGTAATACCACAGCACGCTTCATCTCGTCTTTTGTTGTGGGTTTACACTTTGAAAAACAAGAATGCGATGCAAACGCAGCCCGCGATTCAAAAAATTTCTCTGCCTACCTGTTTCTCGTCTGACGGTAGCTGAAAAGCAGCATCAGGAGAGAGCAGCCTGAAGTACAGCAGCTGGTGATCTGTCGTGTCCAACAGCAAGCCATGCCGTCTTGTGAAGTCCAGCAGCCAGATCGGCTCTCAACAGATCAATGTCTGTGTATTTATCCCACGCGAACCTTGCCGTAGATGCATTGGCTGCGCGAAGCGCTCAACTGGCAGCAGATCCGCTAGCGCGGCATCGGCTGGTGTTTGATCAGCTGATGCTAGCTTCTCACTCTCTTGTTCGATCTCCTGATCACTGTCAATAAAATCCGATTGTGAAAAATCAGAGTCCGACTCCATGATAATGCGCAAAACATTGTCTGCCGAGTGTTTTCTTTTCTGCACTCGCTTCACTCCCTCATCACATGTGGATGCCATCTTGCCATTGTTTACATTTCGCAACTCACGCACACGCAAGGATTAGTTGCCGAGTCAACGAGTCTAGCATTCCTCCAAGCACAGAGGGAATGCCTGTGACGTGACAGTGAGATTTGTCGCCATTAACAGCTGATTATCGCCCTCTATCCCTGGATGTCGACTTTAGTCGACATTCGCCCTCAACCCCTCCTGTCGACAAAAGTCGACATCCGCCCTAAAAGAGTTAAAGATATCTTCATTTTTTCAAGACATTGTTTGAAAAGATAGCCAACATTGCCAAATCAAGGAGTAACACATTAGTGTAAGATATGATATTACATTTTTGTGTAAGAGCTATGGACATGGGTCTAAAAAGATCATAATAGCTAACTCCTGATCTATCTGTATGAATATAATTTCGACATGGCTTTTTCAAAAATATGAAGAAAAGAGTTGACAGAGTCAGATATAATTGCTAACTTGTATGTTGTGGAAGCTACAATTTTTTTCTGACTTGTAAGCAGAAAGCTCCATACTACTCACCCGTTTATTAATTCTTTAATAAACTAATATTGATTAATTGCACTCCTGTCTTCCTCGGCGTCCTTCTTCCACAGTTTTCTGGTGCCTGAACAAGAACGAGTGGCAGCTGCAGGCTCTGGGTCCAACTCTACGTGAGGGATCCTCCAAGAAGGACCAATAATGATTGGTTCTTCTAGCTCTGGGTAAAAGTTAGGACTGGCTCGTCCCCAGTAGGGATTGGAAGTCAGGAGCCACAGACCAGTGTTCAGGATAAGGTTTAGGATGTTGGAAATGGTGATTTTGTTTTGATGCTATGGACATAGGTAAAACCAAAGCATCAGTGTTGAAAGCACCAAGATGACCAGCTTTTGCCTGTAGATCTGTAGATAAGAATTCTTCTTTTGATTTAGAATTAATAGTAGTATCAGTTGTCAAGAGGGCCAGGAAGTGAGTAAGCTAATAACAATGAATAACTCATCTTTGTAGTATTTGTATTTACACGAATCACAAAATGATATAAACATCAACCAGTATGAGTGAAAATGGAGAATAACGAATTAATAACAATGTGCCTCAATTTTGGAGATCTTGGTAGAGTGTGCTGAAATGGGGATTGATGTTTAACTTCTCTTATAATGGTGTGGAAGACAGCAGAAACAACCACTTTTGCTTAAGGAGATTACTTTTAAATATGATCTTCAGTGAGGCTGAATCCAGGTGGAATTCTCTGTTTAGTTGCTTTCTCTGATTCTGTTGCATCTGATGATATTTGTTCACACAAGGAACTCAAGGTTTTCAAGTGTGTTTTGGTGTAGTTATGTGGACTCTGCAGAGTGACTTGGATGACAGTTAGTAATGAGAAGTCAAGCAAAATGACACCTTTTATTAGCTAACTAAAAAAGATTACAATATGCAAGCTTTTGAGGCAACTCAGACCCCTTCTTGACTTCTCATTACACTCATAATGGCTAATGTGGTACAGCACCGTAGTGCTATGAGAAAAAGTAGAATTTCAAAGTGATCTACTGGGTGGACATAATCGAGTTAAGGAATTAACTGGAAGTGGCATGGTGGTACAGTGGTTAGCATTTCTTTTTTGTGAGATCGAATTTGAAACCTGGTTAGGCCATAGTATGCAGTGTGTGAGCATTCTCCTTATGCCTGTATGTGTCTTTTCTCAAAGTTGCTCTCCCATATTCCAAGATGTGTGGTTTGGTTAAATAGTTGTTACCTGGTGTAAATTAATGGACTCTTGGTGACACTATTGTCCACCCTTTTGCCAACAGAAGGACACTTTGGACAAGTTAAAAGGACCATAAAAAATTTTAATTTTCTTCTTCAAACACTCTCAAACAGTGCCTCCAAAGAACCACAGCCACAATTAATAAATAAATAAATAACTAGACACAATATTCTTCTCCTCCACACCTCATAGCAAGCATTGTCCACCTCCTCCCGACTCAAGCTGTTTTGCTCAGTCCTTTAAATAGTCCTTGACCCAGAAGTGCTTCTGTCCTTACATCCACATGACTCGTCAGCACTTCCGGGTCAGATGGAGAACTTGTAATTTCTACAGCCCGGAAGTACTTTTGTGCTTCTGTCCCTGTGACTTTGAAGTACTTCCGGGCTATGAAAACCATAGGGACTCCCCAGTCTCCCTGCAGCATCTCCTGGTCCACGGTACCCAGCAGGCCTGTGTTGCCAAACTCAAAGTCCCATAGTGCCCTGCAGGCATCCGGGGCAACGTTGCAGTCCAGGGAAGCTGCCATCTATCGTCTTGGGGAGGCAGTGTTCCTGATAAGTTGCCTTTCCCCATCCTTCCGTTACTGGGGCTGGGATAAACTGCTGGCCGTCCCTTACACTGGAAACTATAAATTGGATCAGTGTGCATATGCGAAAAAGTAACTTGGGATGGGCGGATACCTGTTTGGCCCAATAAAGGAATAGGTGGGTTTGATTAAAGAATCAATTAATTCATTAACTAGAGATGTTATTTTGCAAAACTTTCTTTTTATGCATGCACTGGCAGATTTAAAAATGTCTATTTGTGCAGGCAGCATACCTTTATTGAATCCAATTACATACATTTCTGGCAGAACTGATTTTACTATCAGAATTATGAGGGAGCCTGCAGAACGATTAATGGGTGATGCATTAACTTTGATGTTCTTATTTTGGCTGTGATCTTTCAACAACTTTCCATTTTGCTGCCAGTGGAAAGCTGCCCTTAAAGCAACATGTACTACAGCTCCTTAAAGTTGTTTCTTTTTTTGTTTTTATGGTCTTTTGGGTACTCCTGCTGCTGCACTAGCACAATGTTTTCTGAATCCTTTTATACTAATTATCTGAAAGAAGTGTGTAAAACTGCAAAGGTGATGTAACTTACTCTTGTCTTGCGTTTCTTCGGTGTGGCTTCATTTTTCTAGTCTAGGTCACACTCTCTTTTTTTCACATTGATGTGATGAATTTGTGTCCTTTGAGGCCAGACTTTCAGCTTACTTCATTACTAAAACACTGCCTGCATTCAGCTGGGAATGAGTTTGCCGTCCAGAAGCTTTTCATATTTTGTTTACATGACAGGTAGTGGAGTATACCCTATAGATAAGAATGTGCTCGCCTTTGATACAATGCAATAGGTAAGGGGTTGTCAAGGTTACAGCACATCACGCAAGTCGGGATTTTACATTCCTTGTTGTTCACTAGCAAAGGCAAAGCAAGAGATTTCAAAAGGGAGCAGAAGCTGAACAGACAAACACACCTATTTTGTTTTCTTTTTTACCTGTCTTTGTTATCCAGATTTACTAAATTGAGCCATTTCATTTTTCAAATCAAACGCAACACTTTCCCACAAATAGGTGCTTTTACTTAACCTCTGCTCTGGCTAGTGAAGGAGTCTGAACTGAGACAAGTGTGCTGCAGTGAAGGTCATTCTTGACTAGAGGCGCTTAATGTCTGGAGGAAGCCACTAATAGCACTTTCACCTCCTCAGTGAACGACATATTTGGAAATCACATGGCTGACACTTCACTGTTTATTTTCAGGGTTCCTCAAATTTTTAACAATAATCCAATGAATGAATCAAAAAACAAAAAGAAAAACAATAATGTTTGGTTAAGCTACCAGCTAGCACTAAGCCTCTTCTTCCAAGCGCCCTTTCATACTATTTAAACGAGCCCGCATTTGTATGCAGTAGAATTGTATTTGTCAAATGTAATCTTTTTTTTATAATGCACCCATTATAGGCACTACTATAATTAAATGGCTTACTAAGCATTCATGAATTCCATTTTAAAAGTACTGTATTTTATAATAGATGTTCCAAGCATTCAGTTATCCAGATATTTATTCTAACAATAATACAGTGTGATGGGTTGCCCTCTTGTCAAGGGGATGCTGAGGAAGAAGTGGTAGAACAGATCATAAACATGGATCTGAGTAGTCCTACTTGAAGAAACCCCATACTGGCATACAAACAAAATTGACATGCCAGCCTAGGTGCTATGGTTCTGTCACTGGTATGGGAATCTCAGGAAGAATAGAAAATGTGAGCAAGAGAGAGACAGCATACTAACTCCACATGGAAGGTAACCTAGCAGAAAACTGAAGCAGTACTGTGAGATGGCATTGGTGTGCATTGCACCTTGATGAGCACCTAGGGAAGTGGCTAATATAACATATTTAATTTCAACCTCTGACTGATTTAGAGACCCCTAATTATTATTTTTTATGCCAGTTTGTAAATCTGAATATTTTGGCCAACAGTTTTTGTCAGGTGTAAAATAGGCATAACAAAGTAAACAATCTTCCCTTAACTTACGTTGATCCTGGCAATCTACATAATACTGCAACATTTGGCATTGCTGAAATAAAAGTCAACACAGTCCTAAAAGTGATTAAATGATTTTATTTAACTTGACTCTCCTGACTATTTGTCTGGGTCAAATCTTTCAACTGATTTTAAACCCACTTCTGGAGAAGCGAATTTCTTCAAATTTTGCATACGTGTTCAGTATCGATGCCAATACAATAATCCGTCAAAAACAATGCAATTACTTAACAAGTTTTGCTGTAATCAATGGTTATGTGATTCCAATGAACACACACACAACAATAATGGAGAGAAAATATAGTGAGATGTAGGAGCATACAAGTGAGAGATACATCGGATTGCCCCCACTTGCCTTTTTCAGGGAGTGGAGTGGGTAAATATGCGTGCCAACTTTACTCGTTTACTCTTGTGAAGGAGTATCCTTGATGATCATGATGAGGAAGTATTGGTGTAAGCTTGCCGTTCTGTTGTCGATATTTTTTTTTTGCAGCGACCAAGTGCTAATCCCATAAGAGCATGAACAGAATAAGAGACCCCAAAATTTAATTCTTTTTAGTATTCAAATAATTCTGCAAAGAAGGTATTATTATGTAATACTTTTAAAGAAGCTTCCTGTTCATGAAAAATGATTAAAGAAAAATACTCAAAAACTAAAAGTAAAAAATAAAATATATTAAAATTTTTTTTTAAGTAAAATGATTTTATTTACTTTAGTTATAAATGCAATAAAAAGCAATAAATACATTTATTAATTCAATCAATGAATAGAATAGCTGCTTTCATTTAAAAATCTAAAATGAAAACAACAACATTGTAACCAACAGTGTGGTTTTCGTCCTGGTCGCGGAACAGTGGACCAGCTCTACACCCTTAGCAGGGTCCTGGAGGGTGCATGGGAGTTTGCCCAACCAGTCTACATGTGGTTTGTAGACTTGGAAAAGGCATTTGACTGTGTCCCTCGGGGAATCCTATGGGGGGTGCTCTGAGAGTATGGGATACCGGACCCCCTGATAAGGGCTGTTTGTTCCCTGTACAAACGGTGTCAGAGCTTGGTCCGCATTGCCGGCAGTAAGTCGAACCTGTTTCCGGTGAGGGCTGCCCTTTGTCAACGATTCTGCTCATAACTTTTATGGACAGAATTTCTAGGCACAGCCAGGGCGTTGAGGGGGTCCGGTTTGGTGGGCTCAGGATTGGGTCACTGCTTTTTGCAGATGATGTTGTCCTGTTTGCTTCATCAGGCAGTGATCTTCAGCTCTCTCTGGATCAGTTCGCAGCCAAGTGTGAAGCGGCTGGGATGGGAATCAGCACCTCCAAATCCGAGACCATTTTCCTCAGCCGGAAAAGGGTGGAGTGCCCTCTCAGGGTTGGGAGCGAGATCCTGCCCCAAGTGGAAGGGTTCAAGTATCTCGGGGTCTTGTTCACGAGTGAGGGAAGAATGGAGCGGGAGATCGACAGGCGGATCGGTGCATCGTTCGCAGTTATACGGGTTCTGGATCGGTCTGTTGTAGTGAAAAAGGAGCTGAGCCGTAAGGCAAAGCTCTCAATTTACCAGTTGATCTACGTTCCTACCCTCACCTATGGTCGTGAGCTGTTGGTAGTGTACGAAAGAACGAGATCGTGAATACAAGCGGCTGAAATGAGTTTCCTCCGCAGGGTGTCTGGGCTTTCTCTCAAAGATAGGGCCAGAAGCTCAGTCATGTGGGAGGGGCTCAGAGTAGAGCCGCTGCTCCTCCGCATCGAGAGGAGTCAGAAGAGTTGGCTCGGGCATCTGATCAGGATGCCTACTGGACGCCTGCCTGGTGATGTGTTCCGGGCAGGTCTACCCGGTAGGAGGCCCCGGGGAAGACCCAGGACATTCTGGAGGGACTATGTCTCTTGTCTGGCCTGGGAACGCCTTGTGACACCCCCGGAAGAGCTAGAAGAAGTGGCCGGGGAGAGGGAAGTCAGGGCATCTCTGCTCAAGCAGCTGCGCCTGCGACCCGATCTTGGATAAGCGGAAGAGGATGGATGGATGAATGGACATTGTAATTCCCCACCATGCTAAACAAGTTTGAAAAATTGTTTGAGTGAATTAATTTCTGTGTGCCCCACAATTTTATTTAGTCACATAAAGCCACAAAAATTGTGGTTAAAGAAAAACTGATTTTTTGCTTTTTAGTGCATTTATAACTAAAGTACATAAAATTGTTTTACTTAAAAAAGTTTTGTTTTTATATTTTTTATTACCAAAGCTTATTCCTGCCACTGAAAATATTGCATTACTTATGTTAAAAATATCATGTTATTTCCAAAAAGAATACCACTATTTCACAATACGTTTCATGTTACTTCACAAAAGTGTTGCATTTTTACCTCCTGCTGATGTCAGTATTATTGTGCACATGTGTGCTCAGTTTGTCTAGTGATAGCTAGTGAGAGAGAGAGATTAAGCACAGGAATACCATGCAATCAAGTGACAAGAAATAACCAGATATTATAAGTATACCTTTACTTTTAAACAGGCCTAGCAGGCCTTGCGTGTTCTCTGCGTGTATCTTTGAATTGTTTGTTATTAGTGAGTGTGATTAACTTTGAATGATAACTTGTTTTAACACTAAATAGTGGAAGTGTGTCAGTAATACTTCTCATTTACCAAGTCAAATTGAACCTTTCATGCCCTGTAAAGTAAATGATATTCATACTCTTCTTCCAATTACCGACTGGAGGTTTGAACAGTCGTGGCTGCACCAGCATATCACCCTGTTTAAAAATATCTACAGCAGATACTTGTATTGAAACTAAACTGATTCTTTATTTATAGGCTTACTTGATTACACACAACACTTTATTCTACTGGGGTGCGTGATTGGGCCCTGCAAAGAACTGGAATACTATATATCATGGTTAATTCTTGCTGAACACCCAGTGATACTGGGAGATTTACTAACATCCTTTGACCCTAAACTGGGTGGATTAAATTTCCGTCTCAGCACATGTAGGATTACATATACAACATATTCTTATAATGTTTGTTCATTTCTTATCACTTGATTACATGCTATGCACATGCATAATCTCTCCTCCATTAGTTGTCCCTATAAGCATGTATGACAACACCATAGCAGCAGGCGATACCTTTGCGAAATAATGTTTGTTATTAATTGGAAATAATGCAATAATTAATCTTCAAAATAACAATAATTATTTTGTAATAATGCAATAATTATTGCGAAATAGCTGAAACCTTTTTCAAAATAGCGCAATTTCTTTTTTGAGTGGCAGGAATAAGTTTCTGCAAATTTTACTTCCCCTTTGAAAACTGAAAACAATGCTTTAAATATTTTATTCATTCATTTGTTAATTTGTTCAATCACTCATTATGCATTGTATTCATGTTTAGAACATTTTTATAGTTGAGTGAATAGTTGTTAGACTAAAATGTGGCCATGATGCGTCAAACTAAAAAAATCTAGGTGCAATTTAAAGTGTTCCAACTTAGGCATACCACCATAAAGGTAGGTAGTCCTGTGATATTGAGTCCAGGAGAGTGAGGTTAGAGGGCAGCTTGCAACACTTAAAATTTGTGTCCTGCAGAAAAAGAGTTAAAAATAACTGAGAATGTGTTAATGCCTGCCAACAAAGCAGTGTCTCCTCTGTTGTGTGGGTGATTGGGAAGGAAAGCTGTTTATTGTTTGAAGGGGCTCTAGGCTATATTTTAAAAATATCAGATTATTTCAGGTTAATCTGTCAACTGCCAGAAGAGATTTTTGCTTTTGACCGTTCTTTGGCATTCATTGTTACAGAATTATTGAATTAGCGTGAAGGAAAGGTCAAGGCCGCTTGGGAAAGACAGGGTTCCTCCCCTAAAGAGAAACAGAAATGGATGCCCTCTCCAGCCCATCTGCTGTGCACCTCTGTTGTTTTGTGATTAGTGATTTACAGGCATCACATTTGTAACAGACATAAATGAATAAAAACATTTATGTCATGCAATATACCACCCCCAGAGGAGCACTGATGCTACTTACGTTAACTCCTCTGTAATGCAAATTAATGAGTTACTGCTTCGAGGGCGAGCTCTTAAAATGTTGTGCTTTTGTATTTTAAGTTCTATCCTTCACTTCATTTGGGGGTTAGTTGTGGTTTCACAATAACTGGAATAGGAATTTCACTTTGGTGGTTTTTACTCATTAACCACCGAGGCAGCTCCTATTTGGACTCCTGGGTATCTTTATTGCTAGATTGCTTTGTGTACAGAATTGCTGTTGTCTTTCCATAATCAGATTAAACAGGATAAACTGCATGTGAAAACCCCAGGAAGCACAATGCCTTGGAATACCTTGAAAATCAGCAGTGATGCATTCAGACGTGACTGCTTTAGAGAGACAGAGATGAAGTATAAGAGGTTTTTAATTTGCAGAGAGCCTAAAAATATACAACTGTCTCCATAAAATATGTGGAAATTTGGTGTATACATTCCAGTGCCCCATCCTGTGTTGGTTCTTTCCTCAACTGTAATGCTAGATTATGATTTGAATTTAGCAGATTAATTGTTAGGTGGACATTTTCACTGTATTTTGTTAATGACAATTTTATTTGAATATGCACATTAATTATAAAATCTTATTTTGAGTGTTTACATGTTTATATTAAAAAAGAGTAGCATTCTGATGTGTCTCATAGTCTCTTAGGGCAAACACTTACACATCCGCACACTTGGGCCAATATATTGTCACCAGTTCTCCTAACCTACATCAGGAGAAAACCAGAACATCCGTGTACACTGGCCTCCTTGCCGCAAGGCAAAAGTGCTACCACTGCTCCACCATGCTGCCTATCTACTGTATTGTATGTGCTGTATGTGTTTATATTTTCTATTTGTTTGTACATGCACACATACATGGATACACAGATGCATAAATACATAAATACTGTATATGTACAATATGTACTCTATCTATCTATCTATCTATCTATCTACAGTATCTATCTATCTATCTATCTATCTATCTATCTATCTATCTATCTATCTATCTATCTATC